>JADLSH010000345.1:0-54321 GCA_016169945.1 Trachythela sp. YZ-2020
AACTTAAAACACTTTTTGTTTAGACATGGATACGAAAATAAACGAGTGTCAAACGATTGCGGAACTCGTTGAGCTGGAGAAAACCAACATGTGTTGAATGAGCTTGAACAATACAACGGCTTGTGTTTGAGGAAAGAAAAATGGAAATTTTTCATCGTATAAAGGGAATGGCGAATGGAAAACGAGCGAACTAGGGCTTGTGGCTGGCTTTACCGATACCTGGACCCCGGAACAACGAAAGAGATTTCTTGTATGATTGGCAGGAACGACAGAACCCGTGTTACGAAAGGCCAGAAGAGAGCTTATGATGATATGAACGAAGGAATAAACGATGAGCCTATGGTACAAGTCGGTTGTGGCCCAGAAAAGATCTTATGAGGAGATGAACGATGGCGCCGGGACATCTGACGAGGTTAGCGATAACTTTTACTGTGACCGATGTTAAACAAGTGAAAGTGAAGAAGTTTAAGACGTACCGGTACCGGATTATGCTATTCAGTTTACGGACATGTTTGCACATTTGGAACTTTCCAAATTTCATGAGTCGCACCCATGAAATATTCGAGAACTTGTTGAATACTGCATCGCCCAAGATATTCCTGAACAATTTTGATCAAGTCCGTTTTGTATTACGATCGCCTGTGCTCGATCCCCATTTCTCTTCCTTTCATGCCCCGTCAACGTTTGACGACCGAACGCGTGTTAGCTGAAATTGAACGTGTCGCATCCAATCTAATAAGAAATTTCGACTGAATGATACGGTTAGTGTTAATATATGGTTCATGTATGAAATGCCTCATGGTGGCAAGGGTTCGAAGCGAAGTGAGATTAATTTAGAGAAGCATTTGATCAAGAAGAGATCAATTATTAGAATTCAAAACAAAGGATGAATTATGTTTAGCAAAGGAGCCCTTGTTGTTGCCAAAGCCAAAAATGAAAACGATAAACAGTATAAAAGTATAGTTGATCATCGAGTAAGCCACTACAAACCCGTTTAGCGCGTGAATTGCATCAAAAAGCGGACGTTCCCCTTGGACCTTGTGGCATGGATGAAGTTAAACGGTTCCAAACGTATCTTTCCGATTACCAAATCAATATTATATCTAAAGAGCATCAAAGCAGTTTCATCTATACCGGTCCTGAGAAAGAGAAAAAGATTTACCTTTATTTACATGATAACCATTACGATGTCATCACCGAGATGCCCGGCTTTATGGCTCAGGTTACTATTGTCACGTATGTAAGAAAGCTTACAGTAACCAGAGAGATCATTTATGTCCCAACGCGTGTAAATGTTGCCGTTTTCCAGACTGTCCCATCGTGTCCTGGATGCATTGTGACAAATGTAATCGATGTTTTAAAAGCCAAGAATGTTTCGATAGACATAAACAATCGATGGGAAAATCAAAATCGATTTGTTCTGATTTAGTCAAATGCCCTGATTGCAACACTACTGTCAGACGAACCCAGAAGAATGCGGACAAGCATCATTGTGGCATGACAAAATGTCGTATATGTAAAGAGTATACTCGACCCGGTGACCACTACTGTTATATACAACCTGAAAAGAAACGAGACGACAACGTGTCGGACGATGATACATCCCAAAGCGGATACGATCAATTGCTTTTCTTTGATTTTGAATGTCGTCAAGAAAACGGAAATCACGAACCTAATTTATGCGTGATTCAGAACGAAGCCGGTGACGAATGGTCGTTTCAAGGGGATAATACACGAAACGAATTCTGCGAATGGTTATTTACCGAGGAACATGAAGGATGTGTTGTGATGGCGCACAACTTCCAAGGGTATGATAGTTATTTTATTCTCCAATACCTACGCGAGAACGATGTCAAGTATGATGTGATTATGCGCGGTGCCAAGGTCCTTACCCTTTCTGTACCTATGTTCAAAATCAAATTTATCGACTCCTTGAGTTTTATCCCGATGAGATTGGCTGATTTTCCTAAAACCTTTGGTATCGACGAACTTGCGAAAGGCTATTTCCCTCATCTGTTTAACAAGAAAGAGAACGAGAATTATGTCGGACCCATACCTCCCAGTTTATCCTACAATCCTGACGGAATGAGTCCTGCCGAGAAGGAAAAGTTTTTAGAATGGCACACTGAATTGAAAGAGAACGATTATGTGTTCGACTTCCAGCAAGAAATCCTCGCCTACTGTCGCTCTGACGTCGATATTCTCCGCCGCTGTTGTCTTGATTTCCGCGAGTTGTTCCGTGACGTTACTGATATCGATCCCTTTGAGAAATGCCTGACCATCGCCTCGGCTTGTAATTTGGTATACCGAACCAATTACCTCCGAGAAAATACCATTGCCATCATTCCTCCACACGGGTACCATCCGAAAACCAAACAATCCAATATCGCCTTGAAATGGCTTTCCTATACGGCAGAAAAGAATGATATCCATATTCAACATAAACGAAATGGTGGAGAAAAGAGCGTGCATAGATATTTCCTGGATGGATATCACGAAGAGACTAACACGGCTTATGAGTTCCATGGATGTTTTTGGCATGGATGTTTGAATTGCTATGCCCGTGATACAGTCAACCCAGTAAGTGAAAAAACAATGCATGATCTTTACGAAGCCACAGTACAAAAAGCTCTTTACCTTGAAGAACGCGGTTTCAATCTCGTTGAAGTATGGGAATGCGATATAAAGAAAGAGCTGGAACGTGATGAGGACATGAAAACATACTTTGACAACTATGATTTGGTGGATCCTTTGGAGCCTCGAGATGGGGGTCGAACCAACGCCGCCAAACTTTACCATGAGTGCGAGGATGGTGAGAAAATAAACTACCTAGATTTCACTAGCCTCTATCCCTGGTCCAACAAAATGACAAAGACAGTCGTTGGTTGTCCTCGTATTATCACCGAGAATTTCGACGACATTTCCACTTATTTTGGTATGATCAAGTGCACGGTATTACCACCTCGAGGTCTTTTCCATCCTGTCCTTCCCTATCGTACCCAGGGTAAGTTGATGTTCCCTCTGTGCAAAACCTGCGCAGATACATGTAACCAGACCCCCTGTACCCATTCCGATAACGAAAGAGCTATCCAAGGAACCTGGTGCCACGTAGAGTTGGAGAAAGCCCTAGAGAAAGGTTATCAAATCCTACAACTCCACGAAGTGTGGCATTTTCCTGAAACCTCTGATGAGCTGTTTAAAGACTACATGAACACCTTCATGAAAATCAAACAGGAGGCGAGCGGGTACCCGAAGGACTGCATCACCGAAGAACAAAAACAGCGATATGTGGACGAGTACTACGAACACGAAGGAATACAGTTGGATCGAAGCAAAATTGAGCATAATCCTGGATTGCGCGCCCTAGCAAAATTGATGCTGAATTCGTTTTGGGGTAAATTCGCGCAACGACCCAACATGGTGAAAACGTTACAGATTCGAGATCCCGAAGTGTATTTTGACTACCTTTCCTCCGACGAAATTAACGTGCTTGATGTTAGTTTGGTGAGCGACGAGATGATAGAGATTCGTTATGAGTATACCGAAAATTTTATCGAACCAAACGCCAAAACCAATGTAATCATCGCCGCTTTCACCACCGCTTATGCCCGTCTCAAACTCTATGATGTGTTGGACCAATTGCAGGAAAGAGTATTGTATTACGATACGGATTCGGTAATTTATGTCAGCAAACCCGGTGATCCAGAGCCCCCGATAGGTCCTTATCTTGGTGATTTAACCGACGAGTTAGGAGGGGAT
This sequence comes from Trachythela sp. YZ-2020, assembly GCA_016169945.1. Taxonomy (NCBI): domain Eukaryota; kingdom Metazoa; phylum Cnidaria; class Anthozoa; order Malacalcyonacea; family Clavulariidae; genus Trachythela; species Trachythela sp. YZ-2020. The sequence continues at coordinate 3,760 of JADLSH010000345.1, forward strand.
CACATTACCACCTTCATCTCGGGAGGACCCAAAAATTATTGCTACCGGACCAATACGGATAAAGTCGAGACCAAGATACGAGGCATCACCCTGGATTGTACTGCAAGACAAACGGTGAACTTTGACGTTATACGTGAACTGGTGTATCGTCACGCAGTGTGTAACGAGACCCGTCAAGTTACTGTAGACATTCCGTACAAGATTACTCGGAATGTGAAGACCAAAAACATCGAAACAAAACGCATGAAAAAGGACTACCGTATTGTTTATAACAAACGAGTTATTATTGATGAATACAAAACATTACCTTATGGATTTTAAAACTATATTATGACGTTTACGCCATTTTATGGCTATTTATCTAATTAAAAAAGTTGTTCATACAGTTTAAAATAAATCGTTTGAAATGTTCTAAGTGTATCTATTTTCAATATCCAGTTTATGGTAATGATCCAAATTCACCCCCGTCTGTTCTTCCAGCTGTTTGATCTGATTTGCATTCTTTTGATTAAGGTCCCACATCATTATTTCTTTGGCGTTCCTGTGGTAAGTAAAGTTTCTCCCCTGAGGGGCTGGGGGCACCGTTAGACCATCTAATGTTTCTAATATGACTTGCGTTAACAAAATTGACTGTAACGTCTGATTGTCGATGAGCGTTGCTGGTATCATATTCGCTTGTACCAAATGTCGTAGCAAATCCAAGATCACTAGATTTTTTCTGCTCGAAAGCCAGTTGGTTACAATATCCCTCCAAGACATACTTGCACTTGACGTTGTCGAACGATTATGATCAAAATCAGAGCTGCTGTCTTGTTTTTATAGGTTTTTGTCACATTTTTCTCATAGAATAACTTTCATTTTGTCGAGAAACTTTCCCAGGATATCATAATCTTCCGAAATGTATCCGTGACGAACACACGCGTACCAAACCCTTTCCATAAACTCTTTGTTAGTAAATGTTTTATCATCGTCAAAAATAGGAACCCATTTCTCTTCCTCTTCCTCTGTCAGTTCATCTAAGATTTTATTCTCAAAATTAGAGAAACACATATTGACACGAAGCACAAGTTGATTCTCAGCCATGAACAGTATGTCGATAGTCATGTTGTCGAGCGATTGTGATCAAAATCATACATGGTACCGTGTTTTTATAGGGATTTGGTAGATTGTTACATTTGTACACAATGTTCATTTAATGTTTTAGTATAAGAAGTTCTTTTTCGATCCTTTTACACCAAGACGTCTTTCCTGCTTTCCGATCACGAACAATCACCACTTTGGATCGTTTGAACACCTTAGAAGGCTTGCGTAAGGATTCCACCTTTCTGCGCAATGTGGTTTTATTCTGACGCGTCACATTTTTCCTTTGGCTCTTTCTTTTTCGAACCGTTGGTCTAACTGATCTAGCACGTAACGAGCCAAAAACGTTTCTCTTTGACGATCTCTTACGGGAACAGTGTTTACTCTTCCCAGGCATGTTGCAAACTGAAGACACATTTTAAAAACGTATTACTTTATACAGATGACAACTGGCATCATGGAACATATTTGGGCGAGGGTGACAGCGAAATAATTTTCGCGGGAAAATACATAACGGGATTTACGACGACAGCGACTCATACAGTCATCAACACCAATTAAAGATGTTATTTTTCCTGTTCTTGGCACTGACGTTTGCAAATGCATTAAAATTGTAATGTTTAGCGTTTGCTCAATATTTATTAGTTTTATGGGGTAGACCGTGTGAATATTTAGTAATTACCGCCGCTTGACTGTATGCATAAATAATTAACACACGGGTTAACGTTTTAAACAATTTATTTCTTTAAGTATAACAATTTTACACAAAGTTCTTAAACATATTGTCCGATTCTAACAATGTCCTCGAGCTTGGATCGTTTGACTTTGTACACAGTTCCATCTTCCGTTAGCAGGAGTTTGCGTTTTTGCCCATTATGCTCCACGGGCTTGACATCCAGGACTTTCAATGAGTCTCGTTTCTTTCGTGGTTGCAAAGCGGTACTTTCTCGTAGTGGAGAACGTTAGCCCACTCCCCACGTTGTACCACTTTACAGATGGGAAACTTTTTCTTTGTTGGCGAACTGAATATCAGAATCTTACAACCAACCTTCAACTGTTCCTTTTGCTGTTTTAAGCTCTCCCCTGCCTGGTACGTTTTCCCATCCTTCAGCTTGACAACTAGTTTCTCTTGCCCATAATGCTCGATGCACCCCATTGCCACGGGTGTGTGAGTCGAACCATGCGGAAACTCTGCCAGATTTTTCATATGTTTGTAGGGCAACACGTCTTCTCCTGCTAGAGCAGGTAAAGATGCCGTGGGCTTGATCCAGTCTTCACATGCCGTTCTCATCTTTGCTCTCTCCTTCTGCATCTCCTTCGTGACGTCTTCTCGTAGTTTCTTAGCAGCGTGGAATTTCTCTCGCATCACCACCGCTTCGTAGGATCCCGATGCCTGGGTCTTGCGGTAGAAGGCGTGACAACAGTTATCTAAAAGGTGCAATTTGTTCCTTTTCTCTGTTATGGCATCCTCGAACGGCTTTCGACGTTCTCGGATTTCTCTTGCCGCTTGCTCAGCCACATCTTTCCATTGCTCGTTTTGTTCCTTCTTGGTGGCACGACTTTGCTTTCTCGGTACTTTGACTTCCAAAATATCTGCTCGATGTAACTTTATCTCTTCTTGACGGCTCCCATGACTTTGTAAGTATGCAAAAAGAGGTGTGCAGTGTTTGTGGGGAACGAATCCTGCTTTCTCTAACTGCTGTAAATGTTCTTCTTCTTTGCTTTTTTCGTACCAGTAGCCGTTGGACACCAAAAAATTGGGAAAATCTGTGCTGTCGTCTTTTCGGCTTTTAAAATAACGAGCTCCAGAAATGTCTACGAACGTATCTTTGGTTTTACCACTTCTAGCTTTACTCCGATCACATACCTCGATGATGTCCACGGGCAGATTGGCACTGAGTGTAAGGTTGGCAAGACACCACTTTTCTTTCTCTGACCATTTTTCTACAAACTGTCCGCTTATGTTCTTTGTCATTTCGTTGTACGTGCAGACTAGTAGTCCGACATCGCGTGTTCTGTCGATGACAACCAAACTATGTAACATGGAGTCACAGTAAGCTCTCCAGGTGTCTGCAAATGGAGTAGAGTAGACCAACGAAGGCGTTACGTATCGTGCTATACGCATAAGGGTGTCCTCCATGACGTTGTCATTAGGAACATTATCTTTGCAATAAAATGTCACCTCTGCCCGAGTCAATCCACGATCTTTAGCCAAATCGCGAGCCTTGGCCAAACGTAGCTGACATACCCAATCCTTCCAATGATGACCAACGGTTTCTCGTACGCTTTTGCTCTCTAGCATTTGCACCATTTTGTTGTAAATCTTACAACGGGTTGTCAAACCGTCCACGGTCTCCATGTACGTAAGACAGTTGTTTCCGACTTGGTTGGCATTATCTAGAATTGTTCTGTCCGCGTCTGTTGTACATCCTTGCATACGAAACCCTTCGTATGTCGTCAAATGCTGGATAACTTCGTCTTTGTCAAAGCTGCCAGAGTAATCTATGGTCACATCGATATCTTTTAGGAAGATATTCCTAATCTTGAGTTCGTCGGTCCTAAGGAACTCGAGAACATTGGAGTATTCCTCATCTGCACAGGTGATCATAAATTCCTGCACGTAGTAGACAGTTTCGACAGTCTCTTTCGATGCGAGCCTCCCATACACTTTGTCCAATTCGTCTGCTTTCGGTTGTTCCTTTAACGGTGACAAGGCGATGGCTTTGACTTTGCATTTACCAAATCCAAAACGAGTTAGCATATCTCGAATATGTTTGTTAACATGACCGACTTCCGTGTAGGTTTTCTTAGGCGTCACAAAATAATCCGGCACGTAGACATAGAGCGAAAACCTATCCACTATCTTGTCACTGCATGGCGAGAAACCAACACCGTCCAGCTTTCCATACTTGTTAAAGTCGATAGTACCAGTTCTGTTCAGCGAATTTTCTTTAACAATTTTCTCCAAAACAACAGTACTCTTGTTGGATCGACCAAGAATAGCACGTCGAGAAAAAAGACCCAAAGCTTGCATATTGCCAAGATGACTTGTAGATTTTAAGAGAGATGTTCACAGCACGAAGTTGTAACACAGAATGAGAAAATGTGGAATAGAACGCTTTACTTAACACGCTTTTCTGCAAGCTTTTATCATGACGTCACAATAGAGGAGTCGGTCATTCCCGGGCTTGCCCAGGTTAGGACGTCTAGTCAGTAATCGGGCCATCGGGCCGCATAGTGCCTTATAGGGCCAAATCGGGCGTGAACGGGCAAAATAAAATATCTAGCACACGTAAAAATGAGCCAGTTATTATTAGGAACTCGTTGAGCAAACATGGGTCGTACACGTAGGAACTGTCCTGTTTTTGGTTGCGGTAGTACAAATCTTGCTAGACTAGCAAATCATCTCGATCAAGTACATAGCATGGACACAGAAGAACGCAAGAAGTGGTTAAAGTGGAGTAAGATAGGAATATGTGTACCTCGACAGAATGAAGAACCAAAGGAATTCAATATGGAGGAAAGTGTCGAAAAATTATTAAAGCGACAAGAAGAGATGGAAGGAAAATTTAATGTTTACTTACGATCCGCCAAATTAAAGCATGGACAGTACAGTAAACATTCTAACTCTGGGAAACAAAGAAAGAACATAAAGAATGGTTAACATATTAATTGGTGTACTGGACTACGAGAAAGTACCACTGTTGCCAGTGCGCAATAAACGCAAAGTGTTTAAAGTCCTGTACGTCAAACCAATGGAGCATAAAGGACAAAAACGTAAACTTGTGCTAGCGGAAGACGGAACATTTACAAAGTCAAACGATCTAAGCTAGAGAATACTGTAAAAGCTGGACAATATATTTAAATAGTTTGTTACTTAATGTAACATCGTTATACATTAAAAATAAATTGTTAATAGAACGTTAATCCATGTCTGTGTTAATTTATGCATGCATAAAGCGGTGTCCTAGCAACAATATTTTTCTCTAAAAATCAGTACGATTACGTATTCGTATAGCCCCATTTATCCTAAACCACTTTGCGCACATTTCATGATTATACTTCTAATTACTTAAGAATCGAAACAGGATGGAACAGTTCTTCCAAGTTATATAGTAAAGAGCGGACTAAAGGCACCCCCCTTTACTGAATACTAAGCACCTCAAAATAATTTTCACACATAATTTATTGCGACCAAACAATCACTCTTTAATATTTATAAAAAATTGTTACACCATACAAAAACATATTAATTAGCTCGTTAACAATTTGTCTGGAAGTTCAACTGCTGTTCAAAATGGGTGCGAATGCCCACTAGGGTCTCCATCACATGTCCCATCTGGATTTCTTGTACAATATCCAGTGGAAAGAAACAACTCTTGATCCCCTTCATTCTGGACTTCAACACTTGCTAGGTATTGTTCATCCGGCTTCCTTAACGATGATTTCACAAAGTTCACAGGATGAAAAGATTCATGACTCTGCTCCTCAGGCACCCACTCGAAAAACCGACACGAGTTTTCCTTGTCGTTAGGACAGCAGAAAAACATACGATCCTTGTTGACACCTTCTTTTTTGACTTTTCGGGATGCACACAGGAGTCTGTGATGACAAGTCGGTCTCGTTGCCGGTAACACATCACCCCATACCCAAAATGAACATGGACTCTTTTTGTCAGAACACACGAAAAACGGTCTTCCGTAACTCTCTTTCATTAAATCTTTGACCACACGCATTTTTGCAAGCTTATGATGTTCATCGCACCGAGGATGAGGCTGCTCCGTACATCTCCAGGCTGTTATGGCTTTTTCAAATAGATAACCATCATCCTCTGAGCAAAAGAAATTACAACTTGGATTTTGACCACAGAACCAAAAGGAACCGTTTTGAGTTGTTGAATGAGCAGCTGGTTCTCCATGTAAACACTTCATTTTTGACAAGTTCTCTTCATAAAAATTATGCACATAATGATAAATTCCTCATCTCCTCAATTTATACTCTCCACCAAACACCCTAAACCAATCATAAGCAAGTACAACGTCACTCGCGTGCACGCCCGTGCGCACACCCCGCCATTTTGAATACTAATTACTACCGTAAGCACGTGCGCACGTACGCACGTGCGCACGCGACGCCATTTTGAATATTTAATTACTCGCTATAAATTATTCTCAAAACGGTGGTGATTATTATCTTAGTAGAGGTGGAAGCACTGTTATAAATTCTATGCGTACGTACGCAATGCCATGTTACCATAGTAACGAAGCTCTTTTTTATATAAATAAACGTTTTGACCTTCACCTTAAATTTGGGCAAGTTTGGGCTCCATCTTTGGTAATAACCGCTGAAAAATCTGGTCATACTGCGGACGTGTGCAATGCGGTATGGTCATAATTTAGTAAAATATAAATGTGGACATAGACGAAGGATGGTTTTAAGTTCACTGACTTACGGATCTAAGCTGAAAGATTTCTTCTGCAAAACGCTAAATTTGCATTCATTGAAACTGGTTTGTTTGCCTATAAACTTCTGCACGAACACTCATATTTATCTTTGCATGTGTATGCGTAGAAATAAAATCTGGATCGAATATTTCGCTCAGATTCTTTTTATTATGTGGTGGCTCTTAAAAGAGCCGGTTTGTTTTGAATTATTTACACGAATAGAGACAGATCCAGGTTTGGAGGCTCGTCCATCCAGAACAGATTGGGAATGTCTTGAAACTGTGGAGGGGAAAAGCTGTCTTGGAGGAGAGGATGAAAAAGGTTGTTATCTAGTGTTGACTGTGGAGGAGTAGTGTAAAATTGGTCTATGAGATCATCGGGAGGAGGGTCGTCTTGCAGCGTCGGCTGAAGAAAGATGTTGATACGAGACGTCGGCTGAGAAAGGTTGTCTTGGAGGAGAGGATGAGAAAGGCTGTCTTGGAGCGCTGGCTGAGGAGGGGGAGAAAGGTTGTAGGAAAAATCAAGCATAGGCATGACTTGAGCAGAAGTTGAACGGTTGTCTTGGAAAGTTGGCTGATTTGGGGGAGAAAAGTTGTCTGGGAACGTTAACTGTGGAGGAGAACGATTGTCTTGCGGTGTAGGCATGACTTGAAGTGAACTTTTTTTATTTTTTTATTTAAACTTTTTCATTGCTTCAGGGTGTTCTTCAGATATGTATTTGTAGAGTGCTTTGTAATCGTCAAATTCATCTTTCCTCTTTCTTCTAAAATCCCTTGACTTTTTCGCTTGACGCTGTTTCTTATCCATGATGAATGAATATCGTTTAGGGGAATGTTGCGCTTGATATTCTTAGGTCACCGGTCTGGAAGATTGTTTTTATTTTGTTTTCATTGAAAGAATACAAAATATCTACAACGAGTTTTAATTATTCAAAGGGTACGTAACCTCATTATTATTCAAAGGGTACGTAACTCATTATTATTCAAAGGGTATGTAACCCCATTATTATTCAAAGGGTACGTAACCTCATTATTATTCAACGGGTACGTAACCTCATTATTGGTACGGCTTAGGGATATCAAACAATGCGTTCTATATTCTTTTGTAAATGTGGTGGTTCTTAAAAGAACCGGGTTTTTTTTATCTTGTCTCTAAAGATTCTCCTGCATCCATAAGGCATATGCTTCCACTTCGACTTTTGCACAGTGATGGTACGCATTGGCTTCGAGGTGGTTGCCACATGTTTCCAACCAGATCAGCTGATCAAAAAGTTTTTCGGCTTTGGGACAGCCGAAGCATTCCAAATTTACGGAAGGGATTTTGAGGTTTGCCAGCAAATCCCTCTCAAAATGACCCCCTTTGTAGGCAATTGTAGAGTTTGAGTTTACGCCTACTTCCCTGTAAAAACTCTCTACAATTGCCTTCAAATCCGAAATAGGGAATGCTTTGGTGCCTCGCGGCACTCCAAACGGTAGCTTATGGATACGTCTTTGAACAAAGCTACAGGTCTTCCTGTCTTTTTGGGTGAGGTCGTCCCAACTCATACCTATGTCGAAAAAGAAGGACCTGGCTTCTACGTTTCCGACCTTCATTAGACCCAGCTCCTTACATAAAAATCTGTTCGCTACAGTGTATCCGTCCATGTCCATGACTGCCACGACATCAATTGGTTGACAATACATGTTGAGTGTTCGATACATATGTATCGTAAATCCTTAGGTTATTATATACCCTATGCATTGTGACGTCACATTTGTAATGTTACGCAACGCTTTATGTTACGCAACGCTTCACGTTACGCAACGCTTTACGTTACGCAACGCTATTAGTATTTAAACGTTACGCAACGCTATTAGTATTTAAACGTTATGCAACGCTATTAGTATTTAAACGTAACGCAACGCTTTATGTTACGGTTTTGATTGGTTGGCCGTGTCTGAACATGAACGAGCTGAGAGTATAAATTGGGAAGAACCAAGCAAACTTCTCACAATACATACGCAACTTAAGCTAGTAAAATGGAATGTTTGCATGGAAAACCTGCTTCTTGTTCAACCACGAAAAATGGTTCCTTCTGGTTTTGTGGGCAAAAACCAAGCTGTGGTTTCATTTGTACGGAAGACGATGGTCACCTATTTCAAAAAGCCCTGGCAGCCTGGAGAGCCATCGATTTAAAACAACCTATATGTCAAGAACACCACAAGCCTGCAAAGTTTCGCGTGGTCAAAGATTTGATGAAAGAAAGCTTTGGCAGACCTTACTTTACCTGTGCAGAACGTGAAAATCCGTGTTCCCTCTGGATGTGGGCTGACGAGAATCAAATTGAGAAACCGAACTGTTATCACGGCCAGCCGAGCTCCATGAAAAAAGTGAAAAAGGAAGGTCCTAACAAAGGTCGAAAGTTCTTTTGCTGTTCCAACGAAACTCGGTGTGATTATTTTCAATGGGCACCTGAAGAACCAACAAACGTATCCAGCGTTGAAGAACCTTTCATCCCGATGTTCTTCAAAAGCTTCTATCCCGACTCTCAGCAGAATTGTTGAACATTATAAACAATTAAAACATCTCAGCAGAATTGAAATATTGTACATTATAAACAGTTAAACCATTAATCTATATTAAAATTTACCATGTATTGTTCTTTTTGTTTTTAAATACATTATTGGAAATGATCAAACGTTGTAAATGTGTAATATTGATATTTCACAAGAGATTCCAAGTTCAACCCTGGAGGTTACGCAACGCTTTATGTTACGCAACGCTTTATGTTACGCAACGCTTTATGTTACGCAACGCTATTAATATTTAAACGTTACGCAACGTTTTATGTTACGCAACGCTTTATGTTACGCAACGCTTTACGTTACGTCACCTCATTATTATTCTTACTTCCAACCTCTAGGTTACGCAACCTCAGAGGTTACGTCACTTTCCAAGATGGCGGCTTGCATACTAATTACTACCATGCGCACGCGACGCCATTTTGAATACTAATCACTCGCTATATAGACAGGATAAGCTACTCTGACAAGCTAACGAAATAAACAAGGCTAAGGCACATATGGTTTTAAAGGAATAATTTGTAACCAGGGGAAGCTTCATAGCAAAACGATCAAATAACAAATATTAGGGATAAGAACAGAAAGCGATTGTTGCTACTCCCCGGCGGGGAATCGAACCCCGGTTTTCCGCGTGACAGGCGGAGATACTCACCACTATACTACCGAGGACAGACGTTTTACACGAGTGGAAATATTTCAAAATAGCTAGCATAAATCTCCGCCAGATATAAGTGTATTTTTATATTACCAAATCTACCAACGAAATTTGCTATTACCATTCACATTCGCATGCACTTTCGGAGATTTACATTACGTCTTCCACTGTCCTTATTCGTTATTTCTTGCACAACAAAAATAGAAGGCCTTGGTACATATGGTTTGAAATGAACAATTTGTACCCAGCAGGAACTTAAGAGCAAAACCATAAAGAAAACAAATATTAAGTATAAGAAATGAAGGCGATTGTTGCTTCTAGCAATTTCATAAAACGTATACTACCCGGCGGGGAATCGAACCCCGGTCTCCCGCGTGACAGGCGGGGATACTCACCACTATATGACCGAGGACAGACGTTTTACAAACGTGGAAATATTTCAAAAAAGCTAGCATAAATCTCCGCAAGATATAAGTATATTTTTAATGCTACAAAAACTACCAACGAAATCTGCTCTTACCAGGGGAAGCTTCATAGCAAAACGATCAAATAACAAATATTAGGGATAAGAACAGAAAGCGATTGTTGCTACTCCCCGGCGGGGAATCGAACCCCGGTCTCCCGCGTGACAGGCGGGGATACTCACCACTATACTACCGAGGACAGACGTTTTACACGAGTGGAAATATTTCAAAATAGCTAGCATAAATCTCCGCCAGATATAAGTGTATTTTTATATTACCAAATCTACCAACGAAATTTGCTATTACCATTCACATTCGCATGCACTTTCGGAGATTTACATTACGTCTTCCACTGTCCTTATTCGTTATTTCTTGCACAACAAAAATAGAAGGCCTTGGTACATATGGTTTGAAATGAACAATTTGTACCCAGCAGGAACTTAAGAGCAAAACCATAAAGAAAACAAATATTAAGGATAAGAAATGAAGGCGATTGTTGCTTCTAGCAATTTCATAAAACGTATACTACCCGGAGGGGAATCGAACCCCGGTCTCCCGCGTGACAGGCGGGGATACTCACCACTATATGACCGAGGACAGACGTTTTACAAACGTGGAAATATTTCAAAAAAACTAGCATAAATCTCCGAAAGATATAAGTATATTTTTAATGCTACAAAAACTACCAACGAAATCTGCTCTTACCATGCACATTCGCACGTAGTTTACGCGATTTACATTACGTCTTCCACTGTAGCATTTCGTTGTTTAATATTTCTGACAAGCTAATGAAATAAACAAGGCTAAGGCACATATGGTTTTAAACGAATAATTTGTAACCAGGGGAAGCTTCATAGCAAAACGATCAAATAACAAATATTAGGGATAAGAACAGAAAGCGATTGTTGCTACTCCCCGGCGGGGAATCGAACCCCGGTCTCCCGCGTGACAGGCGGGGATACTCACCACTATATGACCGAGGACAGACGTTTTACAAACGTGGAAATATTTCAAAAAAGCTAGCATAAATCTCCGCAAGATATAAGTATATTTTTAATGCTACAAAAACTACCAACGAAATCCGCTCTTACCATGCACATTCGCACGTAGTTTACGCGATTTACATTACGTCTTCCACTGTAGCATTTCGTTGTTTAATATTTCTGACAAGCTAATGAAATAAACAAGGCTAAGGCACATATGGTTTTAAAGGAATAATTTGTAACCAGGGGAAGCTTCATAGCAAAACGATCAAATAACAAATATTAGGGATAAGAACAGAAAGCGATTGTTGCTACTCCCCGGCGGGGAATCGAACCCCGGTCTCCCGCGTGACAGGCGGGGATACTCACCACTATACTACCGAGGACAGACGTTTTACAAACGTGGAAATATTTCAAAAAAGCTAGCATAAATCTCCGCAAGATATAAGTATATTTTTAATGCTACAAAAACTACCAACGAAATCTGTTCTTACCATGGACATTCGCACATAGTTTCCGAGATTTACATTACGTCTTCCACTGTAGCATTTCGTTGTTTAATATTTCTGACAAGCTAATGAAATAAACAAGGCTAAGGCACATATGGTTTTAAAGGAATAATTTGTAACCAGGGGAAGCTTCATAGCAAAACGATCAAATAACAAATATTAGGGATAAGAACAGAAAGCGATTGTTGCTACTCCCCGGCGGGGAATCGAACCCCGGTCTTGACAGGCGGGGATACTCACCACTATACTACCGAGGACAGACGTTTTACAAAAGTGGAAATATTTCAAAAAAGCTAGCATAAATCTCCGCAAGATATAAGTATATTTTTAATACTACAAAAACTACCAACGAAATCTGCTCTTACCATGCACATTCGCACGTAGTTTCCGAGATTTACATAACGTCTTCCACTGTAGCATTTCGTTGTTTAATATTTCTGACAAGCTAATGAAATAAACAAGGCTAAGGCACATATGGTTTTAAAGGAATAATTTGTAACCAGGGGAAGCTTCATAGCAAAACGATCAAATAACAAATATTAGGGATAAGAACAGAAAGCGATTGTTGCTACTCCCCGGCGGGGAATCGAACCCCGGTCTCCCGCGTGACAGGCGGGGATACTCACCACTATACTACCGAGGACAGGCGTTTTACAAAAGTGGAAATATTTCAAAAAATCTAGCATAAAACTCCTCAAGATATAAGTATATTTTTAATATTACAAAAACTACCAACGAAATCTGCTCTTACCATGCACATTCGCACGTAGTTTACGCGATTTACATTACGTCTTCCACTGTAGCATTTCGTTGTTTAATATTTCTGACAAGCTAATGAAATAAACAAGGCTAAGGCACATATGGTTTTAAAGGAATAATTTGTAACCAGGGGAAGCTTCATAGCAAAACGATCAAATAACAAATATTAGGGATAAGAACAGAAAGCGATTGTTGCTACTCCCCGGCGGGGAATCGAACCCCGGTCTCCCGCGTGACAGGCGGGGATACTCACCACTATATGACCGAGGACAGACGTTTTACAAACGTGGAAATATTTCAAAAAAGCTAGCATAAATCTCCGCAAGATATAAGTATATTTTTAATGCTACAAAAACTACCAACGAAATCTGCTCTTACCATGCACATTCGCACGTAGTTTCCGAGATTTACATTACGTCTTCCACTGTAGCATTTCGTTGTTTAATATTTCTGACAAGCTAATGAAATAAACAAGGCTAAGGCACATATTGTTTTAAAGGAATAATTTGTAACCAATGGAAGCTTCATAGCAATACGATCAAATAACAAATATTAGGGATAAAAACAGAAAGCGATTGTTGCTTCTCGCAATTTCATAAACCTTACACTCCCATGAGGCGGGGAATCGAACCCCGGTGATCCGCGTGACAGGCGGGGATACTCACCACTATACTACCGAGGACAGACGTTTTATATAAGTGGAAATATTTCAAAAAATCTAGCATAAATCTCCTCAAGATATAAGTATATTTTTAATATTACAAAAACTACCAACGAAATCTGCTCTTACCATGCACATTCGCACGTAGTTTACGCGATTTACATTACGTCTTCCACTGTAGCATTTCGTTGTTTAATATTTCTGACAAGCTAATGAAATAAACAAGGCTAAGGCACATATGGTTTTAAAGGAATAATTTGTAACCAATGGAAGCTTCATAGCAAAACGATCAAATAACAAATATTAGGGATAAGAACAGAAAGCGATTGTTGCTACTCCCCGGCAGGGAATCGAACCCCGGTCTCCCGCGTGACAGGCGGGGATACTCACCACTATACTACCGAGGACAGACGTTTTATATAAGTGGAAATATTTCAAAAAATCTAGCATAAATCTCCTCAAGATATAAGTATATTTTTAATACTACAAAAACTACCAACGAAATCTGCTCTTACCATGCACATTCGCACGTAGTTTCCGAGATTTACATTACGTCTTCCACCGTTCTTATTCGTTATTTCTGGACGACAAAAATAGAAGGCCTTGGTATTCATATGGTTTTAAATCGAAATCTGCCCGTCCCAACCAGCCAACGCCAAAGCTATTCTAACATCTAACAGCTTGGAAGGAAGGAAGGTGCTCTTCAATGCCTTAAGCAAACAAGATTATACGGAACAAGCAAACCGCGTTAGCTTGTATACATGTAGCCCGTTTACGTTTTTAGTTGGAACTAACAACAGTTCGTTCTTGTTGATTGACACCTGTTGCACTTTTCTGCTTCGCGTCAATACGAGCAGCTGCGCTTCAGCTGGTTCTCCTCTCTGGGGACTGTATACTATCCACGTACAAACAAATAATACGTAAGAGTTAATTACCGAGAACCGAGGCATTTAGTCAAATACAGGCCGAGGCGCGCAGCGCCAAGGCCTGTATTTGACTAAATGCCGAGGTTCGAGGTAATTAACTGACTTATTACATGTTTGAGAAGGTTTTCACAAAAGACTAATAAAAAGCATTCAATGTACGTTCATAAAGACAATGGGTATTGTTGTGCCTAGAGAAAACCAATGCTCTTATTTGTTGGTAAAAAAATAATTTTGCTTTGAATTTGCGCGTATTTTGTATTGTTTAAATGCCTATGGCTGGATTTTATTAATCTTATGGCTGGATTAACTGGATTTTATTGCATGTATGATTAGAAGTGAAATGACGTGAACTGCTGGTGGAATTCGCGTACTGTTATGTATAGAGAATGGCGGATAGCGAGGACGACGAAAGTTTAGCTGGAAGTTTCGTGCAGCATTGATTCGATGATCCCATGTTTAAGCATTTTCAGGATACCTTAGATGCTGAAATGAAACGACTTACTAGTCTCGGTGTTGGTGCAAATGTCCGGCAAGCGCAAGCATTTTCAGAAGATCAGGAAGAACTTTTATGGAAATCAAATCTACTTGGCGCAGATTCACCACTGACTGATTTAAAGACTGAAGACAAGGTAAAACGTGGTAAGAATGAGAGCAGTGAAACGGCGCTCTCTAAATTTAATAATTGCACGTTTTTCGTGGGGAATGACTTTTTGGCTTAAGTTTAAATTCGCTTTGATATTGTGAAGTGTGTGGTGTAATTTGTGTGAGATATTGTGTGATCATAGTGTGATGTTAAATGTTTGTTATATAAAATAATGTGATAACGAATTGTTTTTCAATATGTAGAGAAAATTAATTTGTTATTGTGTTGGTTGTATCTACATACACGCTTGTTAGTAGGGTTGTATCTAGATACATCCTTCCTATGAGGGATGTATCTAGATACAACCCTGAAGATCAATTCAATTCAATTAATCAGCCCCGCTCTTCCCTGCTTGATATCAAATCCCTCACCGTGCTTTTAGAACCTAAACCTAATGAACAGGTAATTATGCTAAATACAGTTTATGAATAACAATGAAAACCGACTCAATCATGTAATAAGCGCAGTCAATTCCTTTTACACATTTATTAAAATAAAACAATTATAATATATCCAATTTTTAAAACCATACAATCTTACAATCACAACCTTTCTCGATCAACTCTAATACAATCTCTCTTACAATCTCAACCTTGAATATTTGCGTCGTCCGGAAGTTTATTGTCTATTGTTTGAGCATAGGCCACGCATTATAGTCTAACTAGGATATCGATTTACAACAATTAATAAAGTAATATAAAACGTAACACAAAGTATTTAATATTTACATGGATTTATCCGACACACTCCCTCCTTTGAGCCTTTAGGGTCAAACAAAACCTGCGTTCGCCAACGTGCAACCTGGGCCGCAGCCCTTCTGGGTCTCCTACTACTGCCTTCAATACTTACCTTGTCATTCTTGGTTCTTTCCTCTTTCTCTTTGTCTACACTCTCACACTTCTCACTGATCTCCTCAACTATCTCTTTCTGTATACTTACCCTTGTATCCACTTCCAAAGGCTATAACTTCTGTACAGGTCTGTTAATAAACGATGTACGTCCTTTACTTACCACCTTCACCTTCGCTCCTCTTACTACCTTGTCCCTTCCTAATACTAAACTTTCAATTCTTCCTACCCTCCAACATCCTCTTTTAAGATTTTCATCAAACACTAATACAACATCACCCACCTTTGCATCTGAACTCTCCTTCCCCTTCCTAGCTTTATGAAATTCCCTCAAATTCGTTAAATATTCCTTTCGCCATCTCCTCCAAAAGTGCTTCCTCATTCTTGCCAAATACCTAAATCTTCTCTTTACCTCTCCGATTTCGTCATCACTTACCTGATTGGTAATTTCATCTGGCATTGAAGTAAGTCTACGCCCAAATATCAGATGGGAAGGTGTTAGTACGTCTGTCTCTACCTCCTCATCATATAAATATGTCAATGGTCGGGAATTTAGAGTACCTTCAACCTCAACCAACGTTGTCAACAGTTCCTCAAAACTTAGCTGAGCATTGCCAAGCACCCTTCGCAAACAACCTTTCAGTCGACCCACCATTCTCTCAAAAAATCCACCCCACCATGGGGCCCTCTCCAAATTAAATCGCCATTCTAATCGATTATTCTGTAAATACGAATTCACTTCTTTACTATTGTACAACGTCTTTACTGCCTTTTGTGCCGCCTTGAATGTCTTAGCATTGTCTGAAACTATTAGGGTGGGCCACCTCTCCTAGATGTGAACCTCCTCAAACAATTTAAAAAGCAAGGTGCACTAAGATTACTTACTAAATCTAGATGAACGGCCCTTGTCACACAACATATGAACAATGCAATATAAACTTTTACTATATCGCTACCCCTTTTTGCAAACAATGGCCCGGCAAAAACCAACCCCTACCGTAGAAAAGGGTGGTGACTGCTGAACTCTAAACTCTGGTAAATCTGCTTGCGCTGGTGTTCCATAAGCTTTACCATTATGCTTCTTTCAAACTACGCAACTACCTATGACCCTTTTTACTACCTGTCTTCCTCTTGGTACCCAAAACCTACTGCGCAACTCAGCTAGTGTGGCTCCCTGGCTTCTATTTCTAAATCTGCATTACTAAGCCTACCCTTACACTTCAGCACTCCATCTCTTGCCACTATACCTAACTGACGAACCAATTGCTGATAATCACTCCGTGATTTCAAACTTGCTTGTGCAGCCTTTATCAAAATACACTCTGCTATCATTGTTTCCTCAACTTTCAATGCACCCAATAATGCTGCCTTTCCTTCTAGTCTAACCATCAAGTTATTTATAAACCTCTTTACCAGTGCAACGACTCTGATTACTTTCTCAATGTTGCTATAAGCATTGATATCAATTACATTTTCTAAACTGAAAGTTTCTTCTACTTGGGTTTTCATTACAACTGTCTTCTTGACTTCCTCTAAACATTCATCTGTGTCTAAAATCTCTTCAGCAGCAGGCCAACTACAGTTTGGACCAGATAACCACTTTGGCCCTTTCCACCAAAGCTCACATTCATTTAAAAATGAGACAGTTACCCCTCTAGATCCTAAGTCAGCAGGATTTTCTACTCCTGGACAATGACCCCAATCTTCCTTTCTGCTTAACCTCAAAATTTCATTCACCCTATGACGGACAAACTGTTTCCACTCCCCTCGATTATTAATCCAGCACAAGGCTGTCTTACTGTCTAACCAATAGTAAACACCAGCAAATTGAACACTGTGTTCTAATGTTTCCTTAACTGTGCGCATCAGCTTCGCTAAAATTCTCGCCGACATAAGCTCTAACCTAGGAATAGTTTGTACCTTTATAGGTGCAATTCTGGTTTTAGATGTTAATAATTCTACATGATAGCTACCATTTAATTATGTGACAAAACAGACCACAGCACAATATGCTTTTAAACTGGCATCTGCAAATCCATGTAAGGAACAAGTTGTTTTACCTATCGTTTTACAAACGTGGAAATATTTCAAAAAAGGTAGCATAAATCTCCGCAAGATATAAGTATATTTTTAATGCTACAAAAACTAGCAACGAAATCTGCTCTTACCATGCACATTCGCACGTAGTTTACGCGATTTACATTACGTCTTCCACTGTAGCATTTCGTTGTTTAATATTTCTGACAAGCTAATGAAATAAACAAGGCTAAGGCACATATTGTTTTAAACGAATAATTTGTAACCAGGGGAAGCTTCATAGCAAAACGATCAAATAACAAATATTAGGGATAAGAACAGAAAGCGATTGTTGCTATTCCCCGGCGGGGAATCGAACCCCGGTCTCCCGCGTGACAGGCGGAGATACTCACCACTATACTACCGAGGACAGACGTTTTACAAACGTGGAAATATTTCAAAAAAACTAGCATAAATCTCCGCAAGATATAAGTATATTTTTAATGCTACAAAAACTACCAACGAAATCTGCTCTTACCATGCACATTCGCACGTAGTTTACGCGCATTTACATTACGTCTTCCACTGTAGCATTTCGTTGTTTAATATTTCTGACAAGCTAATGAAATAAACAAGGCTAAGGCACATATGGTTTTAAACGAATAATTTGTAACAAGGGGAAGCTTCATAGCAAAACGATCAAATAACAAATATTAGGGATAAGAACAGAAAGCGATTGTTGCTACTCCCCGGCGGGGAATCGAACCCCGGTCTCCCGCGTGACAGGCGGGGATACTCACCACTATACTACCGAGGACAGACGTTTTACACGAGCGGAAATATTTCAAAATAGCTAGCGTAAATCTCCGCAAGATATAAGTATATTTTTAATATTACCAAATCTACTAATGAAATTTGCTATTGGCATTCACATTCGCATGCACTTTCGGAGATTTACATTACGTCTTCCACTGTTCTTATTCGTTATTTCTGGCACGACAAAAATCGAAGGCCTTGGTACATATGGTTTGAAATGAACAATTTGTACCCAGGAGGAACTTAAATGCTAAACCATCAAGAAAACGAATATTAAGGATAAGAAATGAAGCCGATTGTTGCTTCTCGCAATTTCATAAACCTTATACTCCCCGGCGGGGAATCGAACCCCGGTCTCCCGCGTGACAGGCGGGGATACTCACCACTATACTACCGAGGACAGACGTTTTACACGAGTGGAAATATTTCAAAATAGCTAGCATAAATCTCCGCCAGATATAAGTGTATTTTTATATTACCAAATCTACCAACGAAATTTGCTATTACCATTCACATTCGCATGCACTTTCGGAGATTTAGATTACGTCTTCCACTGTCCTTATTCGTTATTTCTGGCACAACAAAAATAGAAGGCCTTGGTACATATGGTTTGAAATGGACAATTTGTACCCAGCAGGAACTTAAGAGCAAAACCATAAAGAAAACAAATATTAAGGATAAGAAATGAAGGCGATTGTTGCTTCTCGCAATTTCATAAAGTTATACTCCACGGCGGGGAATCGAACCCCGGTCTCCCGCGTGACAGGCGGGGATACTCACCACTATACTACCGAGGACAGACGTTTTAGAAACGTTGAAATATTTCAAAAAAGCTAGCATAAATCTCCTCAAGATATAAGTATATTTTTAATGCTACAAAACTATACCAACGAAATCTGCTCTTACCATGCACATTCGCACGTAGTTTACGCGATTTACATTACGTCTTCCACGGTAGCATTTCGTTGTTTAATATTTCTGACAAGCTAATGAAATAAACAAGGCTAAGGCACATATGGTTTTAAAGGAATAATTTGTAACCGATGGAAGCTTCATAGCAAAACTATAAAATAACAAATATTGGGGATAAAAACAGAAAGCGATTGTTGCTACTCCCAGGCGGGGAATCGAACCCCGGTCTCCCGCGTGACAGGCGGGGATACTC
The DNA here is from genome assembly GCA_016169945.1 of Trachythela sp. YZ-2020. Taxonomy (NCBI): domain Eukaryota; kingdom Metazoa; phylum Cnidaria; class Anthozoa; order Malacalcyonacea; family Clavulariidae; genus Trachythela; species Trachythela sp. YZ-2020. Next base: position 23,290 of record JADLSH010000345.1, read on the forward strand.
ACCACTATACTACCGAGGACAGACGTGTTACACTAGCGGAAATATTTCAAAATAGCTAGCATAAATCTCCGCAAGATATAAGTATATTTTTAATATTACCAAATCTACTAATGAAATTTGCTATTGGCATTCACATTCGCATGCACTTTCGGAGATTTACATTACGTCTTCCACTGTTCTTATTCGTTATTTCTGGCGCGACAAAAATCGAAGGCCTTGGTACATATGGTTTGAAATGAACAATTTGTACCCAGGAGGAACTTAAATGCAAAACCATCAAGAAAACGAATATTAAGGATAAGAAATGAAGCCGATTGTTTCTTCTCGCAAATTCATAAACCTTATACTCCCCGGCGGGGAATCGAACCCCGGTCTCCCGCGAGACAGGCGGGGATACTCACCACTATACTACCGAGGACAGACGTTTTACACGAGTGGAAATATTTCAAAATAGGTAGCATAAATCTCCGCCAGATATAAGTGTATTTTTATATTACCAAATCTACCAACGAAATTTGCTATTACCATTCACATTCGCATGCACTTTCGGAGATTTACATTACGTCTTCCACTGTCCTTATTCGTTATTTCTGGCACAACAAAAATAGAAGGCCTTGGTACATATGGTTTGAAATGAACAATTTGTACCCAGCAGGAACTTAAGAGCAAAACCATAAAGAAAACAAATATTAAGGATAAGAAATGAAGGCGATTGTTGCTTCTCGCAATTTCATAAACTTATACTACCCGGCGAGGAATCGAACCCCGGTCTCCCGCGTGACAGGCGGGGATACTCACCACTATATGACCGAGGACAGACGTTTTAGAAACGTGGAAATATTTCAAAAAAGCTAGCATAAATCTCCGAAAGATATAAGTATATTTTTAATGCTACAAAACTACCAACGAAATCTGCTCTTACCATGCACATTCGCACGTAGTTTACGCGATTTACATTACGTCTTCCACTGTAGCATTTCGTTGTTTAATATTTCTGACAAGCTAATGAAATAAACAAGGCTAAGGCACATATTGTTTTAAACGAATAATTTGTAACCAGGGGAAGCTTCATAGCAAAACGATCAAATAACAAATATTAGGGATAAGAACAGAAAGCGATTGTTGCTACTCCTCGGCGGGGAATCGAACCCCGGTCTCCCGCGTGACAGGCGGGGATACTCACCACTATACTACCGAGGACAGACGTTTTACAAACGTGGAAATATTTCAAAAAAACTAGCATAAATCTCCGCAAGATATAAGTATATTTTTAATGCTACAAAAACTACCATCGAAATCTGCTCTTACCATGCACATTCGCACGTAGTTAACGCGCATTTACATTACGTCTTCCACTGTAGCATTTCGTTGTTTAATATTTCTGACAAGCTAATGAAATAAACAAGGCTAAGGCACATATGGTTTTAAAGGAATAATTTGTAACCAATGGAAGCTTCATAGCAAAACTATAAAATAACAAATATTGGGGATAAAAACAGAAAGCGATTGTTGCTACTCCCAGGCGGGGAATCGAACCCCGGTCTCCCGCGTGACAGGCGGGGATACTCACCACTATACTACCGAGGACAGACGTTTTACACGAGCGGAAATATTTCAAAATAGCTAGCATAAATCTCCGCAAGATATAAGTATATTTTTAATATTACCAAATCTACTAATGAAATTTGCTATTGGCATTCACATTCGCATGCACTTTCGGAGATTTACATTACGTCTTCCACTGTTCTTATTCGTTATTTCTGGCACGACAAAAATCGAAGGCCTTGGTACATATGGTTTGAAATGAACAATTTGTACCCAGGAGGAACTTAAATGCAAAACCATCAAGAAAACGAATATTAAGGATAAGAAATGAAGCCGATTGTTTCTTCTCGCAATTTCATCAACCTTATACTACCCGGCGAGGAATCGAACCCCGGTCTCCCGCGTGACAGGCGGGGATACTCACCACTATATGACCGAGGACAGACGTTTTAGAAACGTGGAAATATTTCAAAAAAGCTAGCATAAATCTCCGCAAGATATAAGTATATTTTTAATGCTACAAAACTACCAACGAAATCTGCTCTTACCATGCACATTCGCACGTAGTTAACGCGCATTTACATTACGTCTTCCACTGTAGCATTTCGTTGTTTAATATTTCTGACAAGCTAATGAAATAAACAAGGCTAAGGCACATATGGTTTTAAAGGAATAATTTGTAACCAATGGAAGCTTCATAGCAAAACTATAAAATAACAAATATTGGGGATAAAAACAGAAAGCGATTGTTGCTACTCCCAGGCGGGGAATCGAACCCCGGTCTCCCGCGTGACAGGCGGGGATACTCACCACTATACTACCGAGGACAGACGTTTTACACGAGCGGAAATATTTCAAAATAGCTAGCATAAATCTCCGCAAGATATAAGTATATTTTTAATATTACCAAATCTACTAATGAAATTTGCTATTGGCATTCACATTCGCATGCACTTTCGGAGATTTACATTACGTCTTCCACTGTTCTTATTCGTTATTTCTGGCACGACAAAAATCGAAGGCCTTGGTACATATGGTTTGAAATGAACAATTTGTACCCAGGAGGAACTTAAATGCAAAACCATCAAGAAAACGAATATTAAGGATAAGAAATGAAGCCGATTGTTTCTTCTCGCAATTTCATCAACCTTATACTACCCGGCGAGGAATCGAACCCCGGTCTCCCGCGTGACAGGCGGGGATACTCACCACTATATGACCGAGGACAGACGTTTTAGAAACGTGGAAATATTTCAAAAAAGCTAGCATAAATCTCCGCAAGATATAAGTATATTTTTAATGCTACAAAACTACCAACGAAATCTGCTCTTACCATGCACATTCGCACGTAGTTTACGCGATTTACATTACGTCTTCCACTGTAGCATTTCGTTGTTTAATATTTCTGACAAGCTAATGAAATAAACAAGGCTAAGGCACATATGGTTTTAAACGAATAATTTGTAACCAATGGAAGCTTCATAGCAAAACGATCAAATAACAAATATTAGGGATAAGAACAGAAAGCGATTGTTGCTACTCCCCGGCGGGGAATCGAACCCCGGTCTCCCGCGTGACAGGCGGGGATACTCACCACTATACTACCGCGGACAGACGTTTTATATAAGTGGAAATATTTCAAAAAATCTAGCATAAATCTCCTCAAGATATAAGTATATTTTTAATACTACAAAAACTACCAACGAAATCTGCTCTTACCATGCACATTCGCACGTAGTTTACGAGATTTACATCACGTCTTCCACTGTAGCATTTCGTTGTTTAATATTTCTGACAAGCTAATGAAATAAACAAGGCTAAGGCACATATGGTTTTAAAGGAATAATTTGTAACCAATGGAAGCTTCATAGCAAAACGATCAAATAACAAATATTAGGGATAAGAACAGAAAGCGATTGTTGCTACTCCCCGGCGGGGAATCGAACCCCGGTCTCCCGCGTGACAGGCGGGGATACTCACCACTATACTACCGAGGACAGACGTTTTATATAAGTGGAAATATTTCAAAAAGTCTAGCATAAATCTCCTCAAGATATAAGTATATTTTTAATACTACAAAAACTACGAACGAAATCTGCTCTTACCATGCACATTCGCACGTAGTTTACGCGATTTACATTACGTCTCCCACTGTAGCATTTCGTTGTTTAATATTTCTGACAAGCTAACGAAATAAACAAGGCTAAGGCACATATGGTTTTAAAGGAATAATTTGTAACCAATGGAAGCTTCATAGCAAACGATCAAATTTCAAATATTAGGGATAAAAACGTAAAGCGATTGTTGCTTCTCGCAATTTGATATACCTTATACTCCCCGGCGGGGAATCGAACCCCGGTCTCCCGCGTGACAGGCGGGGATACTCACCACTATACTACCGAGGACAGACGTTTTACAAAAGTGGAAATATTTCAAAAAATCTAGCATAAATCTCCTCAAGATATAAGTATATTTTTAATATTACAAAAACTACCAACGAAATCTGCTCTTACCATGCACATTCGCACGTAGTTTACGAGATTTACATCACGTCTTCCACTGTAGCATTTCGTTGTTTAATATTTCTGACAAGCTAATGAAATAAACAAGGCTAAGGCACATATGGTTTTAAAGGAATAATTTGTAACCAATGGAAGCTTCATAGCAAAACGATCAAATAACAAATATTAGGGATAAGAACAGAAAGCGATTGTTGCTACTCCCCGGCGGGGAATCGAACCCCGGTCTCCCGCGTGACAGGCGGGGATACTCACCACTATACTACCGAGGACAGACGTTTTATATAAGCGGAAATATTTCAAAAAATCTAGCATAAATCTCCTCAAGATATAAGTATATTTTTAATATTACCAAATCTACTAATGAAATTTGCTATTGGCATTCACATTCGCATGCACTTTCGGAGATTTACATTACGTCTTCCACTGTTCTTATTCGTTATTTCTGGCGCGACAAAAATCGAAGGCCTTGGTACATATGGTTTGAAATGAACAATTTGTACCCAGGAGGAACTTAAATGCAAAACCATCAAGAAAACGAATATTAAGGATAAGAAATGAAGCCGATTGTTTCTTCTCGCAATTTCATAAACCTTATACTCCCCGGCGGGGAATCGAACCCCGGTCTCCCGCGAGACAGGCGGGGATACTCACCACTATACTACCGAGGACAGACGTTTTACACGAGTGGAAATATTTCAAAATAGCTAGCATAAATCTCCGCCAGATATAAGTGTATTTTTATATTACCAAATCTACCAACGAAATTTGCTATTACCATTCACATTCGCATGCACTTTCGGAGATTTACATTACGTCTTCCACTGTCCTTATTCGTTATTTCTGGAACAACAAAAATAGAAGGCCTTGGTACATATGGTTTGAAATGAACAATTTGTACCCAGCAGGAACTTAAGAGCAAAACCATAAAGAAAACAAATATTAAGGATAAGAAATGAAGGCGATTGTTGCTTCTCGCAATTTCATAAACTTATACTACCCGGCGAGGAATCGAACCCCGGTCTCCCGCGTGACAGGCGGGGATACTCACCACTATATGACCGAGGACAGACGTTTTAGAAACGTGGAAATATTTCAAAAAAGCTAGCATAAATCTCCGAAAGATATAAGTATATTTTTAATACTACAAAAACTACGAACGAAATCTGCTCTTACCATGCACATTCGCACGTAGTTTACGCGATTTACATTACGTCTCCCACTGTAGCATTTCGTTGTTTAATATTTCTGACAAGCTAACGAAATAAACAAGGCTAAGGCACATATGGTTTTAAAGGAATAATTTGTAACCAATGGAAGCTTCATAGCAAACGATCAAATTTCAAATATTAGGGATAAAAACGTAAAGCGATTGTTGCTTCTCGCAATTTCATATACCTTATACTCCCCGGCGGGGAATCGAACCCCGGTCTCCCGCGTGACAGGCGGGGATACTCACCACTATACTACCGAGGACAGACGTTTTACAAAAGTGGAAATATTTCAAAAAATCTAGCATAAATCTCCTCAAGATATAAGTATATTTTTAATATTACAAAAACTACCAACGAAATCTGCTCTTACCATGCACATTCGCACGTAGTTTACGAGATTTACATCACGTCTTCCACTGTAGCATTTCGTTGTTTAATATTTCTGACAAGCTAATGAAATAAACAAGGCTAAGGCACATATGGTTTTAAAGGAATAATTTGTAACCAATGGAAGCTTCATAGCAAAACGATCAAATAACAAATATTAGGGATAAGAACAGAAAGCGATTGTTGCTACTCCCCGTCTGGGAATCGAACCCAGGTCTCCCGCGTGACAGGCGGGGATACTCACCACTATACTACCGAGGACAGACGTTTTATATAAGCGGAAATATTTCAAAAATCTAGCATAAATCTCCTCAAGATATAAGTATATTTTAATATTACCAAATCTACTAATGAAATTTGCTATTGGCATTCACATTCGCATGCACTTTCGGAGATTTACATTACGTCTTCCACTGTTCTTATTCGTTATTTCTGGCGCGACAAAAATCGAAGGCCTTGGTACATATGGTTTGAAATGAACAATTTGTACCCAGGAGGAACTTAAATGCAAAACCATCAAGAAAACGAATATTAAGGATAAGAAATGAAGCCGATTGTTTCTTCTCGCAATTTCATAAACCTTATACTCCCCGGCGGGGAATCGAACCCCGGTCTCCCGCGAGACAGGCGGGGATACTCACCACTATACTACCGAGGACAGACGTTTTACACGAGTGAAAATATTTCAAAATAGCTAGCATAAATCTCCGCCAGATATAAGTGTATTTTTATATTACCAAATCTACCAACGAAATTTGCTATTACCATTCACATTCGCATGCACTTTCGGAGATTTACATTACGTCTTCCACTGTCCTTATTCGTTATTTCTGGCACAACAAAAATAGAAGGCCTTGGTACATATGGTTTGAAATGAACAATTTGTACCCAGCAGGAACTTAAGAGCAAAACCATAAAGAAAACAAATATTAAGGATAAGAAATGAAGGCGATTGTTGCTTCTCGCAATTTCATAAACTTATACTACCCGGCGAGGAATCGAACCCCGGTCTCCCGCGTGACAGGCGGGGATACTCACCACTATATGACCGAGGACAGACGTTTTAGAAACGTGGAAATATTTCAAAAAAGCTAGCATAAATCTCCGAAAGATATAAGTATATTTTTAATGCTACAAAACTACCATCGAAATCTGCTCTTACCATGCACATTCGCACGTAGTTTACGCGCATTTACATTACGTCTTCCACTGTAGCATTTCGTTGTTTAATATTTCTGACAAGCTAATGAAATAAACAAGGCTAAGGCACATATTGTTTTAAACGAATAATTTGTAACCAGGGGAAGCTTCATAGCAAAACGATCAAATAACAAATATTAGGGATAAGAACAGAAAGCGATTGTTGCTACTCCCCGGCGGGGAATCGAACCCCGGTCTCCCGCGTGACAGGCGGGGATACTCACCACTATACTACCGAGGACAGACGTTTTACAAACGTGGAAATATTTCAAAAAAACTAGCATAAATCTCCGCAAGATATAAGTATATTTTTAATGCTACAAAAACGACCAACGAAATCTGCTCTTACCATGCACATTCGCACGTAGTTTACGAGATTTACATCACGTCTTCCACTGTAGCATTTCGTTGTTTAATATTTCTGACAAGCTAATGAAATAAACAAGGCTAAGGCACATATGGTTTTAAAGGAATAATTTCTAACCAATGGAAGCTTCATAGCAAAACTATAAAATAACAAATATTGGGGATAAAAACAGAAAGCGATTGTTGCTACTCCCAGGCGGGGAATCGAACCCCGGTCTCCCGCGTGACAGGCGGGGATACTCACCACTATACTACCGAGGACAGACGTTTTACACGGGCGGAAATATTTCAAAATAGCTAGCATAAATCTCCGCAAGATATAAGTATATTTTTAATATTACCAAATCTACTAATGAAATTTGCTATTGGCATTCACATTCGCATGCACTTTCGGAGATTTACATTACGTCTTCCACTGTTCTTATTCGTTATTTCTGGCACGACAAAAATCGAAGGCCTTGGTACATATGGTTTGAAATGAACAATTTGTACCCAGGAGGAACTTAAATGCAAAACCATCAAGAAAACGAATATTAAGGATAAGAAATGAAGCCGATTGTTTCTTCTCGCAATTTCATCAACCTTATACTACCCGGCGAGGAATCGAACCCCGGTCTCCCGCGTGACAGGCGGGGATACTCACCACTATATGACCGAGGACAGACGTTTTAGAAACGTGGAAATATTTCAAAAAAGCTAGCATAAATCTCCGCAAGATATAAGTATATTTTTAATGCTACAAAACTACCAACGAAATCTGCTCTTACCATGCACATTCGCACGTAGTTTACGCGATTTACATTACGTCTTCCACTGTAGCATTTCGTTGTTTAATATTTCTGACAAGCTAATGAAATAAACAAGGCTAAGGCACATATGGTTTTAAACGAATAATTTGTAACCAATGGAAGCTTCATAGCAAAACGATCAAATAACAAATATTAGGGATAAGAACAGAAAGCGATTGTTGCTACTCCCCGGCGGGGAATCGAACCCCGGTCTCCCGCGTGACAGGCGGGGATACTCACCACTATACTACCGAGGACAGACGTTTTATATAAGTGGAAATATTTCAAAAAATCTAGCATAAATCTCCTCAAGATATAAGTATATTTTTAATACTACAAAAACTACCAACGAAATCTGCTCTTACCATGCACATTCGCACGTAGTTTACGAGATTTACATCACGTCTTCCACTGTAGCATTTCGTTGTTTAATATTTCTGACAAGCTAATGAAATAAACAAGGCTAAGGCACATATGGTTTTAAAGGAATAATTTGTAACCAATGGAAGCTTCATAGCAAAACGATCAAATAACAAATATTAGGGATAAGAACAGAAAGCGATTGTTGCTACTCCCCGGCGGGGAATCGAACCCCGGTCTCCCGCGTGACAGGCGGGGATACTCACCACTATACTACCGAGGACAGACGTTTTATATAAGTGGAAATATTTCAAAAAATCTAGCATAAATCTCCTCAAGATATAAGTATATTTTTAATACTACAAAAACTACGAACGAAATCTGCTCTTACCATGCACATTCGCACGTAGTTTACACGATTTACATTACGTCTCCCACTGTAGCATTTCGTTGTTTAATATTTCTGACAAGCTAACGAAATAAACAAGGCTAAGGCACATATGGTTTTAAAGGAATAATTTATAACCAATGGAAGCTTCATAGCAAAACGATCAAATAACAAATATTAGGGATAAGAACAGAAAGCGATTGTTGCTACTCCCCGGCGGGGAATCGAACCCCGGTCTCCCGCGTGACAGGCGGGGATACTCACCACTATACTACCGAGGACAGACGTTTTATATAAGTGGAAATATTTCAAAAAATCTAGCATAAATCTCCTCAAGATATAAGTATATTTTTAATACTACAAAAACTACCAACGAAATCTGCTCTTACCATGCACATTCGCACGTAGTTTCCGAGATTTACATTACGTCTTCCACCGTTCTTATTCGTTATTTCTGGACGACAAAAATAGAAGGCCTTGGTATTCATATGGTTTTAAATCGAAATCTGCCCGTCCCAACCAGCCAACGCCAAAGCTATTCTAACATCTAACAGCTTGGAAGGAAGGAAGGTGCTCTTCAATGCCTTAAGCAAACAAGATTATACGGAACAAGCAAACCGCGTTAGCTTGTATACATGTAGCCCGTTTACGTTTTTAGTTGGAACTAACAACAGTTCGTTCTTGTTGATTGACACCTGTTGCACTTTTCTGCTTCGCGTCAATACGAGCAGCTGCGCTTCAGCTGGTTCTCCTCTCTGGGGACTGTATACTATCCACGTACAAACAAATAATACGTAAGAGTTAATTACCGAGAACCGAGGCATTTAGTCAAATACAGGCCGAGGCGCGCAGCGCCAAGGCCTGTATTTGACTAAATGCCGAGGTTCGAGATAATTAACTGACTTATTACATGTTTGAGAAGGTTTTCACAAAAGACTAATAAAAAGCATTCAATGTACGTTCATAAAGACAATGGGTATTGTTGTGCCTAGAGAAACCCAATGCTCTTATTTGTTGGTAAAAAAAAAATAATTTTGCTTTGAATTTGCGCGTATTTTGTATTGTTTAAATGCCTATGGCTGGATTTTATTAATCTTATGGCTGGATTAACTGGATTTTATTGCATGTATGATTAGAAGTGAAATGACGTGAACTGCTGGTGGAATTCGCGTACTGTTATGTATAGAGAATGGCGGATAGCGAGGACGACGAAAGTTTAGCTGGAAGTTTCGTGCAGCATTGATTCGATGATCCCATGTTTAAGCATTTTCAGGATACCTTAGATGCTGAAATGAAACGACTTACTAGTCTCGGTGTTGGTGCAAATGTCCGGCAAGCGCAAGCATTTTCAGAAGATCAGGAAGAACTTTTATGGAAATCAAATCTACTTGGCGCAGATTCACCACTGACTGATTTAAAGACTGAAGACAAGGTAAAACGTGGTAAGAATGAGAGCAGTGAAACGGCGCTCTCTAAATTTAATAATTGCACGTTTTTCGTGGGGAATGACTTTTTGGCTTAAGTTTAAATTCGCTTTGATATTGTGAAGTGTGTGGTGTAATTTGTGTGAGATATTGTGTGATCATAGTGTGATGTTAAATGTTTGTTATATAAAATAATGTGATAACGAATTGTTTTTCAATATGTAGAGAAAATTAATTTGTTATTGTGTTGGTTGTATCTACATACACGCTTGTTAGTAGGGTTGTATCTAGATACATCCTTCCTAGGAGGATGTATCTAGATACAACCCTGAAGATCAATTCAATTCAATTAATCAGCCCCGCTCTTCCCTGCTTGATATCAAATCCCTCCCGTGCTTTTAGAACCTAAACCTAATGAACAGGTAATTATGCTAAATACAGTTTTATGAATAACAATGAAAACCGACTCAATCATGTAATAAGCGCAGTCAATTCCTTTTACACATTTATTAAAATAAAACAATTATAATATATCCAATTTTAAAACCATACAATCTTACAATCACAACCTTTCTCGATCAACTCTAATACAATCTCTCTTACAATCTCAACCTTGAATATTTGCGTCGTCCGGAAGTTTATTGTCTATTGTTTGAGCATAGGCCACGCATTATAGTCTAACTAGGATATCGATTTACAACAATTAATAAAGTAATATAAAACGTAACATAAAGTATTTAATATTTACATTGATTTATCCGACACACTCCCCCCTTTGAGCCTTTAGGGTCAAACAAAACCTGCTTTCGCCAACGTGCAACCTGGGCCGCAGCCCTTCTGGGTCTCCTACTACTGCCTTCAATACTTACCTTGTCATTCTTGGTTCTTTCCTCTTTCTCTTCGTCTAAACTCTCACACTTCTCACTGATCTCCTCAACTATCTCTTTCTGTATACTTTCCCTTGTATCCACTTCCAAAGTCTATAACTTCTGTACAGGTCTGTTAATAAACGATGTACGTCCTTTACTTACCACCTTCACCTTCGCTCCTCTTACTACCTTGTCCCTTCCTAATACTAAACTTTCAATTCTTCCTACCCTCCAACATCCTCTTTTAAGATTTTCATCAAACACTAATACAACATCACCCACCTTTGCATCTGAACTCTCCTTCCCCTTCCTAGCTTTATGAAATTCTCTCAAATTCGTTAAATATTCCTTTCGCCATCTCCTCCAAAAGTGCTTCCTCATTCTTGCCAAATACCTAAATCTTCTCTTTACCACTCCGATTTCGTCATCACTTACCTGATTGGTAATTTCATCTGGCATTGAAGTAAGTCTACGCCCAAATATCAGATGGGAAGGTGTTAGTACGTCTGTCTCTACCTCCTCATCATATAAATATGTCAATGGTCGGGAATTTAGAGTACCTTCAACCTCAACCAACGTTGTCAACAGTTCCTCAAAACTTAGCTGAGCATTGCCAAGCACCCTTCGCAAACAACCTTTCAGTCGACCCACCATTCTCTCAAAAAATCCACCCCACCATGGGGCCCTCTCCAAATTAAATCGCCATTCTAATCGATTATTCTCTAAATACGAATTCACTTCTTTACTATTGTACAACGTCTTTACTGCCTTTTGTGCCGCCTTGAATGTCTTAGCATTGTCTGAAACTATTAGGGTGGGCCACCTCTCCTAGATGTGAACCTCCTCAAACAATTTAAAAAGCAAGGTGCACTAAGATTACTTACTAAATCTAGATGAACGGCCCTTGTCACACAACATGTGAACAATGCAATATAAACTTTTACTATATCGCTACCCCTTTTTGCAAACAATGGCCCGGCAAAATCAACCCCTACCTTAGAAAAGGGTGGTGACTGCTGAACTCTAAACTCTGGTAAATCTGCTTGCGCTGGTGTTCCATAAGCTTTACCATTATGCTTCTTTCAAACTACGCAACTACCTACAAGTATGACCCTTTTTACTACCTGTCTTCCTCTTGGTACCCAAAACCTACTGCGCAACTCAGCTAGTGTGGCTCTAAGTCCACAATGATGTACTCTGTTATGACAGTCTCTAATGATTAACTCAGTTAGATAATGTTCCCTTGGTAATATCATCGGCTCCCTGGCTTCTATTTCTAAATCTGCATTACTAAGCCTACCCTTACACTTCAGCACTCCATCTCTTGCCACTATACCTAACTGACGAACCAATTGCTGATAATCACTCCGTGATTTCAAACTTGCTTGTGCAGCCTTTATCAAAATACACTCTGCTATCATTGTTTCCTCAACTTTCAATGCACCCAATACAGCTGCCTTTCCTTCTAGTCTAACCATCAAGTTATTTATAAACCTCTTTACCAGTGCAACGACTCTGATTACTTTCTCAATGTTGCTATAAGCATTGATATCAATTACATTTTCTAAACTGAAAGTTTCTTCTACTTGGGTTTTCATTACAACTGTCTTCTTGACTTCCTCTAAACATTCATCTGTGTCTAAAATCTCTTCAGCAGCAGGCCAACTACAGTTTGGACCAGATAACCACTTTGGCCTTTTCCACCAAAGCTCACATTCATTTAAAAATGAGACAGTTACCCCTCTAGATCCTAAGTCAGCAGGATTTTCTACTCCTGGACAATGACCCCAATCTTCCTTTCTGCTTAACCTCAAAATTTCATTCACCCTATGACGGACAAACTGTTTCCACTCCGCCCGATTATTAATCCAGCACAAGGCTGTCTTACTGTCTAACCAATAGTAAACACCAGCAAATTGAACACTGTGTTCTAATGCTTCCTTAACTGTGCTCATCAACTTCGCTAAAATTCTCGCCGACATAAGCTCTAACCTAGGAATAGTTTGTACCTTTATAGGTGCAATTCTGGTTTTAGATGTTAATAATTCTACATGATAGCTACCATTTAATTATGTGACAAAACAGATCACAGCACAATATGCTTTTAAACTGGCATCTGCAAATCCATGTAAGGAACAAGTTGTTTTACCTATCAAGCTACCATAAATACATCTTGATACTACGTCTTGCTCTTACCATGTACATTCGCACGTAGTTTCCGAGATTTACATTACGTCTTCCACTGTAGCATTTCGTTGTTTACAAGGCTAAGGCACATATGGTTTTAAACGAATAATTTGTAACCAGGGGAAGCTTCATAGCAAAACGATCAAATAACAAATATTAGGGATAAGAACAGAAAGCGATTGTTGCTACTCCCCGGCGGGGAATCGAACCGCGGTCTCCTGCGTGACAGGCGGGGATACTCACCACTATACTACCGAGGACAGACGTTTTACAAACGTGGAAATATTTCAAAAAAGCTAGCATAAATCTCCGCAAGATATAAGTATATTTTTAATGCTAAAAAAACTACCAACGAAATCTGCTCTTACCATGCACATTCGCACGTAGTTTACGCGATTTACATTACGTCTTCCACTGTAGCATTTCGTTGTTTAATATTTCTGACAAGCTAATGAAATAAACAAGGATAAGGCACATATGGTTTTAAAGGAATAATTTGTAACCAGGGGAAGCTTCATAGCAAAACGATCAAATAACAAATATTAGGGATAAGAACAGAAAGCGATTGTTGCTCCTCCCCGGCGGGGAATCGAACCCCGGTCTCCCGCGTGACAGGCGGGGATACTCACCACTATACTACCGAGGACAGACGTTTTACAATAGTGGAAATATTTCAAAAAAGCTAGCATAAATCTCCGCAAGATATAAGTATATTTTTAATACTACAAAAACTACCAACGAAATCTGCTCTTACCATGCACATTCGCACGTAGTTTCCGAGATTTACATTACGTCTTCCACTGTAGCATTTCGTTGTTTAATATTTCTGACAAGCTAATCAAATAAACAAGGATAAGGCACATATGGTTTTAAAGGAATAATTTGTAACCAGGGGAAGCTTCATAGCAAAACGATCAAATAACAAATATTAGGGATAAGAACAGAAAGCGATTGTTGCTACTCCCCGGCGGGGAATCGAACCCCGGTTTTCCGCGTGACAGGCGGAGATACTCACCACTATACTACCGAGGACAGACGTTTTACACGAGTGGAAATATTTCAAAATAGCTAGCATAAATCTCCGCCAGATATAAGTGTATTTTTATATTACCAAATCTACCAACGAAATTTGCTATTACCATTCACATTCGCATGCACTTTCGGAGATTTACCTTACGTCTTCCACTGTCCTTATTCGTTATTTCTTGCACAACAAAAATAGAAGGCCTTGGTACATATTGTTTGAAATGAACAATTTGTACCCAGCAGGAACTCAAGAGCAAAACCATAAAGAAAACAAATATTAAGGATAAGAAATGAAGGCGATTGTTGCTTCTCGCAATTTTATAAACTTATATACTACCCGGCGGGGAATCGAACCCCGGTCTCCCGCGTGACAGGCGGGGATACTCACCACTATACTACCATAACAGACGTTTTATATAAGTGGAAATATTTCAAAAAATCTAGCATAAATCTCCGCCAGATATAAGTGTATTTTTAATACTACAAAAACTACGAACGAAATCTGCTCTTACCATGCACATTCGCACGTAGTTTACGCGATTTACATTACGTCTCCCACTGTAGCATTTCGTTGTTTAATATTTCTGACAAGCTAACGAAATAAACAAGGCTAAGGCACATATGGTTTTAAAGGAATAATTTGTAACCAATGGAAGCTTCATAGCAAAACGATCAAATTTCAAATATTAGGGATAAAAACGTAAAGCGATTGTTGCTTCTCGCAATTTGATATACCTTATACTCCCCGGCGGGGAATCGAACCCCGGTCTCCCGCGTGACAGGCGGGGATACTCACCACTATACTACCGAGGACAGACGTTTTACAAAAGTGGAAATATTTCAAAAAATCTAGCATAAATCTCCTCAAGATATAAGTATATTTTTAATATTACAAAAACTACCAACGAAATCTGCTCTTACCATGCACATTCGCACGTAGTTTACGCGATTTACATTACGTCTTCCACTGTAGCATTTCGTTGTTTAATATTTCTGACAAGCTAATGAAATAAACAAGGCTAAGGCACATATGGTTTCAAAGGAATAATTTATAACCAATGGAAGCTTCATAGCAAAACTATAAAATAACCAATATTGGGGATAAAAACAGAAAGCGATTGTTGCTTCTCGCAATTTCATATACCTTATGCTCACCGGCGGGGAATCGAACCCCGGTCTCCCGCGTGACAGGCGGGGATACTCACCACTATACTACCGAGGACAGACGTTTTACAAAAGTGGAAATATTTCAAAAAATCTAGCATAAATCTCCTCAAGATATAAGTATATTTTTAATACTACAAAAACTACCAACGAAATCTGCTCTTACCATGCACATTCGCACGTAGTTTCCGAGATTTACATTACGTCTTCCACTGTAGCATTTCGTTGTTTAATATTTCTGACAAGCTAATGAAGTAAACAAGGCTAAGGCACATATTGTTTTAAAGGAATAATTTGTAACCAATGGAAGCTTCATAGCAAAACGATCAAATAACAAATATTAGGGATAAGAACAGAAAGCGATTGTTGCTACTCCCCGGCGGGGAATCGAACCCCGGTCTCCCGCGTGACAGGCGGGGATACTCACCACTATACTACCGAGGACAGACGTTTTACAAACGTGGACATATTTCAAAAAAGCTAGCATAAATCTCCGCAAGATATAAGTATATTTTTAATGCTACAAAACTACCAACGAAATCTGCTCTTACCATGCACATTCGCACGTAGTTTCCAAGATTTACATTACGTCTTCCACTGTAGCATTTCGTTGTTTAATATTTCTGACAAGCTATTGAAATAAACAAGGCTAAGGCACATATGGTTTTAAAGGAATAATTTGTAACCAGGGGAAGCTTCATAGCAAAACGATCAAATAACAAATATTAGGGATAAGAACAGAAAGCGATTGTTGCTACTCCCCGGCGGGGAATCGAACCCCGGTCTCCCGCGTGACAGGCGGAGATACTCACCACTATACTACCGAGGACAGACGTTTTACACGAGTGGAAATATTTCAAAATAGCTAGCATAAATCTCCGCCAGATATAAGTGTATTTTTATATTACCAAATCTACCAACGAAATTTGCTATTACCATTCACATTCGCATGCACTTTCGGAGATTTACCTTACGTCTTCCACTGTCCTTATTCGTTATTTCTTGCACAACAAAAATAGAAGGCCTTGGTACATATTGTTTGAAATGAACAATTTGTACCCAGCAGGAACTCAAGAGCAAAACCATAAAGAAAACAAATATTAAGGATAAGAAATGAAGGCGATTGTTGCTTCTCGCAATTTTATAAACTTATATACTACCCGGCGGGGAATCGAACCCCGGTCTCCCGCGTGACAGGCGGGGATACTCACCACTATACTACCATAACAGACGTTTTATATAAGTGGAAATATTTCCAAATCTAGCATAAATCTCCGCCAGATATAAGTGTATTTTTAATACTACAAAAACTACGAACGAAATCTGCTCTTACCATGCACATTCGCACGTAGTTTACGCGATTTACATTACGTCTCCCACTGTAGCATTTCGTTGTTTAATATTTCTGACAAGCTAACGAAATAAACAAGGCTAAGGCACATATGGTTTTAAAGGAATAATTTTTAACCAATGGAAGCTTCATAGCAAAACGATCAAATTTCAAATATTAGGGATAAAAACGTAAAGCGATTGTTGCTTCTCGCAATTTCATATACCTTATACTCCCCGGCGGGGAATCGAACCCCGGTCTCCCGCGTGACAGGCGGGGATACTCACCACTATACTACCGAGGACAGACGTTTTACAAAAGTGGAAATATTTCAAAAAATCTAGCATAAATCTCCTCAAGATATAAGTATATTTTTAATATTACAAAAACTACCAACGAAATCTGCTCTTACCATGCACATTCGCACGTAGTTTACGAGATTTACATCACGTCTTCCACTGTAGCATTTCGTTGTTTAATATTTCTGACAAGCTAATGAAGTAAACAAGGCTAAGGCACATATTGTTTTAAAGGAATAATTTGTAACCAATGGAAGCTTCATAGCAAAACGATCAAATAACAAATATTAGGGATAAGAACAGAAAGCGATTGTTGCTACTCCCCGGCGGGGAATCGAACCCCGGTCTCCCGCGTGACAGGCGGGGATACTCACCACTATACTACCGAGGACAGACGTTTTACAAACGTGGACATATTTCAAAAAAGCTAGCATAAATCTCCGCAAGATATAAGTATATTTTTAATGCTACAAAACTACCAACGAAATCTGCTCTTACCATGCACATTCGCACGTAGTTTCCAAGATTTACATTACGTCTTCCACTGTAGCATTTCGTTGTTTAATATTTCTGACAAGCTATTGAAATAAACAAGGCTAAGGCACATATGGTTTTAAAGGAATAATTTGTAACCAGGGGAAGCTTCATAGCAAAACGATCAAATAACAAATATTAGGGATAAGAACAGAAAGCGATTGTTGCTACTCCCCGGCGGGGAATCGAACCCCGGTTTTCCGCGTGACAGGCGGAGATACTCACCACTATACTACCGAGGACAGACGTTTTACACGAGTGGAAATATTTCAAAATAGCTAGCATAAATCTCCGCCAGATATAAGTGTATTTTTATATTACCAAATCTACCAACGAAATTTGCTATTACCATTCACATTCGCATGCACTTTCGGAGATTTACCTTACGTCTTCCACTGTCCTTATTCGTTATTTCTTGCACAACAAAAATAGAAGGCCTTGGTACATATTGTTTGAAATGAACAATTTGTACCCAGCAGGAACTCAAGAGCAAAACCATAAAGAAAACAAATATTAAGGATAAGAAATGAAGGCGATTGTTGCTTATCGCAATTTTATAAACTTATATACTACCCGGCGGGGAATCGAACCCCGGTCTCCCGCGTGACAGGCGGGGATACTCACCACTATACTACCATAACAGACGTTTTATATAAGTGGAAATATTTCAAAAAATCTAGCATAAATCTCCGCCAGATATAAGTGTATTTTTAATACTACAAAAACTACGAACGAAATCTGCTCTTACCATGCACATTCGCACGTAGTTTACGCGATTTACATTACGTCTCCCACTGTAGCATTTCGTTGTTTAATATTTCTGACAAGCTAACGAAATAAACAAGGCTAAGGCACATATGGTTTTAAAGGAATAATTTTTAACCAATGGAAGCTTCATAGCAAAACGATCAAATTTCAAATATTAGGGATAAAAACGTAAAGCGATTGTTGCTTCTCGCAATTTCATATACCTTATACTCCCCGGCGGGGAATCGAACCCCGGTCTCCCGCGTGACAGGCGGGGATACTCACCACTATACTACCGAGGACAGACGTTTTACAAAAGTGGAAATATTTCAAAAAATCTAGCATAAATCTCCTCAAGATATAAGTATATTTTTAATATTACAAAAACTACCAACGAAATCTGCTCTTACCATGCACATTCGCACGTAGTTTACGAGATTTACATCACGTCTTCCACTGTAGCATTTCGTTGTTTAATATTTCTGACAAGCTAATGAAATAAACAAGGCTAAGGCACATATGGTTTTAAAGGAATAATTTGTAACCAATGGAAGCTTCATAGCAAAACGATCAAATAACAAATATTAGGGATAAGAACAGAAAGCGATTGTTGCTACTCCCCGACGGGGAATCGAACCCCGGTCTCCCGCGTGACAGGCGGGGATACTCACCACTATACTACCGAGGACAAATGTTTTATATAAGTGGAAATATTTCAAAAAATCTAGCATAAATCTCCTCAAGATATAAGTATATTTTTAATACTACAAAAACTACGAACGAAATCTGCTCTTACCATGCACATTCGCACGTAGTTTACGCGATTTACATTACGTCTCCCACTGTAGCATTTCGTTGTTTAATATTTCTGACAAGCTAACGAAATAAACAAGGCTAAGGCACATATGGTTTTAAAGGAATAATTTGTAACCAATGGAAGCTTCATAGCAAAACGATCAAATTTCAAATATTAGGGATAAAAACGTAAAGCGATTGTTGCTTCTCGCAATTTCATATACCTTATACTCCCCGGCGGGGAATCGAACCCCGGTCTCCCGCGTGACAGGCGGGGATACTCACCACTATACTACCGAGGACAGACGTTTTACAAAAGTGGAAATATTTCAAAAAATCTAGCATAAATCTCCTCAAGATATAAGTATATTTTTAATATTACAAAAACTACCAGCGAAATCTGCTCTTACCATGCACATTCGCACGTAGTTTACTCGATTTACATTACGTCTTCCACTGTAGCATTTCGTTGTTTAATATTTCTGACAAGCTAATGAAATAAACAAGGCTAAGGCACATATGGTTTCAAAGGAATAATTTATAACCAATGGAAGCTTCATAGCAAAACTATAAAATAACAAATATTGGGGATAAAAACAGAAAGCGATTGTTGCTTCTCGCAATTTCATATACCTTATACTCACCGGCGGGGAATCGAACCCCGGTCTCCCGCGTGACAGGCGGGGATACTCACCACTATACTACCGAGGACAGACGTTTTACAAAAGTGGAAATATTTCAAAAAATCTAGCATAAATCTCCTCAAGATATAAGTATATTTTTAATATTACAAAAACTACCAACGAAATCTGCTCTTACCATGCACATTCGCACGTAGTTTACGAGATTTACATCACGTCTTCCACTGTAGCATTTCGTTGTTTAATATTTCTGACAAGCTAATGAAGTAAACAAGGCTAAGGCACATATTGTTTTAAAGGAATAATTTGTAACCAATGGAAGCTTCATAGCAAAACGATCAAATAACAAATATTAGGGATAAGAACAGAAAGCGATTGTTGCTACTCCCCGGCGGGGAATCGAACCCCGGTCTCCCGCGTGACAGGCGGGGATACTCACCACTATACTACCGAGGACAGACGTTTTACAAACGTGGACATATTTCAAAAAAGCTAGCATAAATCTCCGCAAGATATAAGTATATTTTTAATGCTACAAAACTACCAACGAAATCTGCTCTTACCATGCACATTCGCACGTAGTTTCCAAGATTTACATTACGTCTTCCACTGTAGCATTTCGTTGTTTAATATTTCTGACAAGCTATTGAAATAAACAAGGCTAAGGCACATATGGTTTTAAAGGAATAATTTGTAACCAGGGGAAGCTTCATAGCAAAACGATCAAATAACAAATATTAGGGATAAGAACAGAAAGCGATTGTTGCTACTCCCAGGCGGGGAATCGAACCCCGGTTTTCCGCGTGACAGGCGGAGATACTCACCACTATACTACCGAGGACAGACGTTTTACACGAGTGGAAATATTTCAAAATAGCTAGCATAAATCTCCGCCAGATATAAGTGTATTTTTATATTACCAAATCTACCAACGAAATTTGCTATTACCATTCACATTCGCATGCACTTTCGGAGATTTACCTTACGTCTTCCACTGTCCTTATTCGTTATTTCTTGCACAACAAAAATAGAAGGCCTTGGTACATATTGTTTGAAATGAACAATTTGTACCCAGCAGGAACTCAAGAGCAAAACCATAAAGAAAACAAATATTAAGGATAAGAAATGAAGGCGATTGTTGCTTCTCGCAATTTTATAAACTTATATACTACCCGGCGGGGAATCGAACCCCGGTCTCCCGCGTGACAGGCGGGGATACTCACCACTATACTACCATAACAGACGTTTTATATAAGTGGAAATATTTCAAAAAATCTAGCATAAATCTCCGCCAGATATAAGTGTATTTTTAATACTACAAAAACTACGAACGAAATCTGCTCTTACCATGCACATTCGCACGTAGTTTACGCGATTTACATTACGTCTCCCACTGTAGCATTTCGTTGTTTAATATTTCTGACAAGCTAACGAAATAAACAAGGCTAAGGCACATATGGTTTTAAAGGAATAATTTTTAACCAATGGAAGCTTCATAGCAAAACGATCAAATTTCAAATATTAGGGATAAAAACGTAAAGCGATTGTTGCTTCTCGCAATTTCATATACCTTATACTCCCGGCGAATCGAACCCGGTCTCCCGCGTGACAGGCGGGGATACTCACCACTATACTACCGAGGACAGACGTTTTACAAAAGTGGAAATATTTCAAAAAATCTAGCATAAATCTCCTCAAGATATAAGTATATTTTTAATATTACAAAAACTACCAACGAAATCTGCTCTTACCATGCACATTCGCACGTAGTTTACGAGATTTACATCACGTCTTCCACTGTAGCATTTCGTTGTTTAATATTTCTGACAAGCTAATGAAATAAACAAGGCTAAGGCACATATGGTTTTAAAGGAATAATTTGTAACCAATGGAAGCTTCATAGCAAAACGATCAAATAACAAATATTAGGATAAGAACAGAAAGCGATTGTTGCTACTCCCCGGGGAATCGAACCCGGTCTCCCGCGTGACAGGCGGGGATACTCACCACTATACTACCGAGGACAAATGTTTTATATAAGTGGAAATATTTCAAAAAATCTAGCATAAATCTCCTCAAGATATAAGTATATTTTTAATACTACAAAAACTACGAACGAAATCTGCTCTTACCATGCACATTCGCACGTAGTTTACGCGATTTACATTACGTCTCCCACTGTAGCATTTCGTTGTTTAATATTTCTGACAAGCTAACGAAATAAACAAGGCTAAGGCACATATGGTTTTAAAGGAATAATTTGTAACCAATGGAAGCTTCATAGCAAAACGATCAAATTTCAAATATTAGGGATAAAAACGTAAAGCGATTGTTGCTTCTCGCAATTTCATATACCTTATACTCCCCGGCGGGGAATCGAACCCCGGTCTCCCGCGTGACAGGCGGGGATACTCACCACTATACTACCGAGGACAGACTTTTTACAAAAGTGGAAATATTTCAAAAAATCTAGCATAAATCTCCTCAAGATATAAGTATATTTTTAATATTACAAAAACTACCAGCGAAATCTGCTCTTACCATGCACATTCGCACGTAGTTTACTCGATTTACATTACGTCTTCCACTGTAGCATTTCGTTGTTTAATATTTCTGACAAGCTAATGAAATAAACAAGGCTAAGGCACATATGGTTTCAAAGGAATAATTTATAACCAATGGAAGCTTCATAGCAAAACTATAAAATAACAAATATTGGGGATAAAAACAGAAAGCGATTGTTGCTTCTCGCAATTTCATATACCTTATACTCACCGGCGGGGAATCGAACCCCGGTCTCCCGCGTGACAGGCGGGGATACTCACCACTATACTACCGAGGACAGACGTTTTACAAAAGTGGAAATATTTCGAAAAATCTAGCATAAATCTCCTCAAGATATAAGTATATTTTTAATACTACAAAAACTACCAACGAAATCTGCTCTTACCATGCACATTCGCACGTAGTTTCCGAGATTTACATTACGTCTTCCACTGTAGCATTTCGTTGTTTAATATTTCTGACAAGCTAATGAAGTAAACAAGGCTAAGGCACATATTGTTTTAAAGGAATAATTTGTAACCAATGGAAGCTTCATTGGAATACGATCAAATAACAAATATTAGGGATAAGAACAGAAAGCGATTGTTGCTACTCCCCGGCGGGGAATCGAACCCCGGTCTCCCGCGTGACAGGCGTGGATACTCATCACTATACGACCGAGGACAGACGTTTTACAAACGTGGAAATATTTCAAAAAAGCTAACATAAATCTCCGCAAGATATAAGTATATTTTTAATGCTACAAAAACTACCAACGAAATCTGCTCTTACCATGCACATTCGCACGTAGTTTACGCGATTTACATTACGTCTTCCACTGTAGCATTTCGTTGTTTAATATTTCTGACAAGCTAATGAAATAAACAAGGCTAAGGCACATATGGTTTTAAACGAATAATTTGTAACCAGGGGAAGCTTCATAGCAAAACGATCAAATAACAAATATTAAGGATAAGAACAGAAAGCGATTGTTGCTACTCCCCGGCGGGGAATCGAACCCCGGTCTCCCGCGTGACAGGCGGGGATACTCACCACTATACTACCGAGGACAAACGTTTTACAAACGTGGAAATATTTCAAAAAAGCTAGCATAAATCTCCGCAAGATAAGTATATTTTTAATGCTACAAAAACTACCAACGAAATCTGTTCTTACCATGCACATTCGTACGTAGTTTCCGAGATTTACATTACGTCTTCCACTGTAGCATTTCGTTGTTTAATATTTCTGACAAGCTAATGAAATAAACAAGGCTAAGGCACATATGGTTTTAAAGGAATAATTTGTAACCAGGGGAAGCTTCATTAGAAAACGATCAAATAACAAATATTAGGGATAAGAACAGAAAGCGATTGTTGCTACTCCCCGGCGGGGAATCGAACCCCGGTCTCCCGCGTGACAGGCGGGGATACTCACCACTATACTACCGAGGACAGACGTATTACACGAGTGGAAATATTTCAAAATAGCTAGCATAAATCTCCGCCAGATATAAGTGTATTTTTATATTACCAAATCTACCCACGAAATTTGCTATTACCATTCACATTCGCATGCACTTTCGGAGATTTACATTACGTCTTCCACTGTCCTTATTCGTTATTTCTTGCACAACAAAAATAGAAGGCCTTGGTACATATGGTTTGAAATGAACAATTTGTACCCAGCAGGAATTCAAGAGCAAAACCATAAAGAAAACAAATATTAAGGATAAGAAATGAAGGCGATTGTTGCTTCTCGCAATTTTATAAACTTATACTGTAGCATTTCGTTGTTTAATATTTCTGACAAGCTAATGAAATAAACAAGGCTAAAGCACATATGGTTTTAAAGGAATAATTTGTAACCAATGGAAGCTTCATAGCAAAACGATCAAATAACAAATATTAGGGATAAGAACAGAAAGCGATTGTTGCTACTCCCCGGCGGGGAATCGAACCCAGGTCTCCCGCGTGACAGGCGGGGATACTCACCACTATACTAACGAGGACAGACGTTTTATATAAGTGGAAATATTTCAAAAATCTAGCATAAATCTCCTCAAGATATAAGTATATTTTAATACTACAAAACTACCAACGAAATCTGCTCTTACCATGCACATTCGCACGTAGTTTCCGAGATTTACATTACGTCTTCCACCGTTCTTATTCGTTATTTCTGGACGACAAAAATAGAAGGCCTTGGTATTCATATGGTTTTAAATCGAAATCTGCCCGTCCCAACCAGCCAACGCCAAAGCTATTCTAACATCTAACAGCTTGGAAGGAAGGAAGGTGCTCTTCAATGCCTTAAGCAAACAAGATTATACGGAACAAGCAAACCGCGTTAGCTTGTATACATGTAGCCCGTTTACGTTTTTAGTTGGAACTAACAACAGTTCGTTCTTGTTGATTGACACCTGTTGCACTTTTCTGCTTCGCGTCAATACGAGCAGCTGCGCTTCAGCTGGTTCTCCTCTCTGGGGACTGTATACTATCCACGTACAAACAAATAATACGTAAGAGTTAATTACCGAGAACCGAGGCATTTAGTCAAATACAGGCCGAGGCGCGCAGCGCCAAGGCCTGTATTTGACTAAATGCCGAGGTTCGAGATAATTAACTGACTTATTACATGTTTGAGAAGGTTTTCACAAAAGACTAATAAAAAGCATTCAATGTACGTTCATAAAGACAATGGGTATTGTTGTGCCTAGAGAAACCCAATGCTCTTATTTGTTGGCAAAAAAGAAATAATTTTGCTTTGAATTTGCGCGTATTTTGTATTGTTTAAATGCCTATGGCTGGATTTTATTAATCCTATGGCTGGATTAACTGGATTTTATTGCACGTATGATTAGAAGTGAAATGACGTGAAGTGCTGGTGGAATTCGCGTACTGTTATATATAGAGAATGGCGGATAGCGAGGACGACGAAAGTTTAGCTGGAAGTTTCGTGCAGCATTGATTCGATGATCCCATGTTTAAGCATTTTCAGGATACCTTAGATGCTGAAATGAAACGACTTACTAGTCTCGGTGTTGGTGCAAATGTCCGGCAAGCGCAAGCATTTTCAGAAGATCAGGAAGAACTTTTATGGAAATCAAATCTACTTGGCGCAGATTCACCACTGACTGATTTAAAGACTGAAGACAAGGTAAAACGTGGTAAGAATGAGAGCAGTGAAACGGCGCTCTCTAAATTTAATAATTGCACGTTTTTCGTGGGGAATGACTTTTTGGCTTAAGTTTAAATTCGCTTTGATATTGTGAAGTGTGTGGTGTAATTTGTGTGAGATATTGTGTGATCATAGTGTGATGTTAAATGTTTGTTATATAAAATAATGTGATAACGAATTGTTTTTCAATATGTAGAGAAAATTAATTTGTTATTGTGTTGGTTGTATCTACATACACGCTTGTTAGTAGGGTTGTATCTAGATACATCCTTCCTAGGAGGGATGTATCTAGATACAACCCTGAAGATCAATTCAATTCAATTAATCAGCCCCGCTCTTCCCTGCTTGATATCAAATCCCTCCCCGTGCTTTTAGAACCTAAACCTAATGAACAGGTAATTATGCTAAATACAGTTTTATGAATAACAATGAAAACCGACTCAATCATGTAATAAGCGCAGTCAATTCCTTTTACACATTTATTAAAATAAAACAATTATAATATATCCAATTTTTAAAACCATACAATCTTACAATCACAACCTTTCTCGATCAACTCTAATACAATCTCTCTTACAATCTCAACCTTGAATATTTGCGTCGTCCGGAAGTTTATTGTCTATTGTTTGAGCATAGGCCACGCATTATAGTCTAACTAGGATATCGATTTACAACAATTAATAAAGTAATATAAAACGTAACATAAAGTATTTAATATTTACATTGATTTATCCGACACACTCCCCCCTTTGAGCCTTTAGGGTCAAACAAAACCTGCTTTCGCCAACGTGCAACCTGGGCCGCAGCCCTTCTGGGTCTCCTACTACTGCCTTCAATACTTACCTTGTCATTCTTGGTTCTTTCCTCTTTCTCTTCGTCTACACTCTCACACTTCTCACTGATCTCCTCAACTATCTCTTTCTGTATACTTTCCCTTGTATCCACTTCCAAAGGCTATAACTTCTGTACAGGTCTGTTAATAAACGATGTACGTCCTTTACTTACCACCTTCACCTTCGCTCCTCTTACTACCTTGTCCCTTCCTAATACTAAACTTTCAATTCTTCCTACCCTCCAACATCCTCTTTTAAGATTTTCATCAAACACTAATACAACATCACCCACCTTTGCATCTGAACTCTCCTTCCCCTTCCTAGCTTTATGAAATTCTCTCAAATTCGTTAAATATTCCTTTCGCCATCTCCTCCAAAAGTGCTTCCTCATTCTTGCCAAATACCTAAATCTTCTCTTTACCACTCCGATTTCGTCATCACTTACCTGATTGGTAATTTCATCTGGCATTGAAGTAAGTCTACGCCCAAATATCAGATGGGAAGGTGTTAGTACGTCTGTCTCTACCTCCTCATCATATAAATATGTCAATGGTCGGGAATTTAGAGTACCTTCAACCTCAACCAACGTTGTCAACAGTTCCTCAAAACTTAGCTGAGCATTGCCAAGCACCCTTCGCAAACAACCTTTCAGTCGACCCACCATTCTCTCAAAAAATCCACCCCACCATGGGGCCCTCTCCAAATTAAATCGCCATTCTAATCGATTATTCTCTAAATACGAATTCACTTCTTTACTATTGTACAACGTCTTTACTGCCTTTTGTGCCGCCTTGAATGTCTTAGCATTGTCTGAAACTATTAGGGTGGGCCACCTCTCCTAGATGTGAACCTCCTCAAACAATTTAAAAAGCAAGGTGCACTAAGATTACTTACTAAATCTAGATGAACGGTCCTTGTCACACAACATGTGAACAATGCAATATAAACTTTTACTATATCGCTACCCCTTTTTGCAAACAATGGCCCGGCAAAATCAACCCCTACCTTAGAAAAGGGTGGTGACTGCTGAACTCTAAACTCTGGTAAATCTGCTTGCGCTGGTGTTCCATAAGCTTTACCATTATGCTTCTTTCAAACTACGCAACTACCTACAAGTATGACCCTTTTTACTACCTGTCTTCCTCTTGGTACCCAAAACCTACTGCGCAACTCAGCTAGTGTGGCTCTAAGTCCACAATGATGTACTCTGTTATGACAGTCTCTAATGATTAACTCAGTTAGATAATGTTCCCTTGGTAATATCATCGGCTCCCTGGCTTCTATTTCTAAATCTGCATTACTAAGCCTACCCTTACACTTCAGCACTCCATCTCTTGCCACTATACCTAACTGACGAACCAATTGCTGATAATCACTCCGTGATTTCAAACTTGCTTGTGCAGCCTTTATCAAAATACACTCTGCTATCATTGTTTCCTCAACTTTCAATGCACCCAATACAGCTGCCTTTCCTTCTAGTCTAACCATCAAGTTATTTATAAACCTCTTTACCAGTGCAACGACTCTGATTACTTTCTCAATGTTGCTATAAGCATTGATATCAATTACATTTTCTAAACTGAAAGTTTCTTCTACTTGGGTTTTCATTACAACTGTCTTCTTGACTTCCTCTAAACATTCATCTGTGTCTAAAATCACTTCAGCAGCAGGCCAACTACAGTTTGGACCAGATAACCACTTTGGCCCTTTCCACCAAAGCTCACATTCATTTAAAAATGAGACAGTTACCCCTCTAGATCCTAAGTCAGCAGGATTTTCTACTCCTGGACAATGACCCCAATCTTCCTTTCTGCTTAACCTCAAAATTTCATTCACCCTATGACGGACAAACTGTTTCCACTCCCCTCGATTATTAATCCAGCACAAGGCTGTCTTACTGTCTAACCAATAGTAAACACCAGCAAATTGAACACTGTGTTCTAATGCTTCCTTAACTGTGCTCATCAACTTCGCTAAAATTCTCGCCGACATAAGCTCTAACCTAGGAATAGTTTGTACCTTTATAGGTGCAATTCTGGTTTTAGATGTTAATAATTCTACATGATAGCTACCATTTAATTATGTGACAAAACAGACCACAGCACAATATGCTTTTAAACTGGCATCTGCAAATCCATGTAAGGAACAAGTTGTTTTACCTATCAAGCTACCATAAATACATCTTGATACTACATCTTGCTCTTACCATGTACATTCGCACGTAGTTTCCGAGATTTACATTACGTCTTCCACTGTAGCATTTCGTTGTTTACAAGGCTAAGGCACATATGGTTTTAAACGAATAATTTGTAACCAGGGGAAGCTTCATAGCAAAACGATCAAATAACAAATATTAGGGATAAGAACAGAAAGCGATTGTTGCTACTCCCGGCGGGAATCGAACTGGCGGTCTCCCGCGTGACAGGCGGGGATACTCACCACTATACTACCGAGGACAGACGTTTTACAAACGTGGAAATATTTCAAAAAAGCTAGCATAAATCTCCTCAAGATATAAGTATATTTTTAATATTACAAAAACTACCAACGAAATCTGCTCTTACCATGCACATTCGCACGTAGTTTACGCGATTTACATTACGTCTTCCACTGTAGCATTTCGTTGTTTAATATTTCTGACAAGCTAATGAAATAAACAAGGCTAAGGCACATATGGTTTTAAAGGAATAATTTGTAACCAATGGAAGCTTCATAGCAAAACGATCAAATAACAAATATTAGGGATAAGAACAGAAACCGATTGTTGCTACTCGGCGGGAAATCGAACCCCGGTCTCCCGCGTGACAGGCGGGGATATCACCACTATACTACCGAGGACAGACGTTTTATATAAGTGGAAATATTTCAAAAATCTAGCATAAATCTCTCAAGATATAAGTATATTTAATACTACAAAAACTACCAACGAAATCTGCTCTTACCATGCACATTCGCACGTAGTTTCCGAGATTTACATTACGTCTTCCACCGTTCTTATTCGTTATTTCTGGACGACAAAAATAGAAGGCCTTGGTATTCATATGGCTTTAAATCGAAATCTGCCTGTCCCAACCAGCCAACGCCAAAGCTGTTCTAACATCTAACAGCTTGGAAGGAAGGAAGGAGCTCTTCAAATTAGGGTGGGCCACCTCTCCTAGATGTGAACCTCCTCAAACAATTTAAAAAGCAAGGTGCACTAAGATTACTTACTAAATCTAGATGAACGGTCCTTGTCACACAACATGTGAACAATGCAATATAAACTTTTACTATATCGCTACCCCTTTTTGCAAACAATGGCCCGGCAAAATCAACCCTACCTTAGAAAAGGGTGGTGACTGCTGAACTCTAAACTCTGGTAAATCTGCTTGCGCTGGTGTTCCATAAGCTTTACCATTATGCTTCTTTCAAACTACGCAACTACCTACAAGTATGACCCTTTTTACTACCTGTCTTCCTCTTGGTACCCAAAACCTACTGCGCAACTCAGCTAGTGTGGCTCTAAGTCCACAATGATGTACTCTGTTATGACAGTCTCTAATGATTAACTCAGTTAGATAATGTTCCCTTGGTAATATCATCGGCTCCCTGGCTTCTATTTCTAAATCTGCATTACTAAGCCTACCCTTACACTTCAGCACTCCATCTCTTGCCACTATACCTAACTGACGAACCAATTGCTGATAATCACTCCGTGATTTCAAACTTGCTTGTGCAGCCTTTATCAAAATACACTCTGCTATCATTGTTTCCTCAACTTTCAATGCACCCAATACAGCTGCCTTTCCTTCTAGTCTAACCATCAAGTTATTTATAAACCTCTTTACCAGTGCAACGACTCTGATTACTTTCTCAATGTTGCTATAAGCATTGATATCAATTACATTTTCTAAACTGAAAGTTTCTTCTACTTGGTTTTCATTACAACTGTCTTCTTGACTTCCTCTAAACATTCATCTGTGTCTAAAATCACTTCAGCAGCAGGCCAACTACAGTTTGGACCAGATAACCACTTTGGCCCTTTCTACCAAAGCTCACATTCATTTAAAAATGAGACAGTTACCCCTCTAGATCCTAAGTCAGCAGGATTTTCTACTCCTGGACAATGACCCCATCTTCCTTTCTGCTTAACCTCAAAATTTCATTCACCCTATGACGGACAAACTGTTTCCACTCCTCGATTATTAATCCAGCACAAGGCTGTCTTACTGTCTAACCAATAGTAAACACCAGCAAATTGAACACTGTGTTCTAATGCTTCCTTAACTGTGCTCATCATCAACTTCTGGCTAAAATTCTCGCCGACATAAGCTCTAACCTAGGAATAGTTTGTACTTTATAGGTGCAATTCTGGTTTTAGATGTTAATAATTCTACATGATAGCTACCATTTAATTATGTGACAAAACAGACCACAGCACAATATGCTTTTAAACTGGCATCTGCAAATCCATGTAAGGAACAAGTTGTTTTACCTATCAAGCTACCATAAATACATCTTGATACTACATCTTGCTCTTACCATGTACATTCGCACGTAGTTTCCGAGATTTACATTACGTCTTCCACTGTAGCATTTCGTTGTTTACAGGCTAAGGCACATATGGTTTTAAACGAATAATTTGTAACCAGGGAAGCTTCATAGCAAAACGATCAAATAACAAATATTAGGATAAGAACAGAAAGCGATTGT
>JADLSH010000307.1:0-259565 GCA_016169945.1 Trachythela sp. YZ-2020
AGTTGCGATATTCATAGCGCAAACGCTTGCCATATAATAAAATGAAAATATTAACCTGTTCAGGTTCGTACTCGATGTAAATTTTTGTTTTCCTGGTTGCTGGAGGCTATGTATTAAAACAACTAAAAAGTAAAATAGTTTAAAAATATATATTATTGTGGACAACGGCCATGCATGGATACCTGTATGAATTTTATAACGTCGACAAGCACCTCCCTACTTTGGAAGACGGCCATTTCATTTATTTATATGAATAGTGTATGTTAAGTTTTATACCAGCATTCTCGTTGCAATTCTGGCGCGCGCCGCTGAAGTTTTCCCAAACATGCATGTGGCATTCCTAATCCTGTAACAATTCTATATACTAACTGTAACAATATCCAAGAATAGAGTATGAATAAACGAAACACTTATGCATAAACAAATAAATAATATGATTCCAAATTCATTAAACTATTTTATTAAAAGTACAAAAATATATATACCGATACTCAAGAAAGACATCATTTTTATGTATTAAATTTGCTTTAATGACAGGTTCCTACCTTTACCAAGTTGTGTGGCTGAAGATGAAAAGGTCAGACCCTGTAGTGGAAGAAAGTCTTGCTCGAAGATTAGACCTTATTAAGGACATTTCCCCGACGTTTTCAGTAACATAGCCATTCGAAAACGTTAAACCTCCAACGATGCGAATGCCATAACGTTCTTGACATTGGGCTGGGTTCGTTCCGAGGGAAAGGTTTTGTTCCTCGAAAGTCACAGTTGCTCGAAGACATTGACCTTCGGGTACCACCAGCAGACCCTCAACATTGTAATGAAACTTAATACTTTCCAAAATATCGTCGTCACCGTTTCCGTTTATGGTCGGAAAGAGCGCGGGACCCCCTTTACTTGAAGCAGAAAGTATAGAAGGATTTTCGTTTGAGTTTACACCAATTGTAAACGAAATCTGCCGATCTATAAATATGCGAACATAATATATACTGTGAGAAACTTTTCTCAAATTAGTTGAATAAGGTCTAATGAGTGTATGGAGACCCAAATATCAGCAACCAGTTTTATTTTCGTTTGATAATCATGCACTGACAGAAATATCAAACAACGCCGCTGATTTTCCGTACCACTATGGCGAATTGGTGTCGTAAGGAATACAGTAGAATTATTCGGACTATAAAACATACATGACATGTTAAAACAAAGTTTTTATCCCGACAGAAGTTTCTATCATTGAATAACAGTACCTTTTATTATAAGCAAGGGCACAAAATAAAGTCACTTCACAAATTATCGGATTGCAAGAAAACTGATTACTGCCCGTCCCCTTTGGTTTTCGCTTTGACTTGTTATTTCTGGCTTATATTTTATATCTCACCTGCTAATGCACAAGGACCGAGAATCGCAAGAACAACTGCAAGAGAGAGATTGATGTCCATATTTTCAAGTTTTACTGCAGATAATTATGTAATCCTGAAAGCAATGAATAATATGGGAATATTGAAAAAATGATATACAATGTACGAGCAAACAACCCGGATATTTTCTTTGAAATTTTGGCCTTAGATTACTATATGAATAGACAACAGAAATTATGAACCTTAGTCAATGCGGTAATTCATTGCATGCATGTAGGATTATTGCACGGTTCTTCAAATTAAAACTGTTAGTGTTATTTATCCTCCGACGACTGCAATATTAATTATTTCTTTAAATGACGTACACTAACCTCAGGTCACAGTAGAAGTATACTGACTTCGGAAATTTCTGGATTCCTGGAGCGATTCGTTTCACACAAATCCGGCTTCAAATCGTCTTACTGAATTCTGCCGATTTTCAAACGTTTATTTATACTCTCCCCTTTATACTCTCCCCGTTTATTTATACTCTCGTGTTTTGCATGGTAACCATGCTACAAGTAGGGGAAAAATTAGTTATTCTGCTAGGTAACGGTTTTCATGCACGGCGAAATCAGATAAATATAGAGTCGTACCACTGCACTGTGGTCATAATAGGACACTTCCACAAATTGCGGAAAAGCAACCAATATAACAATACTGATTTCCGTGGGGTGTTATTGTTGCCCAGCAAGCGTGGTGTGGGGGGAGGGGTTATTCAGCGTCCTACATTAAATTCGAGAGTATAAACGAATTGTTATTCGTCAAAAGTATATTCCGCGCGAAAGATGATACGCGGGTAAAATCGCAAAACTATATTATATCCTCAAAAAGGAATTATAGTAATATAAATTCTATAGTTGATGGGTTTGTGGATGGAATATTCGAACTAAAATTTATATGTATATTCCTCTATTATTCCATCAACTAGTATTCCCATCGAACGAGATGCAGAGAAAAATCTTACTATTTACCTATATATATTATATTCTAGCATCCCTCCCATATATATATACACGAACTTGCAGTTAATGCTCAGCAACTGGACTCTGTAGGTCAGTTGGTTAAAGCGCTGTACCGGAATCGCGGTCCGCAGTTTCAATTCCTGCCAGAAGATTTAAGGTTGCATTTATCGCAACTGCTCCTGGCTAGGTGTAGCAATGTATATAAATATAAATTGTATGTTTCATTCTCATCCACACAATTATATATTTTTATTGTTCGCTATTGTATGTATTACTGACTATATACTACGATCTTATTCCTAGCCTGGTAGAGTGTAAGACTAGCATCAAACAATGGTTTTATGTATATATCAGGTCTGTTTTCCAATCTATTTTAATATATACTCTAGATCTGTTTAAAATTTGAAGATTTTATCGTCAGCAAGAAATATTCATGGACGTGAAGTATATGATTATATCCCCACCCATTTTTAGACGCGGTTTCCATATAATAATTACAGTCTGCATGACTGTGAACATTTGAGACTTCACTTTCCGTTTGGTGAGCTCAGGACTGGAATAATTTAAAAATGGGTATCCAAGGAAAGTGAATTACGCCCTCTTTTATTCTACACTATCGACTTATATATTTTAGCTTGATATTCAAGTTATAGATATTTAGTATTATCCTTCTATTTGTAAACCTCCTACATTCAAAGTGAGGAAAAATTAGTTATTCAGCTTAAAAATAATCTGTACTTTCACGTGACAAAATGCTGATTGATATTGGCCAAGTACCAAACGCAATGGCAGGATATAGAGGCAATTTGTGGTAAAGCGACCATGACTCATATCTTTTTTATATTATTCAGACCCTGGTGCCAGATACCAGTCGACCAAATTTCTAGAAAGCCCAGAATCTATGTATTTACAACTAATAGCAAATGCCCATGCAGATATTACTAATGCCTGGTTATCATTTCGTCGCGGCGGCCGTATGCATCATGGTTTAAATTGTGAATTATTCCAGATCTATCTTGCTTTATGTCTACCATAGCCCTATGCATGCAAATAACTGTAAGACGCGTATCGATAGTGCGTTATTTTTGTAACCTTATTCCCTTATGGTGCTCGTGCAAGACAGCTATGCAGCTACAGTACCTCAAAGGAAAACCGGGCTATATAGTAACGAAATTATTCTTTCTTTTCGAAGAAGACGACGTGGAAATATTGTGTGTAACCCTCCTACATTCAAAGTGAGGAAAAATTAGTTATTCAGCTTAAAAATAACCTGTACTTTCATGTGACAAAATGCTAATTGATATTGGCCAGGAACCAAACACAGTGACAGGATTTAGTATAATATTATGCCTCCTTTTTATATTCATAAACTCTCCTAAATTCAAACTTGGAAAAATAATAATTATAGTCATATACTATAGTAGGCTTATGGGGACTGAGTGAATTTTGCTGTGAAGTAGTTTAGGTGAGCAGGTTTTAGTTGAGATAGTGGATTTATTGAGTCTTATAGGTCTCTAAATTAGACCAATATCTGAGCAAGTGCGTATTTTACAGAATAAATGGATGGACAGAATAGAATAGAATAGAATAGAATAGAATAGAATAGAATAGACAGCTTGAAGACTGTATTTATCGATGGTGAAATAGCATACTATACTGAGTTTGTTGCTCACAATCCGTAAATACAAAAACACATCTCATTTAATACAAGTTTACGAGTCACATGCAATAATAGTGCACTTATTTGCACAATGAATCATCCTTCCCAAGTATTTTGTTCAAACCAGTATCAAGGAATGGTCGTGTGTCCATGGCGGGTGCTTTTCAATTAATGCTTAGGCAACTTGTCTTGTCTAAAATATCAGCATCAGTTTATTCGTCACAGGGAAAGTCTGTCATGTAAAAGTGCATGGGAGACCTAACTTATATTTATATCTTTCCATATAATAATTAAAAGTATGGACATTTGATATTTTGGTGCTATATTTTCCACATGATGACAAATAGGGCAATAATATATAAATATATATTTTTAGGAAACCCAGGATCAATACGAATATCCAAAATTTAAAAAATACCCAGATGTTCCAAAGCCTGGTTTTCATTTTGTCGCCGTTCAAGCTATGTTCATCGGGAACGAAATACTCGGGAACTATTATGCGGTTTATGCCTTTCTATAGTCTTCTCTCTAAATAAGTCTGAAGTGATTGTAGAGATATATGTCTTTGTATTACATCGGTAAGTTGGGCAAGCTCAAGACAGCTACAGAGGTCAGCACGTCAGCATGCATATACACTGGAGAAATTTGTTGAAATTCATATTATGTAAATAATATAGATTAATTTGAAATCCGCACATTAGAAAATAGCAAGGATTTCCTATTTCCATAGTACGGGTTTTTCATTTCCATGGTGTGGATTTCCAGTATGCCAATACTATGGTTATTGTATGGAAACATTAGGGATATACTACGGAAACACTATGGATATACTATGGATATACGATGGAAATATTATGGATATACTATATAGGGATATATTAGCAAATACTAGGTGTATAGTATGGAAACACTAGGGTAAATTATGGAAATACTTGGGAAAAAGCATGGAAATACTATGGATATAGTTTGGAAACACTATGGAAAAAGTATGGAAACACTAATGATATAGCATGGAAACACTATGGGTAGAGTATGGGAATACTAGGGAGATAGTAAATATTGGGATATAATAAAACACAAGATATAGATATTTAGTACTATCCCTCCATTTGTAACCCTCCTCCATTCAAAGTGAGGAAAAATTAGTTATTCAGCTTAAAAATAACCTGTACTTTCATGTGACAAAATGCTGATTGATATTGGCCAGGAACCAAACACAATTTGTGGTAAAGCGACCATGACTTATATCATTTCTATATTATTTAGACACTTGCGCCATATACAGTACTAGTCGACCAAAATTTCTAGAAAGCCCAGAATCTATGTATTTACAACTAATAGCAAATGCCCATGCATATATTACCAATGTCTGGTTTTCATTTCGTCGCGGTGACCGTATCCATCATGGTTTAAATTGTGAATTATTCCAGATCTATCTTGCTTTTTGTCTACCATAGCCCTATACATGCAAATAACTGTAAGACGCGTATCGATAGTGCGTTATTTTTGTAACCTTATTCCCTTATGGTGCTCGTGCAAGACAGCTATACAGCTACAGTACCTCAAAGGAAAACCGGGTTATATAGTAACGAAATTATTCTTTCTTTTCGAAGAAGACGACGTGGAAATATTGTGTGTAACCCTCCTACATTCAAAGTGAGGAAAAATTAGTCATTCAGCTTAAAAATAACCTGTACTTTCATGTGACAAAATGCTAATTGGTATTGGCCAGGAACCAAACACAGTGACAGGATATAAAGGCAATTTGTGGTAAAGCGACCATGACTTATATCATTTTTATATTATTTAGACACTTGCGCCATATGCAGTACTAGTCGACCAAAATTTCTAGAAAGCCCAGAATCTATGTATTTACAACTAATAGCAAATGCCCATGCAGATATTACTAATGCCTGGTTTTCATTTCGTCGCGGCGGCCGTATCCATCATGGTTTAAATTGTGAATTATTCCAGATCTATCTTGCTTTTTGTCTACTATAGCCCTATGCATGCAAATAACTGTAAGACGCGTATCGACAGTGCGTTATTTTTGTATATACACATATAACATGTAGAGTGTATATGTTATGCATTTTGACATATTAATACTGAAATATTTTATTAATAGTTACCTTATTATAACAACTTGTCAAAGACTGTCAGAAGTAGGTAACTTGTTGGCAAATTTAGGGTAGGCAAGCAAACTAAAGCAGTGTAATATGCATTATTTTAGAAATAGTGGCATATTATTCTTTTGGATAATTTATTTAGTATAATATTATGCCTCCTTTATATATTCATAAACTCTCCTAAATTAGTCAAACAGGGAAAAATAATAATTATAGTCATACTATAGTAGGGTTATGGGGACTGAGTGAATTTTGCTGTGAAGTAGTTTAGGTGAGCAGGTTTTAGTTGAGATAGTGGATTTATTGAGTCTTACTGGTCTCTAAAATTAGACCGATATCTGGGCAAGTGCGTATTTTACAGAATAAATGGATGGACAGAATGGAATAGACAGTTTGAAGACAGTTTATTTATCGAGGGTGAAATAGCATACTATAATGAGTTTGTGGCTCACAATCCGTAAATACAAAAACACATCTCATTTAATAAAAGTTTACGAGTCACGATAATGCACTTATTTGCACAATGAATCATCCAATGACAAATAGGGCAATAATATATAAATATTGATATCCAAGAAAGCTGAATGCCGTACGTATAATTTTAGTCAGATACTAAAATAGTATTCATGCAGATAGCGAGTGTTATCCTTGCTCTTTAATATTTGCATGAAATCCTTTTACATTCAAAGAGAGAAAAATTTGTTATTCAGCTAAACAAAAACCTAGCTATACAGGTACAGTATAGTTGCATGAGGCGAAATGTCGATTGATATCGATCATCAACGATGCACAATGGTAGGAGTATACACTGCCTGTGGTAAAACAACCACATAAACAATCATTGCTTTTCCGTATTATTTCCGAGTCCAGACAGTATTTTCTCTCAGATACAAACGGAGCAAATTTTTTAGGAAAGCCAAGATCTATACGAATATGTAAAATTTATAAAATACCCAGATGTTCCAAAGCCTGGTTTTCATTTTGTCGCGGTTCAAGCTATGTTCATCTGGAACGAAATACTCCGGAACTATGATGCCTTTCTATATTCCTCTCTGCAAATAAGTCTGAAGTGATTCTGGAGATATATGTCGCTGTATTACATCGGTAACTTGGGCATGCTCAAGAAAGCTACAGAGGTCAGCACGTAGCGTCAGCATGCATATATACTGGAGAAATTTTTGAAATTCATATTATGTAAATAATATAGATTAATTTGAAAGCCGCACATTGGATTGCAAGGATTCTCTATTTCCATAGTACGGGTTTTTCATTTCCATGGTGTGGATTTCCAATCTTCATAGTAGTGCTTGTTAGTATGGATATGTTATGCCAATACTATGGTTATTGTATGGAAACATTAGGGATATACTACGGAAATACTATGGATATACGATGGAAATATATATACTGGGGATATATTAGGAAATACTAGGTGTATAGTATGGAAACACTAGGGTAAATTATGGAAATACTTGGGATATATAGTATGGAAATACTATGGATATAGTATGGAAACACTATGGGAAAAGTATGGCAATACTAAGGATATAGCACGGAAACACTATGGGTATAGTATGGGAATACTAATGATATAGTATGGGAATACTATAGGGATATAGTAAATATAGGGATATAATGAAACCCAAGATAGAGATATTTAGTACCATCCATCCATTTGTAACCCTCCTACATTCAAAAAGAGGCAAAATTATTTATTCACCTTAACAATAACATACTTTCATGCGACAAAATGCTGATTGATATTGGCCAGAAACCTAATACAATAATGGCAGGATATAGAGGCACTTCGTGGTAAAGCGACCATGACTCGTATCATTTTGATATTATTTAGACACTTGCGCCAGATACTAGTCGACCAAAATTTCTAGAAAGCCCAGAATCTATGTATTTACAACTTATAGCAAATGCCCATGCAGATATTACTAATTCCTGGTTATCATTTGATCCCGACGACCGCATGCATCATGGTTTAAATTGTGAATTAATCCAGGTCTATGCTAGCCCTATATGCATGCAATTAAATAACTACTGGGCCTGTGGCCACAAGCCGTAAATACAAAAACACATCTCATTTGACACAAGTTCACGAATCACAATGATGCACTGATTTGCACCATAAATCATCCTTCCTAAGTATTACGCCCTAAGACTACCCTAGGCTACAGCTAAGACTACCTTTGCCCAACTTAAGTTAACCTAACATAGCCTACCCAAGGCTACTTTGCCTACCGTAGACTAGCTACTGTAAAACTACGTTAGCCTAACTTAGCCTGCCTAAGA
Organism: Trachythela sp. YZ-2020; assembly: GCA_016169945.1. Taxonomy (NCBI): domain Eukaryota; kingdom Metazoa; phylum Cnidaria; class Anthozoa; order Malacalcyonacea; family Clavulariidae; genus Trachythela; species Trachythela sp. YZ-2020. Next base: position 8,447 of record JADLSH010000307.1, read on the forward strand.
CTGCCTTTAGTTAGCAAACCTTAGACCACCTATGACCAGCATAAACTACCGTTAGCCTATCTCAGCCTACTGTACCTAAGACTACCTTTGCCTAACTTAGAGTAACTCTGTCAACCTTAGACCTCCTGAGACTACAACCTAAATTAACTTAGCCTAACTTTGCCTCCTTAGCCTACCTAAGACAATCGTAGCCTAACTTAACTTACCTATCACTACGAATAGAAATGTAAATTATTATTAGAGTACTAACGTTTTGTCTTTAACTTAAGACATCTTCAGAGTAAATGAATATATAGTATGACAGTGTTACAATTATGACTAAAATACTATTTACAATATATTCAGCAACAAAGGAAAGAAGGAAGGAAGGAAGCAAGCAATTAGGCAAGCAACTAAGCAAGCAAGCAAGAGAGCGAACAAGCGAGTAAGCAAGCGGCGAGCGAGCGAGCAAGTAAGTAAGCGAGTAAGCAAGCAAGCAAGTAGATAAGTAAATCATTTATTTGAACAGATGGTCGACATCTCTGTATGTATCTACTCTGTGACCAGGGGGTATGCGGGCATGTTCCCCCAGAAAATTTTGAAATCTAGAGTCTCTGAAACGCCATTACATGCACTTTGGGGAAATACTTTACTGAATTATGATGATCAGAACATATCGTATAAACAGAAGTGGAAAAAAGTTGGGGGGGGGGGGGATTATTACATATTGGTCCCCCTCTGCCCCAGGATTGACGCCTTTGTATGTGTTCACTCCAAAATTATTTCTTCTTGAAAATGAAGGTCTGGATTTCATTCTAGTGCAGTGAAGTGCAATTATAATGGCTACGATAAAGCATAAATAACTTATACAACATTATAAATAATCATACATCATAAAAAATTTCAACATTATACCTTCTCAGGTCCGCGAAGCCATCTTGGAAAGTGGGACAAACACAATGGTACAAACATTGCCTCTTCTCAATAGGAATATTTGTGCATAGGATGTGGTATTATTGCCCTGTTGTACGTTTGCCCCACTTAGGAAGATGGTGTCGCAAGCCCCCTAAACGTGTATTGCGCTACGTGAAACATCCGAAAGCAAAACCATTTTTCATATTAATTTATTCTCTTGTCCGTCTGTGCAACATCTTGAAAAGGGTTTTGTTTGAAAATTATTAATTTCGTTAGATTACTCGATAAGACAGCTATTCGCTTATCTGATCCAAATGCATTGTATAAACCATTGCATTTACCAATAGCCGGTAACGACTAGGGAGGTTGAAAATTTTACTAAGGAGATTGATGACAAATTAATAATAAAGATAATTTTATCTGTTCAATTGATAATTTACATATTTTATGGCCAGTTCTACTTAATGGCTCATTAGCATGTGGATTTGAGTTATGCGAAAGATATCTATTATTATATATTTAAACTTTATTCTCGTTCGTGATTGGCCAAAAAGCCCCTGCTAATTCTCCGTATCTGGAAGCTGACGCGTTATTTCAGCTGCTGACGTGATCAGCGTGCAATAATACCTCGTTTAGGATCGAACTTCGATCCAAAACAAGGTAATATTGCACGCTGTCAAACCCAAGCTCCAGCGCGGTCGGCAGCTTGCTAAAAATCCCGCCAAAACTAAATATTTGTGAAGAGTAAACAAAATAGCTTTTAGCCGGTTTCCATCGTTAAACGAAGAAGAAATTTCGACGTTGCTCTCAGAGAAAGGTAGTAAAAGCACGAAGAGAGCAACAAAACTGTTTAAATGTATTTTCGAAGAGTATCTACACGAAAAGCAAAAAGAATATCCGACAAACGCCATTGAGCTGGTAGCGATTTTGAATATATAATAAAACAATTATTGGATTCGGTTTTCGCATGATATCGAGAATTATCAACGCCTAAGTTTGTGTTATCCACCTCAGCCTTCGGCTACGGTTGATAACACAAACCTCGTCCTTGATAATTCTCGATATCATGCTCAACCTCATTCAATAATTGTTTAATAGTAATCGCTCTATAGTAAAGCTAGTTATAGTTTGTTAAAAAAATGGCAGTGTTCGAAACAATGAAAAACAGTTCAAAAAATGTTCAAAAAATTTTCGAAACAGTGAAACGAGTAAAGTCAACGCTCTGCCGAAAGTCGTGGTTTTCTCCGCGTACTCCGGTTTCCTCCCACAGGGAAAGTCGACAGGGTGGGTTAGGTAAAGGGGCCCACAGTAATTGGCATATGCTGTTGTGGTTACCCTGCCCTAGTTGGCGAAGCTAAATAAAATAAAATAAAATAAAATAAATCAGAGTATTGAAAGCAAATAACTACTGCATGTATGCATGAGAACATAGTTTTATTGCATTACACTTATTATCACTACAGGAATGAATTAACCATCTAAAATTACTAGTGTTTTTTGCTTATTCTTTCTAAAGACTTCGCAATGCTTCTCAAAATGCGTAGTTTATCATCTTATTTCTAAAAAAATAAATAAAAAGAATACAAAATTAAGTTTAGTTAAGTAAGAAGTTGCTGTGAAGCCTTCCTGCCGGAATTACCTAATACAACTTTGTCTACCCTGATTGAAAAACGTAATATAAAACAAATCTAAAGTTCTTAGTGGCAATATAGGATTAAAAATACGGGTTGGATTAGGCAGGGAAATAACACGTATTGTATTCATCATTCAAAATACAAAAATCCATTATGCTTGTTCAATCAACTGGATTATACACTCGTTATATCGGAACAATTTTAACTATACGGGCAACCGCCATTTCCGTTGCAATCACTTGCATGCAGGAAATTCCTGCATGACAAGTCCTTGTCGAAATCACGGAACATACATTTTGAGGTAAGCGTCTTCTAAATTATAACATGTTAATTGCTTTACGTACTTTGTAAATAGAATAAATTTGATAGTTTGTACAGGTACATGCATGCAATGGTCGCAATTATTGTGAGTTTTCTATTACTGTATATATATAGTTGTCATTATACGCTACTTTATCTGAAGAATGCCGCACATTGTGCTAGCTAGTGATTGAATTGAAACTTTTTTCAAAAGGGTGGTCCAATCATGTGAGAACTACCGCTGTCAACGACAAAGTTCCTGGTGTCCGGAAATCCTATATACAAACTATACTTACTAACTGAGAGCTGTGATGGCTGTATGGGGAAAATATTAAACCGAGGTCTTGCCGAGCGATAGCGAGCCAGCGAGGTCAATACAGCTAGACCGAGGTTTAATATTTCCCCGTACAGGCCGAACGGTCGAGGTTAGTAAGTTGTTTATTATATGGCAGTTGATTAATTGAGTAGTTATTTGTAAAAGTGGAAAACATTCGCAGTTTGGTCACGCGAAAACAAAGGTCAAAATCCAAAAGCCGGTTCATTCTCAAGATGCCAATAACATTCGTACAAATGCAATTTGGCTAAAGTAAAACACTATTACATACACGACGTTTTTATAGAATATTAACACAGATATAGAGATATTTAATAATTTAATAAGAGTTTTTCGAAAATAGCAGTAACAAATGCTAGTTCAATACATTTCACTATAAGTATTTTTTTGTTTACTCTTAATAAAAAAAGGGAAACTACGAAAGTATCGAAAACGATGTCTATGAAGACTATGTCGCTGTTTTACAGTTTTAAATGTTTTGAAAAAGTTTAATATTCTTTCTGGCCAATTACAAGTGAATTTTGTAGTCCCTCGTATACTCAAAACACAAACAAGTGACCATATAGCCTATATATACATGTAGTTGAGTCTAAACTGAATTGTAAAAATTTAGCTTTTTTTTCGATTTAAGTGAACCAAGCTTGATCATAGAATGCTAACCATGGTTTCTTTCCTTTTTTTTGTATTTGTGGTTCTTATTTTCTCCGTTTTTGAATATTTCGAAAGATTTTTCGACATTTTTCTTTTCTAGTGAAACTCGACTTTTCTTCGCAGGGAAATAAAAATATACGGGAAAATCCTGTACGTCAGCAGCCAATCAAGTTGCGATATTCGCGAAAGCAAACGCTTGCCATATAATAAAATGAAATATTAACCTGTTCAGTTCGTACTCGATGTAAATTTTTGTTTTCCCTGGTTGCTAGGCTATGTATTAAACAACTAAAAGTAAAATAGTTTAAAAAATATATATTATTGTGGACAACGGCCATGCATGGATACCTGTATAATTTTATAACGTCGACAAGCACCTCCCCTACTTTGAAGACGGCCATTTCATTTATTTATACTGAATAGCCCATGTTAAGTTTTATACCAAGCATTCTCGTTGCAATTCTGGCGGCGCGCCGCTGAAGTTTTCCAAACATGCATGTGGCATTCCTAACCTGTAACAATTCTATATACTAACTGTGGCACAATATCCAAGAATAGAGCGAATAAACGAAACACGGCATAAACAACAACAATATGATTCCAAATTCATTAAACTATTTTATTAAAAGTACAAAAATATATATACCGATACCAGAAAGACATCATTTTTATGTATTAAATTTGCTTTAATACAGGTTCCTACCTTTGCAAGTTGTGGCTGAAGATAGAAAAGGTCAGACCCTGTAGTGGAAGAAAGTCTTGCTCGAAGATTAGACCTTATTAAGGACATTTCCCCGACGTTTTCAGTAACATAGCCATGCGAAAACGTTAAACCCCCAACGATGCGAATGCCATAACGTTCTTGACATTGGGCTGGGTTCGTTCCGAGGGAAAGGTTTTGTTCCTCGAAAGTCACAGTTGCTCGAAGACATTGACCTTCGGGTACCACCAGCAGACCCTCATCATTGTAATGAAACTTAATACTTTCCAAATTATCGTCGTCACCGTTTCCGTTTATGGTCGGAAAGAGCGCAGGACCCCCTTTACTTGAAGCAGAAAGTATAGAAGGATTTTCGTTTGAGTTTACACCAATTGTAAACGAAATCTGCCGATCTATAAATATGCGAACATAATATATACTGTGAGAAACTTTTCTCAAATTAGTTGAATAAGGTCTAATGAGTGTATGGAGACCCAAATATCAGCAACCAGTTTTATTTTCGTTTGATAATCATGCACTGACAGAAATATCAAACAACGCCGCTGATTTTCCGTACCACTATGGCGAAGTGGTGTCGTAAGGAATACAGTAGAATTATTCGGACTATAAAACATACATGACATGTTAAAACAAAGTTTTTATCGCGACAGAAGTTTCTATCATTGAATAACAGTACCTTTTATTATAAGCAAGGGCACAAAATAAAGTCACTTCACAAATTATCGGATTGCAAGAAAACTGATTACTGCCCGTCCCCTTTGGTTTTCGCTTTGACTTGTTATTTCTGGCTTATATTTTATATCTTACCTGCTAATGCACAAGGACCGAGAATCGCAAGAACAACGGCAAGAGAGAGATTGATGTCCATATTTTCAAGTTTTACTGGCAGATAATTATGTAATCCTGAAAGCAATGAATAATATGGGAATATTGAAAAAATGATATACAATGTACGAGCAATTACCTTAGTCAGTGCGGTAATTCATTGCATGCATGTCGGATAATTGCACGGTTCTTCAAATTAAAACTGTGAGTGTTATTTGAAAAACGTATAAATCCTCCGACGATTGCAATATTAATTATTTCTTTAAATGACGTACACTTACCTCAGGTCACAGTAGAAGTATAATACTGACTTCGGAAATTTCTGGATTCCTGCAGCGATTCGCTTCACACAAATCCGGCTTCAAATCGTCTTACTGAAAGCTGCCGATTTTCAAACTTTTATTTATACTCTCCCCTTTCTCGTGTTTTGCATGGTAACCATGCTACAAGTAGGGAAAAAATTAGTTATTCTGCTAGGCAACGGTTTTCATGCACGGCGAAATGAGATAAATATAGAGGCGTAGCACTGCACTGTGGTCATAATACGAAACTTCCACAAATTGCGGAAAAGCAACCAATATAACAATACTGATTTCCGTGAGGTGTTATTCGTGCCCAGCAAGCGTGGTGTGTGGGGAGGGGTTATTCAACGTCCTACATTAAATTCGAGAGTATAAACGAATTGTTATTCGTCAAAAGTATATTCCGCGCGAAAGATGGTACGCGGGTAAAATCGCAAAATTATATTATATCCTCAAAAAGGAATTATAGTAATATAAATTCTAGTTGATGGTGTTTGTGGATGGAATATTCGAACTAAAATTTATATGTATATTCCTCTATTATTCCATCAACTAGTATTCCCATCGAACGAGATGCAGAGAAAAATCTTAGTATTTACCCATATATTATATTCTAGCATCCCTCCCATATATATATACGAACTTGCAGTTAATGCTCAGCAACTGGACTCTGTAGCTCAGTTGGTTAGAGCGCTGCACCGGAATTGCGGTCCGCATGCAGTTTCGATTCTTGCCAGAGGACTTAAAGTTGCATTTATCGCAACTGCTCCTGCCTAGGTCTAACAATGTATATAAATATAAATTGTATATGTTTCATTCTCATCCACACAATTATATATTTTTATTGTTCGCTATTGTATGTATTACTGACTATACTACGATCTTATTCCAAGCCTGGTGGAGTGTCAGACTAGCATCAAATAATGGTTTTATGTATATCAGTATCAGGTCTGTTTTCCAATCTATTTTAATATATACTCTAGATCTGTTTAAAATTTGAAGATTCTATCGTTAGCAAGAAAGATTCATGAATGTGAAGTATATGATTATATCCCCACCCATTTTTAGATGAGGTTTCCAAATAATAATTACAGTCTGCATGACTGTGAACATTTGAGACTTCACTTTCCGTTTAATTTGGTGAGCTCAGGACTGGAATAATTTAAAAATAGGTATCCAAGGAAAGTGAATTACGCCCTCTTTTATTATGCATTATGGAGTTTTTTCGACTTATATATTAGTACTATCGTTCGATTTGTAACCCTCCTACATTCAAAGTGAGGAAAAATTAGTTATTCAGCTTAAAAATAATCTGTACTTTCATGTGACAAAATGCTGATGATATTGGCCAAGTACCAAACGCAATGGCATGCAGGATATAGAGGTAATTTGTGGTAAAGTGACCATGACTCATATCTTTTTTATATGTATTTACAACTAATAGCAAATGCTCATGCAGATATTACTAATACCTGGTTTTCATTTCGTGGCGGTGACCGTATCCATCATGGTTTAAATTGTGAATTATTCCAGATCTGTCTTGCTCTTGTCTACTATAGCCATGCATATGCATGCAAATAACTGTAAGACGCGTATCGATAGTGCGTTATTTTTGTAACCTTATGCCCTTATGGTGCTCGTGCAAGACAGCTATACAGCTACAGTACCTCAAAGGAAAACAGGGTTATATAGTAACGCAATTATTCTTTCTTTTCGAAGAAGACGAGGCAGAAATATTGTGAGGACTAAAACATGCATGAATAGAAATATATTTTTGGCAAGCTGTCAAATACTTAGCTATACATGCAATACTTAACCACGCGTAAAGAAATAATGAAGTATATACATATAACATGTACATTGTTAGTTATGCATCTTGACATATATACTGAAATATTTTAGTAATTGTTCGCTTATTATAACAACTTGTCAAAGACTGTCAGAAGTAGGTAACATGTTGGTAAATTTAGGGTAGGCAAGCAAACTAAAGCAGTGTAATATGGTTAAGTTGCATTATTTTAGAAATAGTGTCGGCATATTATTCTTTTGGATAATTTATTTAGTATAATATTGTGCCTCCTTTTTATATTCATAAACTCTCCTAAATTAGTCAAACAGGGAAAAATAATAATTATAGTCATACTATAGTAGGGTTATGGGGACTGAGTGAATTTTGCTGTGAAGTATAGTTAGGTGAGCAGGTTTTAGTTGAGATAGTGGATTTATTGAGTCTTACTGGTCTCTAAAATTAGACCGATATCTGGGTAAGTGCGTATTTTACAGAATAAATGGATGGACAGAATAGAATAGAATAGAATAGACAGCTTGAAGACTGTATTTCTCGAGGGTGAAATAGCATACTATACTGAGTTTGTTGCTCACAATGCGTAAATACAAAATCACATCTCATTTAATACCAGTTTACGAGTCACAATAATGCATTTATTTGCAGAATGAATTATCCTTCCCAAGTATTTTGTTCAAACCAATATCAAAGAATGGTCGTGTATCCATGGCGGGTGCTTTTCAATTAATGCTTAGGCAACTTGTCTTGTCTAAAATATCAGCATCAGGTTATTCTTCACGGGGAAAGTCTGTCCTGTAAAAGTGGGAGACCTAGCTTATATTTATATCTTTCCATATAATAAATAAAAGGTATGGACATTTGATATTTTGGTGCTATATTTTCCACATGATGACAAATACGGCAATAATATATAAATATATATTTTTAGGAAACCCAGGATCAATACGAATATCCAAAATTTAAAAAATACCCAGATGTTCCAAAGCCTGGTTTTCATATTGTCGCCGTTCAAGCTATGTTCATCGGGAACGAAATACTCGGGAACTATTATGCGGTTTATGCCTTTCTATATTCTTCTCTCTAAATAAGTCTGAAGTGATTGTAGAGATATATGTCTTTGTATTACATCGGTAAGTTGGGCAAGCTCAAGACAGCTACAGAGGTCAGCACGTCAGCATGCATATACACTGGAGAAATTTGTTGAAATTCATATTATGTAAATAATATAGATTAATTTGAAATCCACACATTAGAAAATAGCAAGGATTTCCTATTTCCATAGTACGGGTTTTTCATTTCCATGGTGTGGATTTCCAGTATGCCAATACTATAGTTATTGTATGGAAACATTAGGGATATACTACGCAAACACTATGGATACACTATGGATATACGATGGAAATATTATGGAAATATTATGGATATACTAGGAATATATTAGCAAATACTAGGTGTATAGTATGGAAACACTAGGGTAAATTATGGAAATACTTGGGAAAAAGCATGGAAATACTATGGATATAGTTTGGAAACACTATGGGAAAAGTATGGAAATACTATGGATATAGTATGGAAACACTATGGAAAAAGTATGGAAATACTAATGATATAGCATGGAAACACTATGGGTAGAGTATGGGAATACTAGGGAGATAGTAAATATTGGGATATAATAAAACACAAGATATAGATATTTAGTACTATCCCTCCATTTGTAACCCTCCTCCATTCAAAGTGAGGAAAAATTAGTTATTCAGCTTAAAAATAACCTGTACTTTCATGTGACAAAATGCTGATTGATATTGGCCAGGAACCAAACACAATTTGTGGTAAAGCGACCATGACTTATATCATTTCTATATTATTTAGACACTTGCGCCATATACAGTACTAGTCGACCAAAATTTCTAGAAAGCCCAGAATCTATGTATTTACAACTAATAGCAAATGCCCATGCATATATTACCAATGTCTGGTTTTCATTTCGTCGCGGTGACCGTATCCATCATGGTTTAAATTGTGAATTATTCCAGATCTATCTTGCTTTTTGTCTACCATAGCCCTATACATGCAAATAACTGTAAGACGCGTATCGATAGTGCGTTATTTTTGTAACCTTATTCCCTTATGGTGCTCGTGCAAGACAGCTATACAGCTACAGTACCTCAAAGGAAAACCGGGTTATATAGTAACGAAATTATTCTTTCTTTTCGAAGAAGACGACGTGGAAATATTGTGTGTAACCCTCCTACATTCAAAGTGAGGAAAAATTAGTCATTCAGCTTAAAAATAACCTGTACTTTCATGTGACAAAATGCTAATTGGTATTGGCCAGGAACCAAACACAGTGACAGGATATAAAGGCAATTTGTGGTAAAGCGACCATGACTTATATCATTTTTATATTATTTAGACACTTGCGCCATATGCAGTACTAGTCGACCAAAATTTCTAGAAAGCCCAGAATCTATGTATTTACAACTAATAGCAAATGCCCATGCAGATATTACTAATGCCTGGTTTTCATTTCGTCGCGGCGGCCGTATCCATCATGGTTTAAATTGTGAATTATTCCAGATCTATCTTGCTTTTTGTCTACTATAGCCCTATGCATGCAAATAACTGTAAGACGCGTATCGACAGTGCGTTATTTTTATATATACACATATAACATGTAGAGTGTATATGTTATGCATTTTGACATATTAATACTGAAATATTTTATTAATAGTTACCTTATTATAACAACTTGTCAAAGACTGTCAGAAGTAGGTAACTTGTTGGCAAATTTAGGGTAGGTAAGCAAACTAAAGCAGTGTAATATGCATTATTTTAGAAATAGTGGCATATTATTCTTTTGGATAATTTATTTAGTATAATATTATGCCTCCTTTATATATTCATAAACTCTCCTAAATTAGTCAAACAGGGAAAAATAATAATTATAGTCATACTATAGTAGGGTTATGGGGACTGAGTGAATTTTGCTGTGAAGTAGTTTAGGTGAGCAGGTTTTAGTTGAGATAGTGGATTTATTGAGTCTTACTTGTCTCTAAAATTAGACCGATATCTGGGCAAGTGCGTATTTTACAGAATAAATGGATGGACAGAATAGAATAGACAGTTTGAAGACAGTTTATTTATCGAGGGTGAAATAGCATACTATACTGAGTTTGTGGCTCACAATCCGTAAATACAAAAACACATCTCATTTAATAAAAGTTTACGAGTCACGATAATGCACTTATTTGCACAATGAATCATCCTTCCCAAGTATTTGGTTCAAATCAGTATCAAAGAATGGTCGTGTATCCATGGCGGGTGCTTTTCAATTAATGCTTAGCAACTTGTCTTGTCTCAAATATCAGCATCAGTTTATTCGTCAGATGCAGGGGGACGTCTGTCCTGTAAAAGTGGGAGACCTAGCTTATATTTATATCTTTCCATATAGTAATTACAAGCTATGGACATTTGATATTTTGGTGCTATATTTTCCACGCGGTGACAAATAGGGCAATAATATATAAATATTGATATCCAAGAAAGCTGAATGCCGTACGTATAATTTTAGTCAGATACTAAAATAGTATTCATGCAGATAGCGAGTGTTACCCTTGCTCTTTAATATTTGCATGAAATCCTTTTACATTCAAAGAGAGAAAAATTTGTTATTCAGCTAAACAAAAACCTAGCTATACAGGTACAGTATAGTTGCATGAGGCGAAATGTCGATTGATATCGATCATCAACGATGCACAATGGTAGGAGTATACACTGCCTGTGGTAAAACAACCACATAAACAATCATTGCTTTTCCGTATTATTTCCGAGTCCAGACAGTATTTTCTCTCAGATAAAAACGGAGCAAATTTTTTAGGAAAGCCAAGATCTATACGAATATGTAAAATTTATAAAATACCCAGATGTTCCAAAGCCTGGTTTTCATTTTGTCGCGGTTCAAGCTATGTTCATCTGGAACGAAATACTCCGGAACTATGATGCCTTTCTATATTCCTCTCTGCAAATAAGTCTGAAGTGATTCTGGAGATATATGTCGCTGTATTACATCGGTAACTTGGGCATGCTCAAGAAAGCTACAGAGGTCAGCACGTAGCGTCAGCATGCATATATACTGGAGAAATTTTTGAAATTCATATTATGTAAATAATATAGATTAATTTGAAAGCCGCACATTGGATTGCAAGGATTCTCTATTTCCATAGTACGGGTTTTTCATTTCCATGGTGTGGATTTCCAATCTTCATAGTAGTGCTTGTTAGTATGGATATGTTATGCCAATACTATGGTTATTGTATGGAAACATTAGGGATATACTACGGAAATACTATGGATATACGATGGAAATATACTGGGGATATATTAGGAAATACTAGGTGTATAGTATGGAAACACTAGGGTAAATTATGGAAATACTTGGGATATATAGTATGGAAATACTATGGATATAGTATGGAAACACTATGGGAAAAGTATGGCAATACTAAGGATATAGCACGGAAACACTATGGGTATAGTATGGGAATACTAATGATATAGTATGGGAATACTATAGGGATATAGTAAATATAGGGATATAATAAAACCCAAGATAGAGATATTTAGTACCATCCATCCATTTGTAACCCTCCTACATTCAAAAAGAGGCAAAATTAGTTATTCACCTTAAAAATAACATACTTTCATGCGACAAAATGCTGATTGATATTGGCCAGAAACCTAATACAATAATGGCAGGATATAGAAGCACTTTGCGGTAAAGCGACCATGACTCGTATCATTTTGATATTATTTAGACACTTGCGCCAGATACTAGTCGACCAAAATTTCTAGAAAGCCCAGAATCTATGTATTTACAACTTATAGCAAATGCCCATGCAGATATTACTAATTCCTGGTTATCATTTGATCCCGACGACCGTATGCATCATGGTTTAAATTGTGAATTAATCCAGGTCTATGCTAGCCCTATATGCATGCAAATAACTACTGGGCCTGTGCCCACAAGCCGTAAATACAAAAACAAATCTCGTTTGACACAAGTTCACGAATCACAATGATGCACTGATTTGCACCATAAATCATCCTTCCTAAGTATTACGCCCTAAGACTACCCTAGGCTACAGCTAAGACTACCTTTGCCCAACTTAAGTTAACCTAACATAGCCTACCCAAGGCTACTTTGCCTATACCGTAGACTAGCTACTGTTGTTGGTAGTGCATGTCAATATATGTTAATATATAGTTGTTTATCTCATATGCTAATATGATTATGTTAATAAGACTATGTTATATAAGTACGAACTATTGTATAATAAAGTTAGTTGATTTATCCTTACGAGAGATGTAACATGGTGTCAGGTGTGGGATCTCTCGTAAAACAAAACGAATCGAAGCCAGTATCATGGCGTCATCCAGCTTGCCTTTTCCCGTATTCAAAAGCACAGGCGATGAGAAGAACGACGTCGAAGTGTTTGTCGAAGACTTAACAGACTATTGTATCATGAACAATTGGTACGATGCTTCGAAGGAGACGGCTGAGGAAAAGTGGACAAAGACAGACAAGGCGATGGCTTGTCTTAGAGCTTCGTTGCCTCCTGCCGTAAGAACAGTATACAAATACAGTTTAGGATTAAGTGAAACGGATCTAAAGAAACCACATCGTGTAATTCAAGCGCTCAAAGAATATTACGGAGCAAGCGTTGGGGTCTCTGGGGAAAGACAGAAATTCCTAAGTTTAATGCAGCAAGAAAATGAATCAGTTAGTGCTTGGGAATCTCGGGTGCGAAATCATGGAGCACAATGTGAATACGGAAATTTCGCCGACGAATTAATGCGAGACCAGTTTATCGCTGGCGTTGTGTCTGAACCGTTGCGAGTGAAATTAATCGGAAAAGGTCATAGACACCGAGAGGGTTCTCAAGCGAAAGTAACTCTTAGAGAAGTCGTTGAATTAGCAAAAGCTTTTGAAACAACAACCATTACAAATGAATTAATGAAGACTGCCAGAGGTCGGCACAAGAACACGTAAACTACAACAACAAAGTCCGAAGTTATCAACCAGATCGTAGAGCTGCCAAAGGGTTGCCACAAGAAAACTACAATAACAAAGGCCGAAGTTATCAAGCAGACCGTAACGACGAATAAACAATGTCAACGCCACTTTGTTTTTGGTGCAAGGGCAATCACGGACAGCCTCGTCAACAATTCTGCCCAGCATACAAGAAGAAATGTAACAAATGTGATACGATTGGCCATTTCGCCCGTGCCTGTAGGAAGGGAATGATGAATAAAGGAAGACAACAACAAGTGCATGAAGTTCAAGACGAATTGGAAGAGGATTTATTTGCAACCGAAAGTAAAGACAAAGTTGGCGAATCAGAAAGTGGACAAGTCGGACAGCAACATGGAAGGAAATTTTTCGCACATTTGAAACTAATAGAGAAAGACAAAGATACAATAATGAGAACACAAATTGACTCAGCGTCGACTTGTAACACTATCCCAGAAAGTATGTTGAAGAAATTGTTCCCGAAAATTACAGTCTCGAAAAGTAAAGCTATAGTACACACTTATGGAAGTCAAACCATTCAACCAAAAGGCCAAATAACACTTTGTTGTGAAAAAAATGGAAAGATACAGCTAATTGATTTCTTGGTTGTCGACGTACCACCAACAAAGCCGCCTCTACTTTGTGGACGAGATGCACAAGCTTTGGGTTACTTGAAGATTTATGCCGATGAAGTACATACCCTAGAGAAAAGGAATGTCCAAGTAAAATCACCATCACTCGGTCAATTAACAAAAGAAGATGTCTTGACACAGTATAGCCATGTATTTAAACCTGGAAGAGACAAGTCACTTGGAGAACCTTTACATATCGAGATGGACTCCAATGTTAGACCTGTACATGCTCCTACTCGTCGAGTTCCCATCGCCAAATTAGACAAAGTAAACGAAGAGTTACGAAGGCTGTGTGACGAAGGAACAATAGTGCCAGTCTCTCAGCCAACGGACTGGCTTTCAAATATGTTAGTGAAAGAGAAACCAGGAGGGAAAATTAGAATCTGTATTGACCCCAGTCAGACCAACAATAAAGCAATTAAAAGACCAGTATACACAATACCAACTATAGAAGAAAAACTTCCACTATTAGCAAACGCGAAAGTATTTTCAATAGTTGACGTAACAGAAGCTTTCCATACCATCGAGCTAGACGAACCTTCTTCGTTACTCACGACTTTTAAAGGTCCAAATGGTCGGTATCGTTACACACGTATGCCTTTTGGTATTTCTTCAGGACCAGAGGAATATCAACGCCGACAACATGAGTTTTTGGAAGACCTCAAGGGCGTGATCAACATCGCGGATGATATATGCATAATTGGCTGTGGAGAAACTAAAGAGAAAGCTGACGAAGATCATGACAAAAACCTGGTAGCCTTATTAGAGAAATGCAGCGAGTTTGGTTTGCGATTGTCAGCAAAGAAGATTCAATTCAAGTCTAAGTCAGTTACATTCATGGGACATAACCTAACAGACAAAGGAGTAGCACCAGATCCAGCTAAAGTAACGGCGATAAAAGAAATGCCAAGGCCAACAAACAAAGCTGGAGTGCAGCGGTTTCTCGGAATGTGTCAGTACCTTTCCAAATTCACCCCACATCTTAGCGAAAAAGTTCTTCCTCTCAGAGAACTAACTAAGCAAGATGCAGAATTCATTTGGTCAAACACCCAAGAAAATGCTTTTCAAACAGCCAAAGAACTTATCGCCACCACCACTGTCCTGCGATATTACGACGTAACTAAACCGGTGACTTTGCAAGTTGACGCCTCTGAAGAAGCGATTGGAGGAGCTTTATTACAAGAAGGTCAGCCTGTATGTTTTACCTCTCACACCCTAGATTCCACCGAAAGAAACTACGCCCAAATCGAAAAGGAGTGTTTGGCAATAGTGACGGGTATGAACAAATGGCATCAATATCTATTTGGAAAAAAGGACATCATTATCCATACAGATCATCAGCCGTTGGAGACGATCTTCAAGAAACCGTTATGTAAAGCGCCAAGACGACTGCAGAGGATGATGTTGAAATTACAACAGTATAACTTTACAGTCCAATACAAGAAGGGTAAAGTTGTAGTGAACGACATTGCAAGAAGACGAGCAAGGTCCAAATCATACTATGATCGAAATGTAGCACCACCGCTGAAAACATTTTCACGAGGCGAGAAAGTATTTGTGAAACCAAACCCAACTAACAAACATAAACCTTGGATGTGTGGTGAAGTAATTGAAAAACCAGCTCCACGATCATGTGTCGTACAGACGACGATGGGACGTGTTCGTCGAAACCATAGACAAATTCGAAAGGCTATAGTGGAACCTACAAATCCACCGGTCAGAACAGTCTATGATGAAATTATGATTGAGCCAGTAACCTTCAAAGATATTAATTTGGAAAGTCAACCTCCGGTTATTATGGACGCACCAAACCCTGAAAAGCAATTTCCATTAATGGCAGAACCGTTCAACTCAGAAGACTTTTCACCAGAACAGGCAGAGACAGATAAACCTCTGCGTCGGTCGACAAGAATTCGAAGAAAACCAACTAGATTTAACGACTGCAGTACATAAGTTGGCTGTAGGTTATAAATTGAGAAACACTTTAGGATTTATAATTAGGACACATATTTAATTGAATTTTTGATATTTATTTGTTCGTGATTTTATTTTAGAAAAAATTTTTTTTTTTGAAGGGAAAGGTGTTGGTAGTGCATGTCAATATATGTTAATATATAGTTGTTTATCTCATATGCTAATATGATTATGTTAATAAGACTATGTTATATAAGTACGAACTATTGTATAATAAAGTTAGTTGATTTATCCTTACGAGAGATGTAACACTGTAAAACTACGTTAGCCTAACTTAGCCTGCCTAAGACTGCCTTTAGTTAGCAAACCTTAGACGTACCACCTATGACCAGCATAAACTACCGTTAGCCTATCTCAGCCTACTGTACCTAAGACTACCTTTGCCTAACTTAGAGTAACTCTGTCAACCTTAGACCTCCTGAGACTACAACCTAAATTAACTTAGCCTAACTTTGCCTCCTTAGCCTACCTAAGACAATCGTAGCCTAACTTAACTTACCTATCACTACGAATAGAAATGTAAAATATTATTAGAGTACTAACGTTTTGTCTTTAACTTAAGACATCTTCAGAGTAAATGAATATATAGTATGACAGTGTTACAATTATGACTAAAATACTATTTACAATATATTCAGCAACAAAGGAAAGAAGGAAGGAAGGAAGCAAGCAATTAGACAAGCAACTAAGCAAGCAAGCAAGAGAGCGAGCAAGCGAGTAAGCAAGCGGCGAGCGAGCGAGCAAGTAAGTAAGCGAGTAAGCAAGCAAGCAAGCAAGCAAGTAGGTAAGTAAATGATTTATTTGAACAGATGGTCGACATCTCTGTATGGATCTACTCTGCATGTGACTAGGGGGTATGCGGGCATGCTCGCCCAGAAAATTTTGAAATCTAGAGTCTCTGAAACGCCATTACATGCACTTTGGGGAAATACTTTACTGAATTATGATGATCAGAACATATCGTATAAACAGAAGTGGAAAAAAGTTGGGGGGGGGGGATTATTACATATTGGTCCCCCTCTGCCCCAGGATTGACGCCTTTGTATGTGTTCACTCCAAAATTATTTCTTCTTGAAAATGAAGGTCTGGATTTCATTCTAGTGCAGTGAAGTGCAATTATAATGGCTACGATAAAGCATAAATAACTTATACAATATTATAAATAATCATACATCATAAAAAATTTCAACATTATACCTTCTCAGGTCCGCGAAGCCATCTTGGAAAGTGGGACAAACACAATGGTACAAACATTGCCTCTTCTCAATAGGAATATTTGTGCATAGGATGTGGTATTATTGCCCTGTTGTACGTTTGCCCCACTGAGGAAGATGGTGTCGCAAGCCCCCTAAACGTGTATTGCGCTACGTGAAACATCCGAAAGCAAAACCATTTTTCATATTAATTTATTCTCTTGTCCGTCTGTGCAACATCTTGAAAAGGGTTTTGTTTGAAAATTATTAATTTCGTTAGATTACTCGATAAGACAGCTATTCGCTTATCTGATCCAAATGCCTTGTATAAACCATTGCATTTACCACTTGCCGGTAACGACTAGGGAGGTTGAAAATTTTACTAAGGAGATTGATGACAAATTGATAATAAAGATAATTTTATCTGTTCAATTGATAATTTACATATTGTATGGCCAGTTCTACTTAATGGCTCATTAGCATGTGGATTTGAGTTATGCGAAAGATATCTATTATTATATATTTAAACTTTATTCTCGTTCGTGATTGGCCAAAAAGCCCCTGCTAATTCTCCGTATCTGGAAGCTGACGCGTTATTTCAGCTGCTGACGTGATCAGCGTGCAATAATACCTCGTTTAGGATCGAACTTCAATCCAAAACAAGGTATTATTGCACGCTGTCAAACCCAAGCTCCAGCGCGGTCGGCAGCTTGCTAAAAATCCCGCCAAAACTAAATATTTGTGAAGAGTAAACAAAATAGCTTTTAGCCGGTTTCCATCGTTAAATGAAGAAGCAATTTCGACGTTGCTCTCAGAGAAAGGTAGTAAAAGCACGAAGAGAGCAACAAAACTGTTTAAATGTATTTTCGAAGAGTATCTACACGAAAAGCAAAAAGAATATCCGACAAACGCCATCGAGCTGGCAGCGATTTTGAATATATAATAAAACAATTATTGGATTCGGTTTTCGCATGATATCGAGAATTATCAACGCCTAAGTTTGTGTTATCCACCTCAGCCTTCGGCTACGGTTGATAACACAAACCTCGTCCTTGATAATTCTCGATATCATGTTCAACCTCATTCAATAATTGTTTAATAGTAATCGCTCTATAGTAAAGCTAGTTATAGTTTGTTAAAAAAATGGCAGTGTTCGAAACAATGAAAAACAGTTCAAAAAATGTTCAAAAAAGTTTCGAAACAGTGAAACGAGAAAAGTCAACGCTCTGCCGAAAGTCGTGGTTTTCTCCGCGTACTCCGGTTTCCTCCCACAGGGAAAGTTGACAGGGTGGGTTAGGTAAAGCGGCCCACAGTAATTGGCATATGCTGTTGTGGTTACCCTGCTCTAGTTGGCGAAGCTAAATAAAATAAAATAAAATAAAATAAATCAGAGTATTGAAAGCAAATAACTACTGCATGTATGCATGAGAACATAGTTTTATTGCATTACACTTATTATCA
Source organism: Trachythela sp. YZ-2020 (assembly GCA_016169945.1). Classification (NCBI taxonomy): domain Eukaryota; kingdom Metazoa; phylum Cnidaria; class Anthozoa; order Malacalcyonacea; family Clavulariidae; genus Trachythela; species Trachythela sp. YZ-2020. The sequence continues at coordinate 27,245 of JADLSH010000307.1, forward strand.
TTACAGGAATGAATTAACCATCTAAAATTACTAGTGTTTTTTGCTTATTCTTTCTAAAGACTTCGCAATGCTTCTCAAAATGCGTAGTTTATCATCTTATTTCTAAAAAAATAAATAAAAAGAATACAAAATTAAGTTTAGTTAAGTAATAAGTTGCCGTGAAGCCTTCCTGCCGGAATTACCTAATACAACTTTGTCTACCCTGATTGAAAAACGTAATATAAAACAAATCTAAAGTTCCTAGTGGCAATATAGGATTAACAATACGGGTTGGATTAGGCAGGGAAATAACACGTATTGTATTCATCATTCAAAATACAAAAATCCATTATGCTTGTTCAATCAACTGGATTATACACTCGTTATATCGGAACAATTTTAACTATACGGGCAACCGCCATTTCCGTTGCAATCACTTGCATGCAGGAAATTCCTGCATGACAAGTCCTTGCCGAAATCACGGAACATACATATGGGGGTAAGCGTCTTCTAAATTATAACATGTTAATTGCTTTACGTACTTTGTAAATAGAATAAATTTGATAGTTTGTACAGGTACATGCATGCAATGGTCGCAATTATTGCGAGTCTTCTATTACGGTATATATATATAGTTGTCATTATACGCTACTTTATCTGAAGAATGCCACACTTTGTGCTAGTGATTGAATTGAAACTTTTTTCAATAGGGTGGTCCAATCATGTGAGAACTATACCGCGGTCAACGACAACGTTCCTGGTGTCCGGAAATCCTATATACAAACTATACTTACTAACTGAGAGCTGTGAGGGCTGTATGGGAAAAATATTAAACCGAGGTCTTGCCGAGAGATAGCGAGGTCAATACAGCTAGACCGAGCTGTTTAATATTTCCCGTACAGCCCGAACGGTCGAGGTTAGTAACTTGTTTATTATATGGCACTTGGTTAATTGAGTAGTTATTTGTAAAAGTGGAAAACATTCGCAGTTTGGACACGCGAAAGCAAAGGTCAAAATCCAAAAGCCGGTTCATTCTCAAGATGCCAATAACATTCGTACAAATGCATTTGGCTAAAGTAAAACACTACTACATACACCACTTTTTTATAGAATATTAACACAGATATGGAGATATTTAATAATTTAATAAGAGTTTTCGAAAATAGCAGTAACAAATGCTAGTTCAATACATTTCACCATAAGTAATTTTTTGTTTACTCTTAATAGAAAAAGACCTAGGAAACTACGAAAGTATCGAAAACTATCTAAGACTTTGTCGCTGTTTTAAAGTTTACTTCTTTTTAAATGTTTAAAAAAAAGTTTAATATTCTTTCTGGCCAATTACAAGTGAATTTTGTAGTCCTTCGTATACAAACAATTCTCAATGACTATATAGTTGAGTCTATAAGCTGAATTGTAAAAATTTAAGTGAACCAAGCTTGATCATAGAATGCTAACCATGGTTTCTTTCTTTTTTTTTGTATTTGTGGTTGATATTTTTCTTTTCTAGTGAAACTCCACTTTTCTTCGCAGGGCAATAAAAATTACTTATTATATGGCAAGCATATGTTTTTGTGCAATCGCGCAATTTGATTGGCTGCTGACGAGGCAGGATTTTCCCTTATTGCCCACGGGCAATACGGTATTCTTATTGCCCTGCGACGACTTGAACACATTTCAAACCAATAAAAGCATAAAAAAGTCCTTAAAAATAATTTAAAACAGTGAAAAATAAACGGAAAATACGGAAAAGGGATAACTACAAGGGATAAAATCAAGTCGAAATATAAAGGTAAATTGTACAATGTTTTTAACTAAAACAGTCAAGAATATTTTTGTTTTTTCGAATATGCAAAGTTGTTTTTGTCTTTGATCCGATAGCTCAATGAGGTCTTGCTGTATTGACCGAGCGATAGCGAGGTCAATACAGCAAGACCGAGGCTTGATATTTTACCGGCTTGATATTTTACCGTACAGACCTCACGCTCAGTTAGTAAGTAGTTAGTATTGCCGTGGGCAACATACGGGAAAATCCTGTACGTCAGCAGCCAATCAAATTGCGATATTCACGAAAACAAACGCTTGCCATATAATAAAATAAATTATAATATAACATTTATAGTACGCGAGCGTTGATTGGTGGAGAAACGTGTTTCTATAACTGTATAGACGGAAAATTTCCCGCCAAAACTTAAAATCGCAAAATAAACAATTTTAATGCGAATTACAAAACTTTAAACCCAATTTAAAGATAATTTTAACACTTTAACTCATTTGTGGCTATAAATTTTCAAACAAAGCTGTTTTTTTAAGTAAAATTGACGAGCAAAAGTCAGCATGCGAACGTAATGAGAATATGTAAAAAAATGTCTCTTGAGTTATATTATAACATTTTTGCCTGTGTACCTAAAATACAGTTATAGAAACACTTGTGGGAGTTTGGGAGAACTCGAAATAACGTGGAAAAACTCGCCCTACGGGCTCGTTTTCCCACTGATTATTTCTCGTTCTCCCAAACTCCCACGCGTGTTTCTATAACTGTATAGAAACACGGAAAATGTTTTCTATTTCTTAATTATTAACCTGTTCAGTTCGTATTCGATGTAAATTTTTGTTTTCCCTGGTTACTAAACTATGTATTAAACTACTAAAAGTAAAATAGTTTTAAAAACATATTATTGTGGACAACGGCCATGCATGGATACCTGTATAATTTTATAACGTCGACCAGCACCTCCCCTACTTTGAAGACGGCCATTTCATTTATTTATAATAGCCCATGTTTTATACCAAGCATTCTCGTTACAATTCTGGCTGCGCGGCGCTGAAGTTTTCCAAACATGCATGTGGCTTTCCTAACCTGTAACAATTCTATATACTAACTGTGGCACAATATTCAAGAATAGAGCGAATAAACGAAACACGGCATAAAGCACAATATGATCCAAATTCATTAAACTATTTTATCCAAGATACAAAAATATATGTACCGATACTAGAAAGACATCATTTTTATGTATTAAATTTGCTTTAATACAGGTTCCTACCTTTTCAAGATGTGGCTGAAGATAGAAACGTTCAGACCCTGTAGTGAACGAAAGTCTTGCTCGAATATTAGACCTTATTAAGGACATTTCCCCGACGTTTTCAGTAACAAGGCCATGCGAAAACGTTAAACCCCCAACGATGCGAATGCCAGGCCGTCCTTGACATTGGGCTGGGTTCGTTCCGAGGTAAAGATCTTGTTCCTCGAAAGTCACAGTTGCTAGAAGACATTGACCTTCGGGTACCACCAGCAAACCCTCAACATTGTAATGAAACTTAATACTTTCCAAATCATCGTCGTCACCGTTTCCGTTTATGGGCGGAAAGAGCGCAGGACCCCCTTTACTTGAAGCAGAAAGTATAGCAGGATTTTCGTTTGAGTTTACACCAATTGTAAACGAAATCTGCCGATCTGGAAATATGCGAACATAATATATACCGTGAGAAACGTTTCTCAAATTAGTTGAATAAGGTCTAATGAGTGTATGGAGACCCAAATATCAGCAACCACTTTTATTTTCGTTTGATAATCATGCACTGACAGAAATATCAAACAACGCCGCTGATTTTTCGTTCCACTCTGGCGAAGTGGTGTCGTAAGGAATACAGTAGAATTATTCGGACTATAAAACATACATGACATGTTAAAACAAAGTTTTTATCCCGACAGAAGTTTCTATCATTGAATAACAGTTCTTTTTATTATAAGCAAGGGCACAAACTAACGTCACTTCACAAATTATCGGATTGCAAGAAAACTGATTACTGCCCGTCCCCTTTGGTTTTCGCTTTGACTTGTTATTTCTGCCTTATATTTTATATCTTACCTGCTAATGCACAAGGACCGAGAATCGCAAGAACAACGGCAAGAGAGAGATTGATGTCCATATTTTCAAGTTTTACTGCAGATAATTATGTAATCCTGAAAGCAATGAATAATATGGGAATATTGAAAAAATGATATACAATGTACGAGCAAACAACCCGGATATTTTCTTTGAAATTTTGGCCTTCGCTTGCTATGAATAGAAAACAGAAATTATGAACCTGAGTCAGTGCGGTAATTCATTGCATGCATGTAGGATAATTGCACGGTTCTTCAAATTAAAACTGCAGTGAGTGTTATTTGAAAAACGTACAAATCCTCCGACGATTGCAATATTAATTATTTCTTTAAATGACGTACACTTACCTCAGGTCACAGTAGAAGTATACTGACTTTGGAAATTTCTGGATTCCTGGAGCGATTCGTTTCACACAAATCCGGCTTCAAATCGTCTTACTGAATTCTGCCGATTTTCAAACGTTTATTTATACTCTCCCCTTTATACTCTCCCCGTTTATTTATACTCTCGTGTTTTGCATGGTAACCATGCTACAAGTAGGGGAAAAATTAGTTATTCTGCTAGGTAACGGTTTTCATGCACGGCGAAATCAGATAAATATAGAGTCGTACCACTGCACTGTGGTCATCATAGGAAACTTCCACAAATTGCGGAAAAGCAACCAATATAACAATACTGATTTCCGTGGGGTGTTATTGGTGCCCAGCAAGCGGTGTGTGGGGAGGGGTTATTCAACGTCCTACATTAAATTCGAGAGTATAAACGAATTGTTATTCGTCAAAAGTATATTCCGCGCGAAAGATGATACGCGGGTAAAATCGCAAAACTATATTATATCCTCAAAAAGGAATTATAGTAATATAAATTCTATAGTTGATGGTGTTTGTGGATGGAATATTCGAACTAAAATTTATATCTATATTCCTCTATTATTCCATCAACTAGTATTCCCATCGAACGAGATGCAGAGAAAAATCTTACTATTTACCCATATATATATATTATATTATAGCATCCCTCCCATATATATATACACGAACTTGCAGTTAATGCTCAGCAACTGGACTCTGTAGCTCAGTTGGTTAGAGCGCTGTACCGGAATCGCGGTCCGCAGTTTCAATTCCTGCCAGAAGATTTAAGGTTGCATTTATCGCAACTGCTCCTGGCTAGGTGTAGCAATGTATATAAATATAAATTGTATGTTTCATTCTCATCCACACAATTATATATTTTTATTGTTCGCTATTGTATGTATTACTGACTATATACTACGATCTTATTCCTAGCCTGGTAGAGTGTAAGACTAGCATCAACAAATGGTTTTATGTATATATCAGGTCTGTTTTCCAATCTATTTTAATATATACTCTAGATCTGTTTAAAATTTGAAGATTTTATCGTCAGCAAGAAATATTCATGGACGTGAAGTATATGATTATATCCCCACCCATTTTTAGACGCGGTTTCCATATAATAATTACAGTCTGCATGACTGTGAACATTTGAGACTTTACTTTCGTTTGGTGAGCTCAGGAGTGGAATAATTTAAAAATGGGTATCCAAGGAAAGTGAATTACGCCCTCTTTTATTCTACATTATCGACTTATATATTTTAGCTTGATATTCAAGTTATATATATTTAGTACTATCGTTCGATTTGTAACCCTCCTACATTCAAAGTGAGGAAAAATTAGTTATTCAGCTTAAAAATAATCTGTACTTTCATGTGAAAAAATGCTGATTGATATTGGCTAAGTACCAAACGCAATGGCAGGATATAGAGGCAATTTGTGGTAAAGCGACCATGACTCATATCTTTTTTATATTATTCAGACCCTGGTGCCAGATACCAGTCGACCAAAATTTCTAGAAAGCCCAGAATCTATGTATTTACAACTAATAGCAAATGCCCATGCAGATATTACTAATGCCTGGTTATCATTTCGTCGCGGCGGCCGTATGCATCATGGTTTAAATTGTGAATTATTCCAGATCTATCTTGCTTTATGTCTACCATAGGCCTATGCATGCAAATAACTGTAAGACGCGTATCGATAGTGCGTTATTTTTGTAACCTTATGCCCTTATGGTGCTCGTGCAAGACAGCTATACAGCTACAGTACCTCAAAGGAAAACCGGGCTATATAGTAACGAAATTATTCTTTCTTTTCGAAGAAGACGACGTGGAAATATTGTGTGTAACCCTCCTACATTCAAAGTGAGGAAAAATTAGTTATTCAGCTTAAAAATAACCTGTACTTTCATGTGACAAAATGCTAATTGATATTGGCCAGGAACCAAACACAGTGACAGGATATAAAGGCAACTTGTGGTAAAGCGACCATGACTTATATCATTTTTATATTATTTAGACACTTGCGCCATATACAGTACTAGTACAGTCGATCAAAATTTCTAGAAAGCCCAGAATCTATGTATTTACAACTAATAGCAAATGCCCATGCAGATATTACTAATGCCTGGTTTTCATTTCGTCGCGGCGGCCGTATCCATCATGGTTTAAATTGTGAATTATTCCAGATCTATCTTGCTTTATGTCTACTATAGCCCTATGCATGCAAATAACTGTAAGACGCGTATCGATAGTGCATTATTTTTGTATATACACATATAACATGTAGAGTGTATATGTTATGCATTTTGACATATTAATACTGAAATATTTTATTAATTAGTTACCTTATTATAACAACTTGTCAAAGACTGTCAGAAGTAGGTCGCTTGTTGGTAAATTTAGGGTAGGCAAGCAAACTAAAGCAGTGTAACATGGTTAAGTTGCATTATTTTAGAAATAGTGGCATATTATTCTTTTGGATAATTTATTTAGTATAATATTATGCCTCCTTTTTATATTCATAAACTCTCCTAAATTCAAACAGGGAAAAATAGTAATTATATTCATACTATAGTAGGGTTATGGGGACTGAGTGAATTTTGCTGTGAAGTAGTTTAGGTGAGCAGGTTTTAGTTGAGATAGTGGATTTATTGAGTCTTATAGGTCTTTAAATTAGACCAATATCTGGGCAAGGGCGTATTTTACAGAATAAATGGATGGACAGAATAGAATAGAATAGAATAGAATAGAATAGAATAGACAGCTTGAAGACTGTATTTATCGATGGTGAAATAGCATACTATACTGAGTTTGTTGCTCACAATCCGTAAATACAAAAACACATCTGATTTAATACACGTTTACGAGTCACATGCAATAATGCACTTATTTGCACAATGAATCATCCTTCCCAAGTATTTTGTTCAAACCAGTATCAAGGAATGGTCGTGTGTCCATGGCGGGTGCTTTTCAATTAATGCTTAGGCAACTTGTCTTGTCTAAAATATCAGCATCAGTTTATTCGTCACAGGGAAAGTCTGTCATGTAAAAGTGGGAGACCTAGCTTATATTTATATCTTTCCATATAATAATTAAAAGTATGGACATTTGATATTTTGGTGCTATATTTTCCACATGATGACAAATAGGGCAATAATATATAAATATATATTTTTAGGAAACCCAGGATCAATACGAATATCCAAAATTTAAAAAATTCCCAGATGTTCCAAAGCCTGGTTTTCATTTTGTCGCCGTACAAGCTATGTTCATCGGGAACGAAATACTCGGGAATTATTATGCGGTTTATGCCTTTCTATAGTCTTCTCTCTAAATAAGTCTGAAGTGATTGTAGAGATATATGTCCTTGTATTACATCGGTAACTTGGGCAAGCTCAAGACAGCTACAGAGGTCAGCACGTCAGCATGCATGTACACTGGAGAAATTTTTTGAAATTCATATTATGTAAATAATATAGATTAATTTGAAATCCACACATTAGAAAATAGCAAGGATTTCCTATTTCCATAGTACGGGTTTTTCATTTCCATGGTGTGGATTTCCAGTATGCCAATACTATGGTTATTGTATGGAAACATTAGGGATATACTACGCAAACACTATGGATATACTATGGATATACGATGGAAATATTATGGATATACTAGGGATATATTAGCAAATACTAGGTGTATAGTATGGAAACACTAGGGTAAATTATGGAAATACTTGGGAAAAAGCATGGAAATACTATGGATATAGTTTGGAAACACTATGGGAAAAGTATGGAAATACTATGGATATAGTATGGAAACACTATGGAAAAAGTATGGAAATACTAATGATATACAGTAGCATGGAAATACTATGGGTAGAGTATGGGAATACTAGGGAGATAGTAAATATTGGGATATAATAAAACACAAGATATAGATATTTAGTACTATCCCTCCATTTGTAACCCTCCTCCATTCAAAGTGAGGAAAAATTAGTTATTCAGCTTAAAAATAACCTGTACTTTCATGTGACAAAATGCTGATTGATATTGGCCAGGAACCAAACACAATTTGTGGTAGAGCGACCATGACTTATATCATTTTTATATTATTTAGACACTTGCGCCATATACAGTACTAGTCGACCAAAATTTCTAGAAAGCCCAGAATCTATGTATTTACAACTAATAGCAAATGCCCTTGCATATATTACCAATGTCTGGTTTTCATTTCGTCGCGGTGACCGTATCCATCATGGTTTAAATTGTGAATTATTCCAGATCTATCTTGCTTTTTGTCTACCATAGCCCTATACATGCAAATAACTGTAAGACGCGTATCGATAGTGCGTTATTTTTGTAACCTTATTCCCTTATGGTGCTCGTGCAAGACAGCTATACAGCTACAGTACCTCAAAGGAAAACCGGGTTATATAGTAACGAAATTATTCTTTCTTCTCGAAGAAGACGACGTGGAAATATTGTGTGTAACCCTCCTACATTCAAAGTGAGGAAAAATTAGTCATTCAGCTTAAAAATAACCTGTACTTTCATGTGACAAAATGCTAATTGGTATTGGCCAGGAACCAAACACAGTGACAGGATATAAAGGCAATTTGTGGTAAAGCGACCATGACTTATATCATTTTTATATTATTTAGACACTTGCGCCGACTTGCTAGTCGACCAAAATTTCTAGAAAGCCCAGAATCTATGTATTTACAACTAATAGCAAACGCCCATGCATATATTACCAATGTCTGGTTTTCATTTCGTCGCAGTGACCGTATCCATCATGGTTTAAATTGTGAATTATTCCAGATCTATCTTGCTTTATGTCTACTATAGCCCTATGCATGCAAATAACTGTAAGACGCGTATCGATAGTGCGTTATTTTTGTATATACACATATAACATGTAGAGTGTACATGTTATGCATCTTGACATATTAATACTGAAATATTTTATTAATAGTTACCTTATTATAACAACTTGTCAAAGACTGTCAGAAGTAGGTAACATGTTGGTAAATTTAGGGTAGGTAAGCAAACTAAAGCAGTGTAATATGGTTAAGTTGCATTATTTTAGAAATAGTGGCATATTATTCTTTTGGATAATTTATTTAGTATAATATTATGCCTCATTTTTATATTCATAAACTCTCCTAAATTCAAACAGGGAAAAATAGTAATTATATTCATACTATAGTAGGGTTATGGGGAGTGAGTGAATTTTGCTGTGAAGTAGTTTAGGTGAGTAGGTTTTAGTTGAGATAGTGGATTTATTCAGTCTTACTGCATGGTCTCTAAAATTAGACCGATATCTGGGCAAGTGCGTATTTTACAGAATAAATGGATGGACAGAATAGAATAGACAGTTTGAAGACAGTTTATTTATCGAGGGTGAAATAGCATACTATACTGAGTTTGTGGCTCACAATCCGTAAATACAAAAACACATCTCATTTAATAAAAGTTTACGAGTCACGATAATGCACTTATTTGCACAATGAATCATCCTTCCCAAGTATTTGGTTCAAATCAGTATCAAAGAATGGTCGTGTATGCAAGGAGGGTGCTTTTCAATTAATGCTTAGGCAACTTATCTTGTCTCAAATATCAGCATCAGTTTATTCGTCAGATGCAGGGGGAAGTCTGTCCTGTAAAAGTGGGAGACCTAGCTTATATTTATATCTTTCCATATAATAATTACAAGCTATGGACATTTGATATTTTGGTGCTATATTTTCCACGCGATGACAAATAGGGCAATAATATATAAATATTGATATCCAAGAAAGCTGAATGCCGTACGTATAATTTTAGTCAGATACTAAAATAGTATTCAGATAGCGAGTGTTATCCTTCCTCCTTAATATTTGCATCAAATCCTTTTACATTCAAAGAGAGAAAAATTTGTTATTCAGCTCAACAACCTAGCTATACAGGTACAGTATAGTTGCATGAGGCGAAATGTCGATTGATATCGATCACCAACGATGCGCAATGGTAGGAGTATACACTGTCTGTGGTAAAACAACCACATAAACAATCATTGCTTTTCCGTATTATTTCCGAGTCCAGACAGTATTTTCTCTCAGATACAAACGGAGCAATTTTTTTAGGAAACCCAAGATCTATACGAATATGTAAAATTTATAAAATACCCAGATGTTCCAAAGCCTGGTTTTCATTTTGTCGCGGTTCAAGCTATGTTCATCTGGAACGCAATACTCCGGAACTATGATGCCTTTCTATATTCCTCTCTGCAAATAAGTCTGAAGTGATTCTAGGTCAGCACGTGGCGTCAGCATGCATATATACTGGAGAAATTTTTGAAATTCATATTATGTAAATAATATAGATTAATTTGAAAGCCGCACATTGGATTGCAAGGATTCTCTATTTCCATAGTACGGGTTTTTCTTTTCCATGGTGTGGATTTCCAATCTTCATAGTAGTGCTTGTTAGTATGGATATGTTATGTCAATACTATGGTTATTGTATGGAAACATTAGGGATATACTACGGAAATACTATGGATATACGATGGAAATATACTGGGGATATATTAGGAAATACTAGGTGTATAGTATGGAAACACTAGGGTAAATTATGGAAATACTTGGGATATATAGTATGGAAATACTATGGATATAGTATGGAAACACTATGGGAAAAGTATGGCAATACTAAGGATATAGCACGGAAACACTATGGGTATAGTATGGGAATACTAATGATATAGTATGGGAATACTATAGGGATATAGTAAATATAGGGATATAATAAAACCCAAGATAGAGATATTTAGTACCATCCATCCATTTGTAACCCTCCTACATTCAAAAAGAGGCAAAATTAGTTATTCACCTTAAAAATAACATACTTTCATGCGACAAAATGCTGATTGATATTGGCCAGAAACCTAATACAATAATGGCAGGATATATAGAGGCACTTTGTGGTAAAGCGACCATGACTCGTATCATTTTGATATTATTTAGACACTTGCGCCAGATACTAGTCGACCAAAATTTCTAGAAAGCCCAGAATCTATGTATTTACAACTTATAGCAAATGCCCATGCAGATATTACTAATTCCTGGTTATCATTTGATCCCGACGACCGTATGCATCATGGTTTAAATTGTGAATTAATCCAGGTCTATGCTAGCCCTATATGCATGCAAATAACTACTGGGCCTGTGGCCACAAGCCGTAAATACAAAAACACATCTCATTTGACACAAGTTCACGAATCACAATGATGCACTGATTTGCACCATAAATCATCCTTCCTAAGTATTACGCCCTAAGACTACCCTAGGCTACAGCTAAGACTACCTTTGCCCAACTTAAGTTAACCTAACCTAGCCTACCCAAGGCTACTTTGCCTACCGTAGACTAGCTACTGTAAAACTACGTTAGCCTAACTTAGCCTGCCTAAGACTGCCTTTAGTTAGCAAACCTTAGACCACCTATGACCAGCATAAACTACCGTTAGCCTATCTCAGCCTACTGTACCTAAGACTACCTTTGCCTAACTTAGAGTAACTCTGTCAACCTTAGACCTCCTGAGACTACAACCTAAATTAACTTAGCCTAACTTTGCCTCCTTAGCCTACCTAAGACAATCGTAGCCTAACTTAACTTACCTATCACTACGAATAGAAATGTAAAATATTATTAGAGTACTAACGTTTTGTCTTTAACTTAAGACATCTTCAGAGTAAATGAATATATAGTATACAGTGTTACAATTATGACTAAAATACTATTTACAATATATTCAGCAACAAAGGAAAGAAGGAAGGAAGGAAGCAAGCAATTAGGCAAGCAACTAAGCAAGCAAGCAAGAGAGAGAACAAGCGAGTAAGCAAGCGGCGAGCGAGCGAGCAAGTAAGTAAGCGAGTAAGCAAGCAAGCAAGTAGATAAGTAAATCATTTATTTGAACAGATGGTCGACATCTCTGTATGTATCTACTCTGTGACCAGGGGGTATGCGGGCATGTTCCCCCAGAAAATTTTGAAATCTAGAGTCTCTGAAACGCCATTACATGCACTTTGGGGAAAATACTTTACTGAATTATGATGATCAGAACATATCGTATAAACAGAAGTGGGAAAAAGTTGGGGGGGGGGGATTATTACATATTGGTCCCCCTCTGCCCCAGGATTGACGTTGTTGATTGAAAATGAAGGTCTGAATTTAATTCTAGTGCAGTGAAGTGCAATTATAATGGCTACGATAAAGCATAAATAACTTTAAATAATCATACATCATAAAAAAAAATTTCCAAAATTTTTTTCAGTGAGGAAATAATACCAAATTCATCGTCTACAGTTTGAAGTCTGATCTAAGAACGAGGGTTTTAAAAATTATACCTTCTCAGGTCCGCGAAGCCATCTTGGAAAGTGGGACAAACATAATGGTACAAACATTGCCTCTTCTCAATAGGAATATTTGTGCATAGGATGTGGTATTATTGCCCTGTTGTACGTTTGCCCCACTTAGGAAGATGGTGTGGCAAGCCCCCTAAACGTGTATTGCGTTACGTGAAACATCCGAAAGCAAAACTATTTTCATATTAATTTATTCTCTTGTCTATTTGTGCAACATCTTGCAAAGGATTTTGTTTGAAAATTAATAATTTCGTTAGATTACTCGATAAGACAGCTATTCGCTTATCTGATCCAAATGCCTTGTATAAACCATTGCATTTACCACTTGCAGGTAACGACTAGGGAGGTTGAAAATTTTACTAAGGAGATTGATGATAAATTGATAATAAAGATAATTTTATCTGTTCAATTGGTGATTTACATATTTTATGGCCAGTTCTACTTAATGGCTCATTAGCATGTGGATTTGAGTTATGCGAAAGATATCTATGAGAACATAGTTTTATTGCATTACACTTATTATCATTACAGGTATGAATTAACCATCTAAATTACTAGTGTTTTTTGCTTATTCTTTCTAAAGACTTTGCATTGCAGTGCTTCTCAAAATGCGTAGTTTATCATCTTATTTCTAAAAAAATAAATAATAAGAATACAAAATTAAGTTTAGTTAAGTAAGAAGTTGCTGTGAAGCATTCCTGCCGGAATTACCTAATACAACTATATGTCTACCCTGATTGAAAAAATAATATAAAACAAATCTAAAGTTCTTAGTGGCAATATAGGATTAACAATACGGCTTGGATTAGGCAGGGAAATAGCACGTATTGTATTCATCATTCAAAATACAAAAATCCATTATGCTTGTTCAATCAACTGGATTATACACTCGTTATATCGGAACAATTTTACTATACGGGCAACCGCCATTTCCGTTGCAATCACCTGCATGACAAGTGATTGCCGAAATCACGGAACATACATTTTGAGGTAAGCGTCTTCTAAATTTTGTCTGCTAACATGTTAATTGCTTTACGTACTTTGTAAATAGAATAAATTTGATGGTTTGTACAGGTACATGCATGCAATGGTCGCAATTATTGCGAGTCTTCTATTACGGTATATATATAGTTGTCATTATACGCTACTTTATCTGAAGAATGCCACACTTTGTGCTAGTGATTGAATTGCAACTTTTTTCAATAGGGTGGTCCAATCATGTGAGAACTATACCGCGGTCAACGACAACGTTCCTGGTGTCCGGAAATCCTATATACAAACTATACTTACTAACTGAGAGCTGTGAGGGCTGTGTGGGAAAAATATTAAACCCAGGTCTTGCCGAGCGATAGCGAGGTCAATACAGCTAGACCGAGGTTTAATATTTCCCGTACAGCCCGAACGGTCGAGGTTAGTAACTTGTTTATTATATGGCACTTGATTAATTGAGTAGTTATTTGTAAAAGTGGAAAACATTCGCAGTTTGGGCACGCGAAAGCAAAGGTCAAAATCCAAAAGCCGGTTCATTCTCAAGATGCCGATAACATTCGTACAAATGCATTTGGCTAAAGTAAAACACTACTACATACACCACTTTTTTATAGAATATTAACACAGATATAGAGATATTTAATAATTTAATAAGAGTTTTCGAAAATAGCAGTAACAAATGCTAGTTCAATACATTTCACTATAAGTAATTTTTTGTTTACTCTTAATAGAAAAAGACCTAAGGAAACTACGAAAGTATCGAAAACTATCTAAGACTTTGTCGCTGTTTTAAAGTTTACTTCTTTTTAAATGTTTAAAAAAAAGTTTAATATTCTTTCTGGCCAATTACAAGTGAATTTTGTAGTCCTTCGTATACTCAAAACACAAACAATTCTCAATGACTATATAGTTGAGTCTATAAGCTGAATTGTAAAAATTTAAGTGAACCAAGCTTGATCATAGAATGCTAACCATGGTTTTTATTTGTGGTTGATATTTTTCTTTTCTAGTGAAACTCCACTTTTCTTCGCAGGGCAATAAAAATTACGTATTGCCCGTGGGCAACATACGGGAAAATCCTGCCTCGTCAGCAGCCAATCAAATTGCGATATTCACGAAATCAAACGCTTGCCATATAATAAAATAAATTATAATATAACATTTATAGTACGCGAGCGTTGATTGGTGCAGAAACGTGTTTCTATAACTGTATAGACGGAAAATTTCCCGTCAAAACTTAAAATCGTAAAATAAACAATTTTAATGCGAATTACAAAACTTTAAACCCAATTTAAAGATAATTTTAATACTTTAACTTATTTGTGACTATAAATTTTCAAACAAAGCTGTTTTTTTAAGTAAAATTGACGAGCAAAAGTCAGCATGCGTACGTAATGAGAATATGTAAATTAATCGAGTTTAAAAATGTCTCTTGAGTTATATTATAAAAGAAATAGAAAATATTTTTTCCTGTGTACCTATACAGTTATAGAAACACTTGTGGGAGTTTGGGAGAACTCGAAATAACGTGGAAAAACTCGCCCTACGGGCTGTTTTCCCACTGATTATTTCTCGATCTCCCAAACTCCCACGCGTGTTTCTATATAACTGTATAGAAACACGGAAAATGTTTTCTATTTCTTAAATATTAACCTGTTCAGTTCGTACTCGATGTAAATTTTTATTTTCCCTGGTTGCTAGACTATGTATTAAACTACTAAAAGTAAAATAGTTTTAAAAAAACATATTATTGTGGACAACGGCCATGCATGGATACCTGTATAATTTTATAACGTCGACCAGCACCTCCCCTACTTTGAAGACGGCCATTTCAATTATTTATATTAATAGCCAATGTTTTATACCAAGCATTCTCGCTGCTGCGCGGCGCTGAAGTTTTCCAAACATGCACGTGGCTTTCCTAACCTGTAACAATTCTATATACTAACTGTGGCACAATATTCAACAGTAGAGCGAATAAACGAAACACGGCATAAACAACAATATGATCCAAATTCATTAAACTATTTTATCCAAGATACAAAAATATATATACCGATACTAGAAAGACATCATTTTTATGTATTAAATTTGCTTTAATACAGGTTCCTACCTGGCTGAAGATAGAAACGTTCAGACCCTGTAGTCGACGAAAGTTTTGCTCGACGATTAGACCTTATTAAGAACATTTTCTCGACGTTGTCAGTAACAAGGCCATGCGAAAACGTTAAACCTCCAACGATGCGAACGCCAGGACGTACGTGACATTGGGTTGGGTTCGCTCCGAAGTAAAGATTTTGTTCCTCGAAAGTCTCAGTTGCTAGAAGACATCGACCTTCGGGTACCACCAGCAAACCCTCATCATTGTAATGAAACATAATAGTTTGAAAATCATCGTCGTCACCGTTTCCGTTTATGGACCAAAACGACGCAGGACCCCCTTTACTTGAAGCAGAAAGTATAGCAGGATTATTGATTGAGTTTACACCAATTGTAAACGAAATCTGCGGATCTGTAAATATGCGAACATAATATATACTGTGAGAACCTTTTCTCAAATTAGTTGAATAAGGTCTAATGAGTATATGGAGACACAAATATCAGCAAAAACAACGCCGCTGATTTTCCGTACCATTATGGCGAAGTGGTGTCGTAAGGAATACAGTAGAATTATTCGGACTACAAAACATACATGACATGTTAAAACAAAGTTCATCCCGACAGAAGTTTCTATCATTGAATAATAATTATTTTTATTATGAGCTAGGGCACAAACTAACGTCACTTCACAAATTATCGGATTGCAAGAAAACTGATTACTGCCCGTCCCCTTTGGTTTTGGCTTTGACTTGTTATTTCTAGCGTATATTTTATGTCTTACCTGCTAATGCATAAGGACCGAGAATCGCAAGAACAACGGCAAGAGAGAGATTGATGTCCATATTTTCAAATTTTACTGGCAAAGATGTAATCCTAAAAGCAATTTATAATATGAGAATATTAAAAAAAAATAATATGCAATGTACGAGCAAAATCTTTTAAGCAACAACCCGGATATTTTCTTTGAAATTTTAACCTTTGATTACTATGAGTAGAAAACAGCAATTATGAAGCTTAGTCAGTGCAGTAATTCATTGCATGCATGTAGGATTATTGCACGGTTCTTCAAATTAAAATGAGTGTTATTTGAAAAACGTACAAATCCCCCGGCGCTTGCAATATTAATTATTTCTTTAAATGACGTACACTTACCTCAGGCCACAGTAGAAGTATACTGACTTCGGAAATTTCTGGGTTCCTGGAGCGATTCGTTTCACACAAATCCGGCTTCAAATCGTCTTACTGAAGTCTGCCGATTTTCAAACGTTTATTTATACTCTCCCCTTTCTCGTGTTTCGCATGATAACCATGCTACAAGTAGGGGAAAAATTAGTTATTCTGCTAGGCAACGGTTTTCATGTCCGGAGAAATGAGATAAATATAGAATCGTAGCACTGCACTATGATCATAATAGGAAACTTCCACAAATTGCGGAAAAGCAACCAATATAACAATACTGATATTCGTGGGGTGTTATTCGTGCCCAGAAAGCGAGAGGGGGTGGGGGTGTGTTATTCACCTTCGCACGTTAAATTCGAGAGTATAGACGAATTATTATTCGTCAAGAGTATCTTCAGCGCGAAAGATTGTGCGCGCGTAAAATCGCAAAAATATATTATGTCCTCAAAAAGGAATTATAGTAATATAAATTCTATTTGATGGTGTTTGTGGATGGAATATTCGAACGAAAATTTATATGTATATTCCTCTATTATTCCATCAACTAGTATTCCCATCGAACGAGATGCCGAGAAAAATCTTAGTATTTACCCCTTTATTATATACTAGCATCCCTCCCATATATATAAACGAACTTGCAGTTAATGCTCTGCAGTAACTGGACTCTGTAGGTCAGTTGGTTAGAGCGCTGCACCGGAATCGCAGGTCCGCAGATTCGATTCCTGCTAGAGGGCGTAAGGTTGCATTTATCACAACTGCTCCTGGCTAGGTCTAACGATGTATATAAATATAAATTGTATCTTTCATTCTCATCCACACAATTATATATTTCTATTTCTCGCTATTGTATTACTGACAAAACTACGATCTTATTCCAAGCCTGTTAGAGTGTCAGACTAGCATCAAACGATGGTTTTATGTATATATCAGGTCTGTTTTCCAATTTATTTTAATATAAGACGCGGTTTCCGTATAATAATTACAGGCTGCATGACTGGAAGCATTTGAGACTTCCCGTTTTGTGTGCTCAGGACCGGAATAATTTAAAAATGGGTAAACAAGGAAACTGAATTACGCCCTCTTTTATTCTGCATTATGTTTTCGATTTGTAACCCTCCTACGTTCAAAATGAGGAAAAATTTGTTATTCAGCTTAAAAATAATCTGTACTTTCATGTGACAAAATGTTGATTGACATTGGCCAAGTACCAAACGCAATGGCAGGATATAGAGGCAATTTGTGGTAAAGCGACCATGACTCATATATTTTTTATATTATTTAGAACCTTGCGCCAGATACCAGTCGACCAAAATTTCTAGAAAGGCCAGAATGTATGTATTTACAACCAATAGCAAATGTCCATGCAGGTATTACTAATGCCAGGTTTTCATTTCGTCGCGGCGGCCGAATCCATCATGGTTTAAATTGTGAATAATTCCAGATCTATTATGGGGGATAAAACATGAATAAAAATATATTTTTGGCAAGGTGTCGAATATTTAGCTATACAATGCTGAACCCACTTAAAGTAATAATGAAGTATACACATATAACATGTACAGTGTATATGTTATGCATCTTGACATATATACTGAAATATTTTATTAATAGTTAGCTACCTTATTACAACAACTTGTCAAAAACTGTCAGAAGTAGGTAGCTTGTTGGTAAATTTAGGGTAGGCAAGCAAGCTAGAGCAATGTAATATGGTTAAGTTACATTCTTTTAGAAATAGTGGATTTATTGAGTCTTGCTAGTCTCATTTAAGACAAGTTTACGAGTCACAATAATGCACTTATATTTGCACAATGAATCATCCTTCCCAAGTATTTGGTTCAAAACAGTATCAAAGAATGGTCGTGTATGCAAGGAGGGTGCTTTTCAATTAATGCTTAGGCAACTTATCTTGTCTCAAATATCAGCATCAGTTTATTCGTCACAGGGAAAGTCTGTCATGTAAAAGTGCATGGGAGACCTAGCTTATATGTATATCTTTCCAATTATAATAATTAGAAGGTATGGACATTTGATATTTTGGTGCTATATTTTCCACGTGATGACAAATAGGGCAATAATTTATAAATATTGATATCCAGGAAAGCTGAATGCCGTACGTATAATAGTATTCAGATAGCGAGTGTTATTCTTCCTCTTTAATATTTGCATAAAATCCTCTTACATGCAAAGAGGGAAAAATTAATTGTTATTCAGCTAAACAAAAACCTAGCTATACAGGTACAGTATCTGAGTTGCATGAGGCGAAATGTCGCCCGTATCGATCATCTGGAGTATACACTGCCTGTGGTAAAACAACCGCATTAACAATCATTGCTTTTCCGTATTATTTCAGTCCAGACAGTATTTTCTCTCAGATACCAACAGAGCAATTTTTTAAGAATTCCAAAATCAATACGAATATCTAAAATTTAAAAAATACCCAGATGTTCCAAAGCCTGGTTTTCAATTTGTCGCGGTTCAAGCTATGTTCATCGGGAACGAAATACTCCGAAACTATCATGCCTTTCTATAGTCCTCTCTGCAAATAAGTCTGAAGTGATTCTTGAGATATATGTCGTTGTATTATATCGGTAACTTGGGCAAGCTCAAGACAGTTACATAGGTCATACGAGAAATTTTTGAAATTCATATTATGTAAATAATATAGATTAGTTTGAAATCCGCACATTGGATAGCAAGGATTCTCTATTTCCATAGTACGGGTTTTTCATTTCCATGGTGTGGATTTCCAATTTTCATAGTAGTGCTTGTTAGCTAGTATGAATATGTTATGCCAATAGTATGGCTATTGTACGGAAACATTAGCGATATACTACGGAAATCCTACGGAAATACTATGGATATACAATGGAAATATTATGGATATACTAGGGATATATTAGGAAATACTAGGTGTATAGTATGGAAACACTAGGGTAAATTATGGAAATACTAGGGGTGTAGTATAGGAATACAATGGATATAGTATGGAAACACTATGGCAAATTTAAAGTATATATGGAAATACTATGGATATAGTATGGAAACGCTATATGGTACAAATACAAATTTATTAAATAGAAGGAGGTACAAATATAAATTTATTAAATAGAAATTTGGAAACACATTAAATAAAAAATGGAAACACTATGCGTATAGTATGGGAATACTAATGATATAGTATGGGAATACTAGGGATATAGTAAATATGGGGATATAATAAAACCCAAGATATAGATATTTAGTACTATCCCTCCATTTGTAACCCTCCTACATTCAAAGAGAGGCAAAATTAGTTATTCAGCTTAAAAATAACATACTTTCATGCGACAAAATGCTGATTGATATTGGCCAGCAACCAAACACAATGGCAGGATATAGAGGCAATTTGTGGTAAAGCGACCATGACTCATATCATTTTGATACCGGTTATTTAGACCCTTGCGCCAGATACCAGTCGACCAAAATTTCTAGAAAGCCCAGAATCTATGTATTTACAACTTATAGCAAATGCCCATGCTGATATTACTAATGTCTAGTTATCAGTTTCGTCGCGGCGGCCGTATGCATCATGGTTTAAATTGTGAATTATTCCAGATCTATGCTAGCCCTATGCATGCAAATAACTATAAGAGGCATATCGATAGTGTATTCTTTTTTAGCTTTCTGATGCTCGTGCAAGACAGCTAGACTAGCTACCTGAAATGAAAACCGAACTAGTAACGAAATTATTGTTTCTTTTCGAAGAAGACGACGTAGAAATAGTATGTATACTAAACATGAATAAGAATATATATTTGGCAAGGTGTCCAATATTAGCTATACAATACTGAACCCACTTAAAGAAATAGTGAAGTATATACATATAACATGTACAGTGTATATATGTTATGTATCTTGACATATATACTGAAATATTTTATTAATTATATATTTTATTAACATAACAACTTATCAAAGACTGTCAGAAGTAGGTCGCTTGTTGGTAAATTTAGGGCAGGCAAGCGAGCTAGAGGAGTGTAATATGGTTAAGTTACATTCTTTTAGAAATAGTTGCATATTATTCTTTTGGATAATTGATTTAGTATAATATTATGCCTCCTTTTTATATTTCATAAAACCTTCCTAAATTCAAACAAGGAAAAATAGTAATTATAGTCATACTAACGTAGGGTTATGGGGAGTGAATTTTGCTGTGAAGTAGTTTAGGTGAGTAGGTTTTAGTTGACAAAGCGGATTTATTGAATCTTACTGGTCTCTAAAATTAGACCAACATCTGGGCAAGTGTGTATTTTACGGAATAAATGGATGGACAGAATAGAATAGACAGCTTGAAGACAGTGTATTTATCGAGGGTGAAATATCATACTACTGAGCTTGTGGCACACAAGCCGTAAATACAAAAACACATCTCATTTAATACAAGTTTACGAGTCACGATAATGCACTTATTTGCACAATGAATCATCCTTCCCAAGTTACCAGTATCAAAGAATGGTCGTGTATGCAAGGACGGTGCTTTTCAATTAATGCTTAGGCAACTTGTCTTGTCTAAAATATCAGCATCAGTTTATTCGTCACAGGGAAAGTCCGTCATGTAAAAGTGGGAGACCTAGCTTATATTTATATCTTTCCATATAATAATTAAAGGTATGGACACTTGATATTTTGGTGCTATATTTTCCACATGATGAGAAATAGGGCAATAATACATAAATATTGATATCCAAGAAAGCTGAATGCCGTACGTATAATTTTAGTCAGATACTAAAATAGTATTCAGATCGCGAGTGATATCCTTCCTCTTTAATATTTGCATAAAATCCTCTTACATTCAAAGAGGGAAAATTTGTTATTCAAATCCTCTTACATTCAAAGAGGGAAAATGTGTACAGTATAGTTGCATGAGGCGAAATGTCGATTGATATCGATCATCAGCGATGCACAATGGCAGGAGAATACACTGTCTGTGGTAAAACAACCACATAAACAATCATTCCTTTTCCGTATTATT
Organism: Trachythela sp. YZ-2020; assembly: GCA_016169945.1. Taxonomy (NCBI): domain Eukaryota; kingdom Metazoa; phylum Cnidaria; class Anthozoa; order Malacalcyonacea; family Clavulariidae; genus Trachythela; species Trachythela sp. YZ-2020. Next base: position 49,150 of record JADLSH010000307.1, read on the forward strand.
TAAGTCCAGACAGTATTTTCTCTCAGATAGCAACAGAGCAATTTTGTTTAGGAAACCAAGATCTATACGAATATGTAAAATTTATAAAATACCCAGATGTTCCAAAGCCTGGTTTTCATTTTGTCGCGGTTCAAGCTATGTTCATTGGAAACGAAATACTCTGGAAATATCATGCCTTTCTATATTCCTCTCTGCAAATAAGTCTGAAGTGATTCTAGAGATATATGTCCTTGTATTACATCGGTAACTTGGGCAAGCTCAAGACAGCTACAGAGGTCAGCACGTCAGCATGCTTATATACTGGAGAAATGTTTTGAAATTCATAATTATGTAAATAATATAGATTAATTTGAAATCCGCGCATTGGATAGCAAGGATTCTCTATTTCCATACAACGGGTTTTTCATTTCCGTAGTGTGGATTTTCAATTTCCATAGTAGTGCTTGTTAGTATGAATATGTTATGCCAATACTATGGTTATTGTATGGAAACATTAGGGATATACTACGGAAGTACTATGGATATACGATGGAAATATTATGGATATACTAGGGATATATTAGGAAATACTAGGTGTATATTATGTATGGAAATACTATGGATATAGTATGGAAACACTATGGCAAAAGTATGGAAATACTATGGATATAGTATGGAAACACTATGGGTGTAGTATGGGAATACTAGGGATATAGTAAATATAGGGATATAATAAAACCCAAGATATAGATATTTAGTACTATCCCTCCATTTGAAACCCTCCTACATTCAAAGAGAGGCAAAATTAGTTATTCAGCTTAAAAATAACATACTTTCATGAGACAAAATGCTCAGATTGATATTGGCCAGGAACCAAGCTCAATGGCAGGATATAGAGGCAATTTGTGGTAAAGCGACCATGACTCGTATCATTTTTATATTATTTAGACCCTTGCGCCAGATACCAGTCGACCAAAATTTCTAGAAAGCCCAGAATCTATGTATTTACAACTTATAGCAAATGCCCATGCAGATATTATACTAATGCCTAGTTATCATTTCGTCGCGGCGGCCGTATGCATCATTGTTTAAATTGTGAATTATTCCAGGCCTATGCTAGCCCCATGTATGCAAATAGCTATAAGAGGCATATCGATAGTGTGTTCTTTTTCAGCTTTCTAATGCTCGTGCAAGACAGCTAGCTATCTGAAATGTAAACCCGGGCTAGTAACGAAATTATTCTTTCTTTTCCAAGAAGACGACGTGGAAATAGTATGGGTACTAAAACATGAATAAGAATATAGTTTGGCAAGGTGTCAAATATTTAGCTATACAATACTTAACCCACTTAAAGAAATAGTGAAGTATCTACATATAATATGTACAGTGTATATGTTACGTATCTTGACTTATAAACTGGAATAATAGTTACCTTAATATAACAACTTGTCAAAGACTGTTAGAAGTAGGTAGCTTGTTGGTAAATTTAGGATAGGCAAGCAAGCTAAATAAGAGCAGTGTAATATGGTTAAGTTACATTCTGCATAATTTATTTAAAAACTCTCCTAAATTCAAACAGAGAAAATAGTAATTATAGTAGGTCTATGGGGAGTGAATTTTGCTGTGAAGGAGTTTAGGTGAGTAGATTTTGGTTGTCTTACTGGTCTCAGTTGGTTAGAGCGCTGCAACGGAATCGCACGTTCGCATGTTCGATTCGACCAATATCTGGGCAAGTGTGTATTTTACAGAATAAACTGTGGATTGACGGAATAAAATAGACAGAAGATTGTATTTATCGAGGGTGAAATATCATACTACTGAGCTTGTGGCACACAAGCCGTAAATACAAAAACACATCTCATTTAATACAAGTTCACGAATCACAATGATGCACTCATTTGCACCATAAATCATCCTTCCTAAGTATTACTCCCTAAGACTACACTAGGCTACAGCTAAGACTACCTTTGCCCAACTTAACTTTAACCTAATTACGTAGCCTACCCAAGGCTGCCTTAGCCTACCGTAGATTAGCTACTGTAAGACTGCTTTAGTTAGCAAACCTTATACCACCTATGACCAGCTTAAACTACCTTAGCCTATCTCAGCCTACTGTACCTAAGAGTACCTTTGCCTAACTTAGAGTAACTTCGTCAACCTTAGACCTCCTGAGACTATAGCTTAGCCTAACTTAGCCTCCTTAGCCTACCTAAGACAACGGTAGCCTAACTTAGCTTACCTATGACTACGAATATAAATGTAAAATTTTATTAGAGTACTAACGTTTCATCTTTAGCTTAAGACATCTTCAGGGTAAATGAATATAGTATGACAGTGTTACAATTATGAATAAATTACTATTTACAATATATTAAGTTACACAGGAAATGCGGGGGGGGGAGGTAGGTGAGTTTAAAGGGCGAGAGATCAGAGGAGTGAAAGAGGAATGGAGCTAGCTTGCTGGTTAATTAAGGAAAGTTTAAGTTTAGAAATTGAAAGAATTTCGCGGACGAGAAGTTCGGGTGACTTTTTTGTGAAGAGTTGGGATTAGGGTTAGGATTAGGGCCGAGGTTAGGATTGGGATTAGAGTTAGGATTAAGATTAAGATTGTATTAAAATTCAGGTTGTTAATATGTTCAATTTTATAACACGTTTACGATTCCCGCCTGGTTCATCACTTGCAAATACCAATGACTACCTTAGCCTATCTAAGACTATCTGTGCATAACTTATACTAACTTATACTAACTTCTTCTAAGCAAGTAAGTAAGTAAGCAAGCAAGCAAGCAAGCAAGCAAGCAAGCAAGCAAGCAAGCAAGCAAGCAAGCAAGCAAGCAAGCAACAAGCAAGCAAGCAAGCAAGCAAGCAAGCAAGCAAGCAAGCAAGCAAGCAAGCAAGTAAGTAAGTAAGTAAGTAAGTAAGTAAAGCATTTATTTAAACAGACGGTCGTCATCACGGTGGTACTTTGCAGCCGAGCTCTGCATGATTAAATACCATTTATATAAAAGTAATCTACAAAATTACTTACATTTAAAAGTCAAGATAAAGTAGAAAATATATAAAAATGTCAAATCACCCAAAAAGATGATTTTTAATTTGTTTTTAAAATGGCTAAAAACTGATATTTATTATATTATACTTTGAGGAATAGTGTTCCAGTCTTTAGGAAATAAGCAGTTCGATCTTAGTAGTCCTTTACCAGTAGAAGAAGCTAATTGCCTTACGTCATTTTTACCTCTCGTATTATAAGAATGAATATCTGAGCCACGCGTAAAGCCAACAGCATGATCTAATAATTGATCCAGAGATTTATAAACATATTTAAAAAACTCATCGGTTAGTTCCAAAAGAATGGCGATCACGCATTCATGCGTAATTGCGTTTTTCTAGTGCTGTTCGTTGTGGGCAAACATGAAACATTGAAATATGTGGGTAATGATATGGCTCTAAAAGGGCTGCCAATGTATGGAAATTTGGTTTACGTTGCATATCATGATAGTGAATAGAAATGTGGGAAATTTCGTTTAACTCCTTAGTGTTTAACGTTTAATACTTTGTAAAATTTTACTTAGTTTTGACTTTTGACGAAGTTCGATCTGCAGTCAAAAAACCTGAAAACAACTGGCACCCAGGGTAATCTGCAGCACACTGCTTAGAGATTAGTTCTAAACTGTCTTTAAGTATTATCACCATAGCACCATGAACTCTAGATTTTCCTATTAAATTTCCTGTTATGTTGACTAAGCAAAGTAGGCTTTGAAAATTTCACCTGGACATGATATAAAGTAGCTGTTATACAGTGTGTACTCCCATGCCTCCCATCTTGCTGAGTTCTGATGCTACTTTTCATAGAATGCCAACAAACTAAACAATGCTTACAAATATTTGTATGTTTATTTCAATTTACACAAGTGATATTTTTCATTAACAAAATGAAACATTAGCACTGGCTAAACATGCATCAATAGTTCCTCATTTAGTAATAGTTAATCTTTATGGTCAAGTGAGATTCCATATTGCACCTAACTCTCAACAACTGTAATTGACAACTGATATTTATTATAACAAATAGTATTATTACAGAAATTGTCAATAAACTAAGATAATCTCTTAAAGGCACTGATCTCTTAAAGGCACAAATCAACATCTACCGTTATTTTTGGAAAAGTTCAACCAAATCCTCATAAACGTTTCAAAATATGATAAGCACTGTTATATAATGGGTGATTACAACATAGACATGTTCCGCTTAAATGAACATGCTCCCACTCAAGAATTTGTCGATAGCCTTTTCTCGCATATGTTTTACCCCCTCATAAATCGACCGACACGAATCACTGCACACTCTGCAACACTAATTGACAATATTTTTACTAATCATTTAACACAGACTTTATTAAGTGGCATTCTTATAAATGATGCATCTGATCACTTACCCGTCTTGGCCTTCATACTTAACGAAACTATACCAAGCCAATGCTGCGAGAAGACCGTTGTCCGAGACTTTAGTGAAAACAATATAATTAACTTTCGTACACATCTAACTCACTTAAACTGGTCTAGTCTTCTTGTAGACACAGACCCAAATGAATTATACAACGCTTTCTCAATTGAGTTTTTAAAAATATATGATCAAAACTTTCCAATTAAAATAATTAAAACTAAAAAATATAATAATTCTTTAGCACCTTGGATGACAAAAGCATTATTAACCTCTATTAGGAAAAAAAATAAGCTATACAAAAAATTCCTTACGTCACAAAACTTGTTGCGCGAATCCCGTTATAAAAAATATAAAAATAAGTTGACTCATTTAATTAAGATAGCTAAAAAACAATATTATGAGGAAAAATTTGAGGAAGTGAAGAATAATCACAAAGCAACTTGGAGACTAATAAATGAAGTCATTAATAAACGCAAGGCGAGACCATCGTTCCCCTCTTCATTCAAATCAGGTAATAATATCTTATCTGATCCTTCAGATATAGCCAACTCATTCTGTAAATATTTTACGAATGTCGGGCCAGACCTTGCAAGAAAAATTCCCAACACTAACATTTCCTTTCACTCCTTCTTAAATTCAGGTTGCAATAAATCGATTTTCCTTCGCCCTACAAATGCAAATGAACTGCAGGAGATCTGCAATTTATTTAAGACAGGAAAATCCTAGTTATGATAATATTTCTATGTATGTTATAAAACGATCTTTCGACCTACTTGCCGAACCACTTGCAAATATTATAAATGTTTCTTTGTCCACGGGAATATTTCCAAATAAATTGAAGATTGCAAAAATAATCCCAGTTTTTAAAACTGGAGAACAAAATTCTTTCACAAATTATAGACCTATATCACTCCTAACTAACTTCTCAAAGTTTTTTGAAAAAGTCATGCAAAAAAGACTAATCTCATTCATTGAACGTCATGAAATCTTATATAAATTTCAGTTTGGTTTCCGTAGTAAGCACTCTACTTCCCATTCGCTTATTTCATTAGTTAACAATATTGCATCGGACATCGACCGAGGTCATATAGCTGCTGGTGTATTTATTGATCTTTCGAAAGCTTTTGATACGCTAGACCACCAAGTTTTACTTTCAAAATTGGAGTACTATGGTATCCGAGGTGTGGCCTTGCAGTGGATCAGAAGCTATTTGTTAAATCGTGAGCAATTTGTCCAATTTAGATACACTTGCTCGTCTTTCAATAAAATAAAATGTGGAGTACCTCAGGGATCAATACTAGGTCCGTTACTCTTTATTTTATATATAAATGATCTTCCAAATGCATTGGATTTGGCTAAATCGTTTCTTTTTGCGGATGACACTAGTGTATATTATTCACATCTGGACATTAAAAATCTCGAGATTATCTTAAATCGTGAACTGGCAAACCTAGATGTTTGGATGAAATCAAACAAATTATCTGTAAACATTAGTAAAACTAATTATGTTATCTTTCGGCCAAGACAAAGAAAATTAAATATAAATTTATGTCTCCAGTACGACAATCAAACCTTAATCCAGAAGCAATGTATCAAATTCTTAGGTGTATACATTGATGAGAATTTATCGTGGAAGATTCACATAAATAATATTTGTAAAAAGATGGCGAAATCTGTTGGAATTATCTACAGGTCTCGCCATCTTTTATCACCTACAACTAAGTTATGCTTATATTATACTCTTATATATCCTTATCTAACCTATTGTAATATTGTATGGTCCTCTACTTATGTAACTAATCTAAACAGAATTTATCTTCTACAAAAACGGGTTGTAAGAGCTCTGACGAACTCTGACTACCGTGCTCACTCCTCTCCGTTATTCTATCAGTTAAAAATATTAGATATATTTAAATTGAATTCCTTTTACATAGGTACAGTACTGCCTAGAAGTAACTTAACACAAATACGCGGTTAACCGCGGGTCACACGCGGTTTGACCGCAGGCCCCCCGCCAGTCTGCCCGGAGACCGCCCGCGGTCTGCCCGGAGGTTGCCCGCGGTTTCCCCTAGGGCTGCACGCGGGTCGCCCGCGGTTGTGTGGGCGTATTGAGGTTTGACCGTAACTCACGGCGGAACACGAAAACAGTACGACTTGCGAACTCGGAATTTTACGTGGGCAAATTAGTATTTAGAAATCAGAATATCACACGATATAATTTGGCAGTTTAATTTCCAACTTTGTCATTGGCATTACAATTTCATGTATATTGCAACCAGCCTAAAAATTTAGAAAATGGTCGTATTTGTTTATAAAGCTTAATAGTGTGTTTTGACGAAGCAAGTCTTTTAACGGAGCTAACGTTTGCACAATTTTACCACACAAATCGCTTATTGAACACAACACAAAAACTCACAGCAAATCTCCCAATAACTAGTCTGTAAAATACTGTTTGTCAAAGTTCTGATATAGACGGACATGCAAAAGTAATGCAGATTGTTTCACAATGCAATGTAAGCTGACTCTTGAATAAATAATTCTTACAATATTGACATATACCTGTTATGTAGACAGTCAATTAAAATATTTGTAAACGACTGACAGACAATATTATGTTTGTTTGAGTGAGCAAGCGTAGTAGCGGCGTATATATATATGATTGAGTACGTATCTCAGCCGTTTACTGTAATTTGTATAGCTTGAAAATGCGAGGTAGATACTGTATATAGTATTGCAGACGATGACATATGGTAGTTCAATAAACACTGCTAAGAATGGCTGCCGCACGTAATACAAATACGGAAGTTGTTATTCGGGCATAGTTAAATTCTCTATTAACTATGATTCGGGTTAGCGTATACGTAGCGTAAGGATATATAATTGTGAGTATTGTCTATCTCCATATGATATGTTCTATATATCACTGCGAGTTACAATTCAGAGTAATCAACGATATATATATGGCAAATATTCATACCTCTAGACTTGCTTTTAACTATTGAAGCGAGGATGTCATATATACAATAACGCATATCATTCGGAGGCTAGTCCCCAATGGGAAAAACTCGTTGAAGAAATTCTAGTCCCCAATGCAGAGATATTCGATCCATAAATCTCTCAGTGATATACTGATGCGTTCAGAATAAATACAAACTTAAAGCTATCTATTCACCGGCGTCACAGTATGTAGTCGGCAATGCACTCGGCAATGCAACATGTAGCCGGCTTTTTATGCAAAAATATGCAGTTTACTGGCCGGGAAAGTTAGTCCAGCTTGCTTATTGGCCAGAAAAAGCAATTGACTGGCTGCCAATGCGTAATGAGCGGCCACACAAAATTTCAAATGAGTGGCCCTACTGGTCGTCTCTATACTGTGCCGGCGTTGCCCGGCGCGCTAATGAGTATTTTGGTATTTCCGGGACGTGGGATGAGAACTTGTAAACAGTATGCAGATTACAAAACGAAAATTTGTCAGTATAATTGAAAGAACATGCACGGTGTATTTTCAACGGGATTTGCTAGCAAAATCAAAGCAAACATTGTGCGGGAAAGCTTTATATAAGCGAAGTGAGAGATCTGAGATTGAGACCCGAGTTTGATACAGGCTTTTCTTAATACAAAAAAGATTATTGATGGATTTGATCAATAGAAATATTTATATATTTGACTACCATAACAAATGTGTGAGGTCAAATAATCTTAGCTAAATCCATCATTTAACTATTAAAGCTTAACTTGACTTAAATTATCAAAATCGATTCTTTATTATCGTATGTTATGTGTATAACTTTGGGAGTTTGTGTCGCATAAGCCCAGCTCTCTGTTACGTATACACGTAACTACAATACACGGAAAGATGCGACAAAATCTGACTTGCAAACGTAAAGGTATGCGCTTACAATAATAGTTAAATATTTTTTATAAATTAATGCGTCGTTGACTTCGGAATTTGCTGCATGCTATATAAACCCTTTTCTACAGGCTTTTAAACTGATACGCGTATGACAAAAAGTTACTAGGTTTATCTACGCATGTAAAAATCTCACATCTTGTTCACAAGTTGTTGGCTTAACAAGCTCGTACTCGGTAGCAAGCCTGTCGACAACGACAAGCTTGTCATTTTATCAACCGTTGCGTCATATTTTATAGCAAAGTAGAATTAATATAGTAGAGCGATTGAATAGATTTATAAAAGTGTCGCTTATCACATTACGGTTTCTTGTTTACTAACACGCAAATATCATGCGGCAAACCCGTAAGGTTTGTATTGGTGACACATTTGTTTATCTGAGTTTATATTTTTCCTTAACACCTCATTCTGTTTATATTCATAATATAAATTCATATCAGTTGTGTATGTTATACAGTTTATTAGAGAAGGTAGTAATTTAGTAAACAAATTACACGGTAGTATTAAGTAACAAGTCCGTTTGCCGCATAATAACAGTTGTATCGGAAACCGTCGGAACACGACGCAGTGGTTTTTCTGTTTGACGTGTGATTACCGCACGAACCGCAACCGCAAACCGCACGCACGGAACCCGCTAACCGCACGCACGGCACCCGCTAACCGCACGCATAGCACCCGCTAACCGCACGCACCGCACCCGCTAACCGCACGAACCGCAACCGAACCGCAGTGTTAACTTACTTCTAGGCAGTACTGTACATTTATGTTTAAATACCACCATCACTTGTTACCTGAATGTTTTGATAACTTATTTATCACAAACAATCAAGTACATAGTTATAACACCAGATCGGCTACAAATTACAGATCTCACGCGTGTCGGACAAACATAAAGAAATTCACTATTCTTTCTGTTGGTCCGAATACATGGAATTCTTTTCCACCACATATTACGGCTAAAATCACTATTTCCTCTTTCAAGAATCAATTACGCATTTTCCTACTTGGAAATTATAATGTTGCATAGACGTCGAAATCGACATGTTTTAGTTATTAACTTGTATATTATGTAGTAATGTATGTGTGTTTTGAACTTGAACAAAGATATGGTCTTATTTTGAATTATCACAGTGAACTAGGGGGTCTCATGACTACTGCCATTGGGCCTCCTCTTCTCTAAATTTACTTATTATAAAAATTATTTTAGTTGACGAGATGGCCTCTTAATATAAGCCTTTTAGCTTCTTGAGGTCTTCTCGCTACTGCTCAGCATTGATATTCAAATTATAATTAATGTAAATATCTATATTCTTGTTGTGTTGTGGCAAATAAAAAATGATTGATTTGATAAAGCTCTTCACACATCACTTTTGCTTTGTAGGATGAAATTTCAAACACCTAAAGAGAATAATAGTATGATAAATATGCAAGACAACTTGCAGGTTCACTCCGGAAAACAGTTTAAATCAATTCTGTCAGGAATCACATTGGTGAATTTGCACTGCAAAATATAATCTGGACTGTGTGTGGGGGTGGGGGGTAAGCTGATTTAATTGTCCTAAAGAAGAAAAGCAAGTTCATCTATAATGATTACTGAAAGACTTTCAGGAATAAACTCATGGCATGCATGTGTATATCTCAGAGTAGTCTAATTTTTAAAGTGGGTATACAGTAGGCCTATAGGTACGCTGCATACTGTGGTGCTATGAAAACAATTTTACAGCTAAGCATGAATTTCTTGTGTTAATATGATCTCAGATTGCTATTCGGAATAGTAGTATAATAACAAACAGGGTCACATTGCAAATTGATGGGTGATTATTATATAATTTTCCATGTACAGTGTAACTGTTTTGTAGACATCGTGGTATTTTGTAAAATATCAATTAATAGTCAACTCCTTATTGTTGTTGCCATAGCAACCTTCTATTCACTTTCGAACATGCACTAACACTATGATAACTGTTGGATAACTTTTTGACATAATAAAAAATGCTTATTCACAGATTTTCAGAAGTCCAAATACACATTTCCTAGCACTAGATTAACAAACAACATTGAGCCACCTTAATAGATTATCATGCAAAGAAATAAGGAATGCCAATGAAAATTGGCAAATTCCTCCGAAGACCACACCTTCGATTTTTTTCAAAGCAAACTCATTTTGAAGTATTATATCTATATCTTACATTAACAATATGTTTAGCCTGCGTGTGATAGTTATATAGAATATTTAGCAGATTAAAATACCTAACACCAACCCTTTTAGGCTCATTTTGCAATTATCAATCTATATTACATGACAAGAATATCAATATTTCTCAGCTAATATTTTTTCCAGTTATATTTCCAATTTTAGTACCACTATTAGGATCGTTGTAAGCTAATGTGCATCTATTTCGAATGGTAACAATAAATTTTGCTATTTTAGAGCAAAAATGACAAGATATATCATTTCTTGTTAAATGGTAACAAATTAGAAGACCTGAAGTCAAAAATACAAAAATATCCAAGAGGACCTCCCTTTGGATTTCCTTCAAAATCTGTAGTTTTAAACTTGAGTACCTTAACTTAATGAATTTTTGAGCTTACAACTGGAGGACGCATATCTTACTAGAAATTTGGATTTTTATAGACTTTTAGTTAAGTAGAAGTCAGTAGCCAATGAGCCAAATTTCATTTATATCACAATTATAGAATATTGAAAATATTAACTCAATCATACTTGTAGGAAGTGTAAATTTTCATTAGACAGTTCTGAGAGTACCATAGTTCAGTAAATATAAGAAAATAACTAAGGTTTATTACAAAATATTATGTGAAAATGAATAAAACAATCATGGAATCCATAAGACAATGATAAGAAACCAAAACAAAATACTTTCGAAAGGCAAATGAAGTCTTTAATGAACGCTGATAGATCATAAAGTTACAGAGACGTGACTAGTTTGACAGAGCTACATATTCTAGTCAAATACTGTATTTTTAAAAGAAATTTGATATGAAATAGGATAGTATAATGTAAAAACAGAGTAGGAAAAGTTGTCATACCTGGGAGTCTTTTGTTGTCCAACATCACTCTTTCGTAGATTGAAAGAACCTGTTTCATTCGTTAATCACTGTCATCATATCATCATCATCATACTCTTTATTTAAAAAACACGGTATCGCTTCATTTACATCAATGGTCTTCCAGGGAGCCGTGTTACATAATTATTATAAAATAGGTATAAAGTACAAAAAAACTAAACTATAACTTAACTAACAATAAATTTAAAGTGAAGAATATTTATAGATTATTTACAATATTTGACAAACCCAGTTTAAATGACCTTAGGTTTGTCTGATCTCTAACCTCAACAGGGATTTTATTCCAAAGGACGGAGCCCCTATAATGAATGCTACATTTTCCTTTTTCAGATTTATATCTAGGAACGTGTAGGTTTTTTTCTGAATTTCTCACATTGTAAGAATGAACATTTGACGTTTTTGTAAAAATCTTTCTCAAGTACAATGGAGAAAGGTTGTTGTAGATTTTAAACAATAGCACAGAAAGTTGCATATTTCTTCTGTGTTCTAGTTTTTCCCAACCCAGATCATCCAGTAATTCGCTAGAGTGCTTATTCATCTCATAACTTGAGAGTGTCACTATCCTTGCAGCCCTATTTTGTAATTTTTGGAGTCTTTCAGATAGACCTTTCCCAATGTTTCCCCATACAGGGCTGCAATAATCAAAATATGGCAAGATCAGTGCCTTGTACATATTTACTCGTGTTTGAAAAGGTATTGTTGGGCTTACACGTTTCAAAACTGCAAGTCCAGCAGAAATTTTCTTGGAAACTATGTCAATATGTTTGTTCCAGGTTAGATTTTCATCAATATGGACCCCAAGAGATTTATATGTTGTTTCTCTGATAAGGGATACATTGTTAACCTGTATTTTAAAGTCTTTTGGTACTTGGGAAATCATAAACTGACTCCCTATTATCATGTATTTTGTTTTCCTAACATTTAAGGTTAATTTATTAGCTTTTAACCATTCATGAATAACATTGATATCATGATTCATTTGAGCATTAAGGATATTTGCATCCGCATTTGCTGAAGTCATGGTGGTATCATCAGCATACATTCTTGGTTTGGAAAACAAATTACATGAAGGGAGATCATTTATATACAGAATAAATAGTAGTGGTCCTAAAATAGAGCCTTGTGGTATTCCACAATTTAATGAACAAACATCTGACAGCACTCCATTAACCAAGGTTTTTTGCTTTCTTGCAGTAAGATAAGATTTAAACCAATCAAGAGATTCAAATTTTACTCCATAAAGTTCTAGCTTTTTTATCATAATAGAGTGGTCCATGGTGTCAAAAGCTTTTTTAAGGTCCAGAAATATCACACCATTTAGAAGGTTTTCATCAATATTTCTGTACCACTCATTGGTAATTTCAAGTAATGTTGTTTCAGTGGAAAACATAGGCCTGAAACCTGATTGAGATTCAGTTAAAAGATTATTTTCATTTAAATAGGCATAAAGCTGATTGAATACAATCTTTTCAATCAGTTTACTTATAATAGGAAGAACAGAGATTGGTCTATAGTTATTAGGATCAGCCCGGTTGTCTTCTTTGAAAATTGGCAAGACTCTTGCAAGCTTCCATTTATTGGGGAAAATTCCAGTGGTGATTGATAGATTAATTATATATGTTAATGACTGTAAGACTACTGGTGCTGCTTCCTTTAATAAGCGAGTAGATATATTATCAAGCCCAGTAGCTTTATTGTTGGACAATTTGTTGATTAAATGTAATATCACTTCACAAGAAGTTTGTTCTAAAGTAAATGTATGATTTGAAGGAGTGATATAATCTCTAAAATGAGAAGACGTATCAGGTATCTTTGAAGCTAGAGAAGGTCCAACTTCAGAGAAATGTTTGTTTAAACTTGCACTAATGCTACTAGGGGTATTATATGTAACATTTTCTATCTCATGTTTATTTATGTTGCTGGTCTTGGATTCATTTCCTATTATTTTGTTAATTCCCTTCCACGTTTTCCTGATATCACCATAGTTTTCTTTAAAATAATTGTCATAATAGTCAGTTTTTGCTGTTTTAATATCATAGTTTACTTTGTTTTTCAGGAACTTGTAGTTTTCCCAATTTGTATCAGAAGAAAATTTCAAAGCTATTTTTTTAGATTTGTCTCTTTCAAACATTTGTTTTTTTAGTTCTGGCGTGATCCATGGTGAGGGTTTTCCCCGAATTCTCTTTTTCTTGCATGGTGCATGTTTATCAGCAGTGTCCAAAAACATCTGCTGCCATATGTTCCATGCTTTATCTGGATCATTTTCAATCTCTACAAGGTGCCAGGGGGCTATAGCGAGATCATTTCTGAATTTCAAAGGATCAAATCTTTTAAAACATCTAGCTTTTACTAGTTTAGGACTTGATTTTGGAATACAAATATTTCTTATTGCATATATAAGACTATGATCACTCAATCCAATATTTGACACCCCAATATGAGAGTATTTCAGGGGATCATTCGTTAAAAACAAGTCAATTATGGAAGAAGTGTCCTTAGTAACACGAGTAGGTTGTTCAATTAATTGGCTATATTGATACATATCACAAATATCCAATAATCTTTTTGTTTTATGATCTGGTGGTGAGGCTCCCACATTACAATTTAGATCACCAATAATATTTACTTCCATATTATAAACTTCTAAATTTTCTAGAATCGTTTCAAAATTATTTATAGTATCAATTGTTGAACCTGGTGGTCTATACCAAGTCCCAACAATGAAGGGTTTGGTTTTAGGTTTTGTTACCTGAATAAAAACCATCTCAAGATTATTTTCTTTGAGATTTTTCAGACGTTTGTAGTTTATGGAACTTCTAATATAGAGTCCTACACCACCACCAAATCTGTTACGATCTTTTCTCTCAAAGTCATAGCCAGGAATATTAATTTCACCATTTGAAATAGTTTGGTCAAGATGTGTCTCATTTATAGTTAAAATATCAATAGATTTGTCCAGCATATAAATTCTAAGTTGATCAATATGCTTATACAGACTAACCAGGTTAATGGAGGCTATTTTAAAGCCTCTGGTATTAGGAATACCAAAGGTTGGTGTTGACGTATGATGTGATTCATACGTGGTAGGGGTGGGAGTATCAGTAATCACTGGATGATCATGGTTAGTATTATTTCCCACCCTGTTGAGGTTGACATGAGATCAAGCAAACATACCTAAACAGTTAACAAAATTATTACAGATAATATTATTACCTGTCTCGTTTAAGTGTAATCCACTCTTATTTAGATTGTTACCTCTAATGTTTTTGTGTTCGATTAAATTCCAACCATTTTCTTTGCAGGATTTCTTTAGCCTCTTGTTGACCTCTTTCACAGCCTCGTTTAGGTTGTCCCTGTCAGATCTTGTAATTAGTTCCGAGATTATGACATTGGTGTTGGTCTTGTTCTCAATTTGTCTTGCAAGATCCACAATGTTGTCCGCAACCTTGACTGGTTCAGTATTTCGAAGGTCATTTGTTCCGATATGGAGAACCACTTGTTCTGGTGCTCTCTCTATAGTTGGTTTCAGGTAGTGCTTCATATCAGATGTATTGGCACCTGAAAATGATTTTACCACAACCTTACCTTTAACTCTTTTGCCAATGTTCCAGCCTTGAACTTTTTTAATCATGGAGTCTCCAATGATAACAGTTGTTGGTACTTGGGTGGTAGATCCAGAAGGACTGGTTTGGTTTTGCTTCTTCGCAAATTCAGTAGGACTGGATTGTGGTGATTTCATCTTTTTGTCAACTCTCTTCTTTTTCTGAGGATCTTCCTGGTTTCCATCACGCTTAACTTGATCAGTGTTAACCTTTGATTTGATTTCTTTGGTTGAATTGGCTCTATTTTCATCGCTTGGACCATGGTCTATATTATTAACCAGGCTTTCATTAACTTTATCTAGGCGTTCATTGTTTAACAGTCGCAGTGCAGTTAGTAAACTATTCTTTTCTTCGTTGATAATTCTAGCTTCTTGTTTCAGGTTACAGTAATGCGACTCTAACTCTTCTACCCTCGATTTGAGCTGATTATTGTCGTGTTGAAGCGAAGATATCAACTCTTCATCGTCGAGATTTTGAGGCTTTCGGTTCTTAGAGAATTCAGCTTTGAAAGTTTTCATTTCACTGTTCATCATTTCTTTGATTTTTGCTTCAATGTAAGAGTAAATATCGTCATTATCTTGGTCTATACTGCTGTCGCTGTCACAGACTGTATTGGCTTCGTCAACAATTACATTTCCATCAACTTCGGGCTTTCCTTCGGCAACTGACTTCTCAATGGCGGCTTTAAGTCGCTCTACAAGTATAGATTTGTTTCCACTTTTCCTTAGACCTCTTTTTCCTAATTCAGCTTTCAGCATTTCGGATTTATACGAGGACAAATCCTTTCCATTTAACATAGTATTCAACTCCTCGACCTCGTGGTTGTCCTTCGCCAGCTCAAATTTCTCTTCACACGCGATATCTTGCTCATTGTCGCTTGTACTGACTTCATTCGGTGGTTTCTCTGTTTGGCTGTCGTTTACACATATTATAGATGTGTTTTCGGTCAACGACGTTTCGTTTTGTGGTGGGAAAGTAGATTCGTTTGCAGAGCTTAAAATTTTACAACCTTCCGCCATTTTGAATAATTAAGAACAGAACTGTGGAAACCTTGTACAAACTTCGGACATACTAATAGTGTTATGAAGACTTCATCAGAAGTATTTCTTTTTAAATATGAGCAGTTTTCGCCCAAAAATTTAGACGCCAACTCAACGAACTCAACATTACACCCGCCATTGTGCAAAACGCAGCAAATTCCTTCATTTTCGCGCAAAGGATCACGGTATTTTTGAGCGCGAGTTTCTCGATTTACTAAAAAATCTCCTCTTAAAACGTTCTAGTTTACGTTTATTACCGATCAGCATAAACTTAGATTTCTCAATACTTATGATCAATTTATTCCGTGCCAACAATTGTGCTACTTCAAACAAATCTTCGTTCATATTGGAATGTAAGTCAGTGAGATTTGTAGACGGATGATACAGGGCCATGTCATCAGCAAATAATGTAATTTCTGAATGCTTACAACAGTTTTGAACACCATCAATAAAAATCAAGAATACGAGTGGCCAAAGATTCCCTGGGGAACTCCTATGGTAATTTTCTCAGGAGCACAAAGAGCTGTCCCAATTGCCGTTCTCTGTGTCCTGTTACCCAAGTAAGAAGTAAACCATGCCAGGCTGTGACCCGTCACTCCAATGTTCTTAAGTTTTCGAATAAGAATGGTATGGCCGATAGCGTCAAACGCCTTTTTCAAGTCTATAAATACCACACATGTAACACTACCATTGTCCATGTTAGCGAGGATCTTATCGGTGAAGTCAGTTAAAGCTATGGTGGTCGGTATTCAATTGGACATGCATGGGCTGAGTCAGCGGAATTTGTAGACGGATGATACAGGGCCATGTCCAGCATGCATTAACATGTTGTTGTAGTTTGGATAAAATTATTCAACAAATACATGGGCTGATTTCTCAACAATTTTACTAAGTGTGGAAGAATCGAGATTGGCCGATAGTTACTCACATCAGATTTATCGCCTTTTTTAAAAAGGGCAACAACTTTGGCAGATTTTCAGATTTTCGGGAAACAACCACTCTTAAATGACCGGTTTATTAAACATGTCACTGATGATGCTATCACAGAAGCAGAATCTTTAAGAAAGCGTGCCGTAATTTTATCAAGGCCACATGCTTTATTAATCTTCAACTTTTTTATTTCATTTTAAATATAGAAGCTTGTTACCTCCTGGAACTGAAAAGTTGGATCAGAGCATGCAGTTTACAGACGGTCGTTCCAACCGCGGTTCTATACATAGGCGTACGGGCGTAACTTCGTTTGGGGGGGGGGGGGGGGGGCAAAAAAATTTTGCCCGAATTTGCTAGAACGTTGAAAATTTTACAAATGACGTCCACTAATAATCATATACTAGTTTATATTAAAAGGTGGACAGCTAAGCTTTCTTATTTCTTATTTTGATATCTAGTTTAAGTCATAGTTAATAGAATTTTCATATTAATTATGTTTAAATCTAAAACAAGTAGTTCTATCGAGTAGCCAGTTTCCGGACAACTAAGCTGGTCAAGTGTCGGACAAAAATGGGCCATTTCATTCAAAATTCACACCCCCATGTGGTGAGGTCGCAGAATTTTAGCAAGAAACCCGCTTAGAAATTTTTGAAGAATTTTCTAACCCCCCTGAAATTTTTGTTGTATGTTTTCTTAACCCCTTGCAAATTTTTGTTGACAGGAAGACATACTTTTCCCCCCAATTTTTTATGAGCCCCTTAGAAAATGTTTTGACCCCTTAAATGGCAAATGTGTGGAAACCGTATACTTCAATGGCTCTCAGTCCCTCGCGTGCGCTGTTGCGGTAAGTCCTGCCACTTTTTCGTGCATTGTTATGTCTAATAACTATATCTTTATACTATTTGCTTTTATGTATGACAAAGCTTATAAAATAAATTATTGGAAATATTTATGTTGGACTTACTAAATCGATAAAAACCTACAGGGTACATAAACAGTCATAATTGGATAGTGTTTACAGGAATAAGCGACTTGTGTTCTACAATACTGACACATGCTACTGCATGTTATTTTGGTCATGTGCATCCACAACAATTTAATATACTGTATGCAGCCGGCATCATATTGAGATGACTTTAAATGACCAATGTTCAACAGAACAAATATGTTTAGAGCTGTACAGTACCATATTGAGCCTCATCGACCGAAATGACCATGGATTAATTCAGTTCATTTTAGTGAATTGTGGGATTGCACTAATTTTGTTGGGTGCAAGACAATGTCATTGCATAAACATCACATGTTTAAAAACTGAGGGGATTCAAAAATTCCGAAGGTGGTAAAAAGTTTGTAATTTCTGAAGAGGTATTGAAAATACTGCGGTTAAGTTGCTCAATCTACCAGAAAAAGAACTGCACTAAATACTGCATAAAAAGTGGCAGGGACACCACAACAGCGTACACCAGGTCTGACACTTTTGTCTGACACTTGACCAGCTTAGTTGTCCGAAAACTGGGTACTAGATAGAACTACTCTTTTAGATTTAAACATAGACACATAGTTAATAGAAGTCTGTTAACGAACGTGCCAGTGTGGGTAGAGTGTAACAAAAATTTGGCGGTTGACTGTTGTGTAAAACTACCTGAAAAATACAATAAGAACTTCGACGTTTCGAGCGAAGGCCCTTCGTCTGGAAGTTAGATATACTTGCAAACTTGAGTGCGTCGTCCAAAGGAAGGGCCTTCGCTCAAAACGTCGAAGTTCTTCTTGTATTTTTCAGGTAGTTTTACACAACAGTCAACCGCAGAAGTCCATTAACTATGATTTAAACTAGATATAGAAATAAGGTTTAGCGCTCTATCTTTTAATATAAACGAGTGTAGGATTACTAGTGGTCGTTATCTGTAAAATTTTCAACCTTCTGGCAATCTTCAATGGTAAAATATAGCGTAAAATATGTTCACTGTCCGGAAACTAAGCAACATACTGTGTACTTATAAACGACATAAACAAATATTTCGAGATTGACTCACTTTATAACAGTAACTCTACTTCCAAAGTTCTGACAAAAACGGTAGTTGTCCGGACAATACGCCTGACTGTTTTGGCAAAGGGTCATACCACATTTCTATTTCTATACAGGGCCAACGATTTAAAGAATTGACAATTATTGAATTTTCTTTCGGCTTCCTCCTCCCCCTGGAGTTCGTAATTCGTCGGGGGGGGGGGGGGTGAATCGTCATAACAATCGGATTTGCACGGAGAAACTACATTTGAACGGAGCAGCTACCGATTTGTACGGAGAAGGTTCACATTTGTATGGAGAACAAGTAAATTTCCACGGAGGAGCTTCATATTTGTACGGAGAAACGTCGTATTTTTTTACGAGAACAGTCGGATTTGAACGGAGAAACCACATTTTCACGGAACAGCGACACACTTGTTCGGAGAAGCTTCACATTTTTACGGAGAACAGTGAATTTGCACGGAGCAACTACATTTCCACGGAGCAGCCACAGATTTGTACCGAGAAGAGGTGGCCCTTACGGGCCCCCGTAATAAACTATAGTATTCACTGACGTATGTATAGAATAGCTAAATCATGTAAAGCTTGAGGACATTTACAGAGCAGTTGCCTTTCCTCCATGCAACATTTTTAATAATTCAGTAAATTTTACACCAGTCACATTGGAATACAACGTATTTAATTACATACACTACCATTCTACCATTCTTTTATCACGTGGAGTCGGCTGTTTTTTTGTGGTCGTCGACAAGTGAATTGTAGGAAAAACAGCGGTTCCTAGCTCATCTCTTTCCAACCATCGACTTTCCAGAATTTCGTCCTTCTCCAACATTTGCATAAAATGCGAAAATCTTCAAACCTTGAAATGCTTTGAGCAAATCACTGACCGTGGCGTGGGCTTCCAATTCGCGCGTTTGACCATGGTTAATAGAAATATTAACATGATTAGGAAGGCCGGCGAACTTCAAACGCTGTCAGCTCGGATGTTGAAAGGTGCGTCACGTACCCAACGAAGGTGCATGAATGCCAAATTGGCCACAGGAGTGAACTTCGCAATGCGCGTTGAACATATATATTTTTAATATTATGGATGAAAATAATTCCAGCACTGATGAATTTGTAAGTATTGAGAAGAGGGAATAATATTATGATGTAACAAGGCCATTAATCCGTTTTTGAAGACAACGGAGCTCATCGAAGAGAGTGCCGATGAGTTTGATCTCGAGCTGTCCGAAGCTATAGCTGAGGTAAAAGTCGTTCTAAATTGTGTTGCAAGTGTTTTACGGATTTTTTGCCCACATATTTAGAATCGTCGACATTTTTTGGGCAGGTTGAAGGGCCTAAAAGTTTTCAATGCTAAAAATGCACTCAAGTTTGCAAGTCAAAGGTGGCTTGACCTTGCACCGCAGAAGTATAAAGCATCCGAACATCGTCCAAGATGACAAACAACGTTTATATCCCGTCCACTTTCCCGAGAGGTTAGTTGGAATTGGATATTAGAAACATTCTAGTAGTAATAATACAGGAGAAGAGGCAATTCATTGAATATTTTGAATATGAACTCTGAATTATAAATATAATAATATGTATATACAGTATAATTTATACATATAACGAATTTATAGGGCTGTTGATATGAGCTGGGCTGTATGTTGTTTTTCTATTAATTCTATATACTCTAGTTTTAAGCGAGCCAGATTGCCTTGCTGTGTATGCTATACATGTATCGGTATTCTGCCTCCAAACCAGTTTGCTCAATCAGGAATTCCTTTGTTTTAACAATGTTTTCACTGCAGTTTGGATTGTTTTCACTTGCATTTTTCCAAAGTCGGAAATGTCAATATTTTAGGAAAGTGGTTCTCAATAAATGCTGATGAGCTAGGCCCACTATCCTATGTTGCATGGTACATGTATGTACTTCAAGCTCTGTGTAGAAAGATAATTCACCACACTGCAACTCAACCTACTCAATAGAACTTCACTCGCTACTGAAGTCGGTAAAACAGATGACAAAGATGACATTGAAAGTATATCTACAATCATGCGACAATTTATCGTGATATTGACATTTCTTAAAGCAATGTGTTCTGTATAAACAGAAACTCCATGTCAAATTTAAACTATTATCTCGCTCCGCTACATACCTACACGCAGCGGCAGACAGATTTCTCAGCTCCAATGCTCCACCAACATCGTTTTCCTTTACTTTCTCGTGGAACACGCTATATCTCTTTGTACTAGTTATTTACTCCTGTACTTCTTATTTGTTAAATAGTGACATAGCTTTAATTGCTATCTTTCTGCTTACAAGTGGGAATATGCTAGCAAATGCGTGGATTGTAAGTTCTCCTTATTGTCAAGGAACTCTCTTCTTGTCGGTCCAAATTTACAAACAAATCCTATTATAGGCTTATAGCAGGAAATCGGGACCGACTTTAGATGCGGTCTTAAAGGACATTTGGGACCGACTTTTTGCGATTCTCGACACCCTCCCCCCACACCCCCATAATGTGCGCCCCTGATTGCAAGTACAGCTTGAGATACAAAACACTTCATGTCCCAATGAAATTACGTACTATAATTGTTGCTCAGTGATAAGAACATTTACCAGGTTCAATACCATGCTAGATAAACCAGTATTGTCTGATTGCAAGATGTGGCTATATTACAGTATCTTTTACAGTACAATTACTACCAGTACTATATAAATTAGACATTTTTGCCTAATGACCAATTAGAAACCAATCAGTATACCAAGAGCAAGGATAGGATTCCAATAGACATTTCCAGAATTAAGGAGCATAGCATTATATTATGCATAACTTTCACTGCATTTTTTAATTTTTTTGAATGTTTTTGTTGTTTGAAGTTTCTTGCTGTCTTCAAAAGAATGCAGTTGAGGTTTTGTGTGTATAATGTTATGCTCCAGTAATTCTGCAAATGGTCAACAATACCATATCTCTGGTCTCTTTTGCAGCCATCACAAGATCACTGATTCAGCTCACAAGCTTGCTGCTAGTTTTTGCGATTATTGTAAAACATCATTAGATATAGATATAGCATATGCTTATATAATTATATTTGTAAATATAGATGAACTACATGAACTGTAACAAATCATAAAAATGTGGTTCAACACAGGATCTTGTTTTATCACTTTTCATCTATAGGTGGGCTTCAGTAAGGATTAGCATGCAGCAGAGGGTGGTCAACCTCACAACCTGTAATTATCAAAGTGACAAAAAAGTGATATTCTACCATTTTACATTGCATGAGCCGAATGTGCAGCTGGATCGCATTTGAAATCTGGTGTCTTCAGTCGGACTATAAAAAAACATCGAAAAGGTTGAACGGCGTTGCACATAATATATCTTTAATCTGATCACGATCTGCTGCCCTGTAACACGTGGTGAAACCCACGAATTGTTGAAGAAAATTAATGTTATAAGAGTGGAATACACCACAATTTATACTATTGAATAAAATTTATATCATGTTACATGATGCATTTTGAATATTCACAATTCAATAGCCAGTAGTGTCTCTGATAAGTTGAATTTTCCTCCTCGATTGCGTCTCCGACTCGGACGATTTTTGAAGCAAATTTAAGGGGTTTTTTGCCTCAGGAATCAATCTCTGACGAGTAGAATCTGCAACATAAACAACGGCTCATGCAATTTGTTCATACTTATACATACACAAAGCACAAATACTTTAGGGGTGGACCATTAGATTTTTTATTGGGGGGTGGTTTGGAAGAATTCCCCTTGGAAAGACTAACAAGCAAGGCAGGTATTTTTCTTTAACGCAAGGCAGGTATTTTTTTGGCCGAAATGCTGTGCATAATTTGTTTTTTAATCTTGACCACTGCATAAAATGTTTTTCCTCATATTTAAATTTTTCCCGACGCGACAAGTCAAATTGACATATTTCAAATATTAGTAGAAATTTAGAAATGCAATTTTTACACAGCAATGCAAAAATAAGATAGCTGTTTAAAATTAAAGACAGCTGTTTAAAGACAACCCTTCGATTCTTTGAATGGCCGAGACAGATCGACCATCACTGGACTTTACATGACATCCTGAGTCAGTCACAACCTGGAAAATATTATTTTTGTCGGACGCAGATTTTCACGCACCCCAGATTACCAAAAAGGTTAGAAGTGAGAATGGATTACAGATAACATCAGGCAAACTATGCAGCGAAGAGATTTATTGAAGAAAAAGGCAGTTAAAACAGGGTCAAAACAATTTCATGATGCCTACAAGAGAACACGCAATGATTTAAACCGATTAATTAAAACACAAAAGCGACCTATTTCACAAATACTTTGAATAAATGTGAAAACAATCCCAAAGAAATGTGGAAAACGATTAACAAGCTTACTGACAAAAAATCGAAAACCACTTGATTCCCGAAATTCAGTGCAATAATCAAAATTTGACAAAAAATCATGATATTGCAAACGCTTTTAACACCCATTTTAACGAAGTTGGACTAAATCTAGCGAGGGATATACCCCAGAGTTCTAGGACGCCGGAGTCATACCTAACGTCTACGAACGCACAATTCAATATACAAAATGTTACAGTAACAAAAGTCTATAAGTCGCTTTGTAGCATTAAAATTTCCAAATCAGCAGGACACGACACAATACAGGGTAAACTTTTACGAGATACTCGGCTGATGTAATATCGCCCTCGCTAACAGCGATATTTAATGCGTCTATAAACACAGGTATGTTTCCTGATGACTTCAAAACTACAATCATCTCCCAAATTATAAATCTGGAGACAAAACAAATTGTGACAAACATAGACCAATTTCTGTTCTATCAACTGTTGCTAAAATATTCGAGAAATGGATTACTGAACAGCTTGAAGTATATCTAGAATCCAATGGCATACTCAAAGAGACAGGCAGGTTTCAGGAAGAAACACTCGACACAAACTTCCCTTCTTAACATCACTAATCTGTCGTTAGTGAATATGGACAAGGGATATTTGAATGGTGTTATTTTCCTGGACCTTAAGAAAGCGTTCGATTGTGTTGACCATAATATATTAACTAAAAAAATGCATTATTACGGAATAAGAGGACTTGAAACCACTTAATGTGTGGCTTAAGGTTTACGACTGTTGAAACAGGATTAATTTATTTACCAAACCTATCCTCTTTGTAGCTCAATTTATGAAAAATCCAATTTTTGCAAATATACTGAGCGCATTGTTGGTTAAAAGCTTGCCCCCTCCGTAAATTTTTTGGGAAAGATAGGTGCCAAGTACATTTTTGCTTAAATATAACATTTTGAGGTTGATTCCTTCGCGCTATCCTTTTTGCAATCTGGGATACGCAGTGGATGCTAAATGTTTCTTCTATCGAACGCTAACAAAGGTCAATGGTTATGCGTGTTAGTTTTCAAAATAAACACATGTTTTGACAACAAAACCCCAGTCCTTTGCTGTGAATGCCATAAGCAAGTCATTCAAAAGTTTAATCGATCAGTTTGGCTAATATTTTATCAAATAATACAGCTATACACTGCTGAACATTGTGTTCTCAGACTGATGTGGTCTACTGGAAAATATTTCGCATTAAAACAATCGCTATATATAAGCGCCCTGATCTCTACCGACAATACATAGATCGGCGCAAAATACTGGGTCGAATGAACTCTGGAGAAATCTTAGCACGTCAAGAATAGTGTGCTGCCTCGCTGAGGTTCGGCAGCAATCATGCTAAATATACGCCCGCCGCATCCTTTCCCTACAGTAGCTGCTAGTGAAATTTGACACCGCTCCATATTATTTCTTGTTGTCAACAAGCCATTGATGATGGGCAAATATGAAGACACCCCTCGGCATCCCGCTCGATTGGATTAATAGTAGAAGGTGCTAGTAGATGGAATACTAAAACGGAAACTTATATACATTTTTTAAACCAAGCCAGGAGCAGTTGCGAAAAATGCAACTTAGGCCCTCCGTCAGAAATTCAACCTGCGGCCCTGCGATTTCGGTGCAGCGCTCCAACCAAATGAGCCACACAGTCCAGCGCTGCTGAGCATCAAGTGCAAGTTCGGTATATAAGATGGGAGTGATGCCAGCATATGGTGTATGGGCAAATATCAAGATCCCACTCGGCATCTCGTCGACTGGATTAATAGTAGAAGGTGCTAGTAGTTGGAATACTCGAAGGGAAACATATATACGTTTTCTAGACCTAGTCAGGAGCAGTTGCCATTGATGCACCTTCGTTGTGACGTCACAGGCCATAAATCAGAACAATAACATAATCTGTCACGTGACCCAGCCTTCCTAACCATGTTTATATTTCTATTAACTACTAGAAATACATGAATGCAGAATCGCCTCGCCCATTCGAACCAAACAATTTACTCCACGAAAGTTAGTGTAACATTAACTATTTAATGTTGTTAATCACAACTTCAGTCAAGGTAAACAGTTGTAAAGAAAACAACAAGGGGTTTCTTATGCTGGTCTTATTCCGAAAATATCGGCCGCCATCTTGTTCCGGGATAGTTTGAGGTGACCCACCACCCGATTTGTCGAGAAATACACATGACCCACCCCCATCTGATAGCTGAAAACATAATGACCCACCCCTAGTACAATTTAACGCCCTTGCTTTTTTATCTCCCACTAATATTAAGTATCAAATAAATGAAACTGAAGTGATGTTGTACCGAGTCTTCTTTCAAGTCATGGTCCAGCGACATATTTTTTTGGGAAAACAAATAAAATGTACATTGTTAAAAATTGAGGGTCGGAAATGCCATTTCCTGCATTTTTGGGGGACAAATTTAAGAACTTGCACAGCAAAATGCTGCAAAATTTTGCACTTCATAATTAATATTGAATGTAATCTCTAACATTGCTGGTGATTTTTATTGTAAAGATCTTACAAAAAACATTATATTTAAGTAATATAACATTTGTGTTGCATGAGTTCAGATATAATGTAATACTCTCAAGTGTATGTAATGTAAAGGTTGATTATAAGGTGACCCCCCTCAATGTAGCTTTAAAACTCGCATGACCCACCCCCATTTATGACTTGGAAAATTGATGACCCACCGCCCAATTCTGACTATTGAATACAGAATACCCCAAGGAGCGACTGCTGAATACCCCAAGGAGCGACTGCTGAATACCCCAAGGAGCGAATTAGTCAAGATGAGTCAAACAAATCGAGTCAATGAGAAAGGAGAAAGTTTTTTAACCAGCCAATCAGAAAGCTCGAATATTGCCCAAATGAGTCAGACCCTCGCAAACTTTAGTCAAAATGCAAATGGTCCAATCAAATGCCTAGAATCCGCCTCAGATTAGTCAAAACTCACGCAAATAACCGCTATTTTGACTTTTTTACTGCAGGCTCGGCCGCTGCACGAAATTGATAACTGGAGTATTTTTGAATATTAGGTACTTCACTGTCGGCTGCCGCTGCATGAAATATTACAACTGGACTATGTATTTTTATATCTGCGCAATTTTTACCTTAGTCGCGTGACTAGTTTGACTACCCCTAGATCCGCCCCTGCGGGGGGTGGGTGGATACCGGCCGACAATTTAGCAAAATAGAGAGAAACAAATTCTGAAGAATAATGTCATTTTGAAATTCATAATATGAATAAAACAAGACGAGTTTGAGAGACTGTAAATTTTCGACTCTATTTCAAAGTCATCAGACAGAATAGCGGCCGGTTACGCATTTTGCCTGAAGTGAGACCTCTGGTTGTGTCTACTCTGTGCCATCACAGATTAAAGAGTTAAACCAGATATCTCACTAGGTATCTTTCCCTAGAATTTTCGTGTCACGATTTTCACCTCACGGTTCACGAAAGATCACGAATTGCACACGCTAGATGACGTGTGCAACACTTACTGGCAAAATGGCGGCGATTGCTGACGCAATGCCACGCCATCCTATTGCTAGGATACACGCTCTTTCTTTGTTTTTTTGTTCGCTGACTGAAAACAATGTGGCCATAATTTCTGAATTGAAGGCGGCAAATGTGGCGCAAATAATGTGCAAAAATGTAAATAAAGTTTTCGAAATGAAAAATAATTGTTCAAGTAGTCTTTTTGCTCAACGTTTTGGATCATTAATTTGCTTTTTAGTGAAATTTTCGCCAAAAACGAGGCCTCGAAATTTCGGCGACGAAAACTGTGATAAAATCTTGAAAGAAAAATCAATGTTTCAACGTAAAATTCAAACTTTGAGAAATGGAGGTTGATATATATTGTTTTCTTAGGTAGGTCAGGGAACATAAACAGCAAATAATGTTACTGAAATATTAAAAATAGGCATGACCGAACATGGTTCATGGAAAATGTTTGGCAACATGAAAGTGATATTTAACTTGAAAGTATATCTGGATAAGACTATATACCAACCTGAATATTATAAAGATGAAATATTATGTAGCATTGTTGTTTTTTGGCCTTTCAAAGTTCGAACTTTTACCCCGCACCAAACACACACACTCTGTGGCCCTGCTTTCCGCTAATATTTTTACAAAATTGTTTGTAAGAATACAAGTTAGCTGTCCAGTAAAGGTTAACAAAACAAAATAGCACAAATATTCTTCATTTCGATAACTTTTCATGCGTTATAGGCATTTGCTCAAAAACATCAAAATATTGTTTCTTGTCTTCACATACATCCAGTGACTTTTGTCAGTCAGTGGCTCAATTATGGCGTGGAAATGGGTTCTAAGTCCATGTTACGCACACAATAGGGTTAGGGTAAGGGATTGGGTCGGGATTAGGGTCAAGATCAAAGAGAAATATTCGTGACTCGTAACATGGCGTTATAACCTGGAAATGGCGTGGATTACACTTACTGGCAAAATGGCTGTTTGGGCATGCGTATAAAAAATCTCGGACACGATTTTGGATGAGTGAGACATCTGGTTAGATCATTAATCTGCGGTGCCATGGTAACACGCGGAGGCGGAATCGTCAGTATACCACAATGCATTGCGCTGGAATTTTTTTCGAAATCAAGATTTTTGGCAGGAATGGCGAGAAAATTGCTGATTTTTACTTAGTATTTCTCTTTGAAAATCAGATATTATGTACAGAGTACGTATTGAAATTATTGTTGTATGTGCATCATATTTGATGGTTTTAATTTTGTTTTCGTTGTACGATGTGCTTTAGTTATATTAATTCACATATGTATTGACCTAATTTTCGGGTTCCTACTCTAGGCGTAACAACAGCTTTGAAATATGCTGGAGTTTGTTTTACTTTATGACGGGGAAGGTTAGTAAAAATAATATCACTGTATTCATGAAGAGTGTCTCTGTCAATTGATACCAAGAAATCAAAAAAGACTCCACAAACCAACGAGAGACCGCATTTTGAAAATGGGGTATTTTGTGATATTCATGCAGCTAATTAAATATGCAATTAGAGCGCTCTGCTTCGATATAAAGTGATTTGTTCAAAAACCCTAAGCACATAAACTTTGTGTTTCTAAGCCCAAATTTATATAAATTACCCATTAATAGTGTAGAGAAAATCATTTAGAAATTATATACAGTATGCACAATGTCAATGGTATTACATACTATGTAAACAACTCTTTGAGTTTGAAATAGTTTAAAAGATTAGTAATTTTAACCTAAGGGTATCAACTGAGATGTTTTTTTCTTTTCTTTATATTGTAGACGAATCACTACTGGAGTGGTAAAAGCCAAGTTTATGGGATAGAACATTCCTTGTCTGAAAACTATTATAATACTAACCTAGCATTAGGCCTACCTAATTTAGTTAACCTTGAATTATATAAACTTTTGAAGCTTTGTTATCATTTTACAGAGCCATAGACAGTTTGCATTTTACGCCTGATTTCCATTTGGTTTTGTAACTGTTGTCATGGTTAAGTCATGTTCGACAATGAGAAATAGTGTGGATCTGTCTTGTCTTTTGTGTCCTCTATGTAAATCAGTTTTTACTCTACAGTAGAGATATATCCACACTCTGTTACATTGGTCACCTTGATATGTTCACAGTTACAACTAAATAGAAACCAGCCATTATGTAACTTTGAGTGTGTATAAGAAAATCGGCATATCAAACCTCACCGAGCAGTTCACATAGACAGGGCCGGACTGGCTACCTCAGATAGGCCTGGGCACTCTGGGCTGGAGGGGGACCCAGTACTTTTTTAGTCGTATGTAAAAGCCCATTTCAAGGGGCCCAAAGGGGCCTTACAAGCAGGGGCCCACTGGGCTTTTCAATTCCTCGGTGTACCCAATTGGCCAGTCCGCCCAATATAATATTCACACAACATTGACAACAACAGTTTTAATATTAATATAAATGTTGAAATTAAATATCAGATGGGGAACTTTCATGTCTATAATGTGGGTAGGTTGATTTTGTAAACAATATTGTATCTAATCCTGGACTTTTAATAATATTACAGTAAAATTGGATTGATTTCATGTTAAATTTTTATATCGAATCAAATAATTTAATATGCATTGTTACTAGTAAAATTTTAATTACCTTACCTTGGGAATAATAATGGAAATGTATTCCGCGATATGGACTTAACAATAAAAAGAAAAAATGTCTGTACGTTTATAAGCGTTTATAACTTTTTATATTATAAGTAGTATCTAACGAGAACTTTGATTGGCTAATTGCGCGTGCTTTATGACGCAAATAAAGCACGGCTACTGTCTTGATTTTCTTCCTTCGTCTCCGCTTGTTGAATTTTCCTCGGAATTGTCCATACAATATGAACAAAATTATAATAGTTTTAAAATCAAAGTCTGTCAGAAAGCAAGAAAAAGTAGACCTAGACGAGATGGAAAAAGCCAGCCAACAAATGACAACGGGACATAAACGGCGAAGAAAGATTCGTAGCTGTTTCTGAGTTTGAAATATACTTTTTTGCTTGAAAGTTCGCATTCAACGGCGACAAAAAAACTAAAAAATCTGCTATTTTGATTTTCAAAGGTACAAAATTCTATTTAAACACAAACCAAACCAAATTTATCCACAGTTTTACGTGCAAAAAATTTACCCAGTTTGGCATTGATTTAGATAACACTATGTCTATCGTTTTTAAGCTGTCAAGATGCAACGACAAAAACCTACACAAATACGGCATGTTTATGCATTTCTTGACAGTTTGTCTGAGAATTGAAAATTTATTACTACCAACCACTGAATAACAAAAAACACAAAAAATTATTCAAACAGTACCTTCAAATAAACACTGCCTGATGTGTATATTTGATTCGAGACGTAAAATCCAACTTGACAGCCATTGTCGTCAAAGGAGCTTGACAAAAACCTTCGCTTTTATACCGAATCCAGAGCAAAAGTGAAGTAGAACAACGAAAAACCAATCTGTCTATCATTGTGGGCTATTTTTGAACATTTATCAACAGTTTTGTGCCTTTTTAATCCCAAAATTTTGTTGAGTTGTATGTTTTTCGCTCCTTCAATATTGGAAAGATAGGCTGAATTCGAAAACAGATAATACCAGAAGTAAAGCGAAAACGCGTGAACGTAGTATGTGACCGAAATATAGTGCACCCCTTTTAACCGGAAGCAACTTTAATTTTATTCATGAGAGGGCAAAAGACGTTGAACGTGTTGTTGAGCGAGAAGAACTTCAATCATCGCAGTTTTTTTGGGGTCTTCCCATGAAACATCATTAAGCGATGAAATACCCAGGAAAGATGAAATGATTCCCCAAGTTAACCAAATACCTGTCTGGATAACCAATAGATGTGAACCTAATGAGGTTCTAATTTTAGGCCTGATTATAATATTGCTTCCCATTCTTGGGTAGCGCACATAGTTTGATTTGCGTTTCCTTGCAGAAAAGTGTTACTAATATTGACAACAACATGCGATCAAAACCTTATGGTCGCTCTGTCCGACAATTAATCTCGATTCCTACGATTCCACGTATTCAAAATTATCGTACTCGTTCCCAAAATTAATTCTTAGTAATACGAGATCTATGGTCAACAAACTTGACGAAATTCATGAGTCGTCTTAGCCAACAAATGCGATATTTTGTAATAACGGGATCATAGCTCACAAAGAAAATCACTGACGATCTTATAGCGATGACAGGCTATGTACATGTTCGTAACGATCGCCCTGACAATCATCGTGGTGGGGGACAATGCACATTTTTAGCAAATAACATTAGATTTTCCCGTTTACTAGAACTTGATGACCAAAACTTTGAAACCCAATGGTTCTTACTCAAACCAAATCGCCTTCCCAGAGGAATCAACTGAATAATAGTGGCTACTATTTATCACCCACCTGGAAACGTCGATTACTTGCTGAGGAATTACATATATCAAAACCTTAACAAAGCCGTAAACACTCATGCTAATTCGGGAGTTATTTTGATCGGAGATTTTAATCAATTTAAACCTGGCAGCTTGTGTACGTCATTTAAGTTGAAGAAACTAGTTCATTCTCCATAACGTGGGTCCAACACGCTTGATACTCCTCACTCACTAACTTTTATGGCAAAGCTAAAATTCTCCCTCCAATAGGCAAATCTGACCATGCTTGTATCTTGCTTGAACCAACTGCCAAAAACCCAGAAAGTTTTCCAAGGACTAGAACCTTAAAACGTTCATGTCGCCCATCAGAAAAACAATCATTTCCGCATCCTCATCAAGAGTTAACTGGACGCCATTGTACTACACCAACACAACTGAAGAAAAACTTGGTGTCTTCATGAATGAAATCAAAACAAATATGAATAAGGATCTCCCACTACAATATGTCAAAAGTTACCCTATGGATAAACCTGACATCAAAGATGCGATAAAGAGACGACAACGTGCTTGGATTAACGGTAACCCTTATAATTACAATTTTTATCGAAGAAAAGTCGGCAAATTGTGCAGGAGAGCTCGCCGATCATTCTATTCATCTACTGTGAAGAATTTTAATCATTGCAACTCTAGAAAATGGTGGAATAATATCAAGCGTCTAATTAAAGTACCTTCCCTATGGAAATCGGCTGATGTACTTCCAATCTTAAAGAAAAATAATGCTCAGATTACAGATGATGATCTCCGACCCATTTCATTAATCAGCAAAATCCTCGAAGGCTTCGTCTTCTAATGGTTATTTAATGTGATCTTACCTTTCATTGATCGTTACCAGTTCGGTAACATGAAGAAATACTCAACCACACTTGCTCTTATCTATCCATTTGATACATCACTGGTTAGCAGCTACCGATTCCACTAGGTCCGTGATATGCGCTTGTATGATTGACTTTTCAAAAGCGTTTGACAGGATCGATCATAATATACTTATTAAAAAGCTACAAGCCCTTAATGTCCATCCCTGCCTGATAAATTGGTGCGCTGACTTTCTTCGCTGTTGTTATCTAAAAGTAGGAACGAACAAATCGACTTGGAAACGAATACATGCTGGAGTCCCTCAGGGTACTAAACTTGGACCCCTTCTATTCTTAATTATGATTAGTGACTTAAAGACATATTTTCGCTTGTACAAATACGTTG
The DNA here is from genome assembly GCA_016169945.1 of Trachythela sp. YZ-2020. Classification (NCBI taxonomy): domain Eukaryota; kingdom Metazoa; phylum Cnidaria; class Anthozoa; order Malacalcyonacea; family Clavulariidae; genus Trachythela; species Trachythela sp. YZ-2020. The sequence goes on from JADLSH010000307.1 coordinate 81,726, forward strand.
ATGACTGTACCCTTTACGAAGTTGTATCAAAACCTTATATCAACGAAATACAAAAATATTTTAACGAACTGCAAACTTGGACAGCTAACAACAATACGCGGTTAAATGCCAAGAAAACTAAAGAGCTCCGAATATCTTTCTTGAATGAAGAACCAACGTGCCACCAACTTACAGCTGACAACAATACAGTGGAAACGGTGCCAGATTTAGTCTATATTATAACATGTTATACTTATAATATATTCTACAAAGAATTCAAATTGTTGCAAATAATGCAGATGCATATATTCAAACAAATATAAGATTGCTTTTTTAACTAAGCAGCAAGTTAGTAATAATCCCCGAACCTGCGCGAAGGTACTAATTCCGCTCGGAGATTTACACCCGGGTATGTGAAAACATTGTGGAATGCAAAGTCGTCCGCCATTTTTTTTGTCATGGACTGGACTGGACTGGACGTTTTTTTAAGCTTTGCGCATGCGCGAGTTCAAACCGAGAGAAGAGTCGAGAAGACTCCTATTTTGCAAACTTTTTTCAAAAATAGTTTTGCACTCATTTTATAAGTAAGTCTCTATGTAAGTAAGTTTATATGTGAAGTCTCCAAACCAGGATAAATTAAAATTATTTACAGGACAAATTAACAAGAGGAAAAACAGTCGAAAGACCGAAAAAGGAGCGTTTTAAACAGGCAAATGTCTATTTTGCACGCTTGCTTTGCCGATTTTTTAACATAGCATGCAGTATAGTTTGTGAATTTGAAAATGTGTAGATCATTCTGTGTGGTCAACACAACATTGATTGATCTTAAGAGTATTGTGGTATTGATTCAAATACGTTATAGAAAAATAAAAAAATATTAAATCTCAAAAACTTCATTTCAAAAGCAAGTGCGAAGTATAAAAATACGAAGTGACTATATGACCGGCAGTCGGTCAGTACTTTTTTGTACTTTAGACTAACATTACTTTAAAGGACATTGGCAACAAAAAAATTTTTCACTTACTTTAGTCCAACTGCATGATTAGATAACAGGAATACCATTCTTATAAAAACAGAGCGATCGCAAGTAGGAATAAACGGACAATCTTTCATCTCGAAATTCAAACTTTGGCGGCCATTTTGAACAATATTGAGAAAAATTATTTTTCGTCATGTGACCAGTTGTGACGTCAGGTGTTGGGTTCGAGAACCGAATCACAACAAGAAGCTATTTGTTTGGAAGTGTTTACTACAAACTATATTTGAATAGAGCTTTGTAAATTATTCAAATATATGCAAATGGCAGCTAGAAATTATAATCCAGCCAACGATAATCCACTCGTGATTCTTACCGAGCACTTAATGAATGATAAGAGAAGTAGGTGTTAAAAACATTCTCCTGGCCAATGAGGATGATTTCTTAGGAAAAGGTTTGACAGGCTTAAAATGCTGAAAACTTAAGATTTTTTATGGTGTGAATTGTTTCTAACTATAAAAGTACTATTTATAATAATACAACAATATGTGATCAAATGTGGGTTTCTAAAATATCCTTCAAAACTTAAATACCTTCCTTTAGCCATGCTCGCTCAAGTACATTGTGTGTACATTTTGTGAAGATCTTGTTTTCAGGATGCACATGAATGTCGGCAATGTGGTTAATAATGCTTAGCCATTTTTCTTCTTTTTCATCACCTGTCGTGCTCCTGCTGGCAATCCAGTGCATGTGATTGACAATTGACTACAAAACACAAGAATAGTATATCAAAAAATTGTCTTCAAAGATTCTTTTTCCTCATTTGTAGCACATGTACACAATTTCACTTATAAAGTGTTAGGTTGTTTTGATATTCTGGGGAGAAGAGAAGGTGAAATGTTGTAACAAGAATCAAGATGTCCTACCCCTATCCATGGTGTCAATGATTTGAACTTCTTCATTTTGGCAGCTTTCGTCAGTTTTTTCTTTTCCCCTAAAAGTGTCAGGAGGAGGCAAAGCCAATTAAAATATGCCAGGAACAAAAAACAAACTGGAAAATATTTAAAAGGCTAATTATAAAAATTTCTATACCCATGGTCTGCCCGCCCAACTTATTTTAAAGATTCCAGTGGTTGTGAGCATACCCCACAAGTAAGAATTTTGTAATTAGACATGCATCATACCTTTATAACTTGTGTGCCAAGGACAACATTGTTTTCAACATCCATCGTGCTCCCAGATCCTATGAGTCCGGAATGGCCAGGACTGTCAACACGCATGTCTGAGGCAATGGTGACAGATTTTCCTTCAATTGCTTCGATTCTAACTTTTTGTCCTCTTTGCCAAATTTGGAACACAGCTTGAATTGCATACACTTTCAGAATATTAGATAATTCTCTCTGGTGCAAATTAATTATTTTCAAAGAATCAAATAGTCTTAGCACCTTCGATGTTTCCAATCCATTGCATAATATGCCTGAAGCAAGAAGCAAGTGAAAAACAGGCTTATGGTTAAGAATCGGACCAGTTGACCATGTGAAGTCATGTGCACTGTCACTTGGGCAACAAACTTGAATGCTACAATTTAACAGTACATGCTGAACCACACAGACGACATATCTCAAATGTATGCAGAAGAGCTTCCTCAAATACAACAATCTTTATTTGTTCTGATGCTGGTTTCCTCCTAATTAAATCTTGTTGTGCAATGTATTTTTTTGGTCGTCTACCTCACTGTCATCACTTTACTCATCATCAGATGTGGATAGTTGAAAATCTGCATCTTCCACTTTAGAACATCTACTGATACTTGCAACAGCTTCATCCTCAATACCTGTTAACATTAAGTAATACTTCAAGTTATATAGAGTAAATCGGTTCATATTGTTTAACGGAAATTAAGGAAGCATGATGCTACAGTTAGTAGGTAGGTAGGTAATACTTTATTTAAAATCAAAATAGAGAACACGCTAGCCCCATCAACTCTAGGCTGGTTTACATAGGGGGCGTGTTTAATTGTTAAAAATATTTTTTAAAAAGGTACACTAAATACTAACACACAAACACACATATAATATATGATAACTAGGAAGCATGTCATTATCCAACTATTGACTTAAACGAATGAAGCGACTCGGCCAATTTTGCTTCATTTGGGAGTTGATTCCAAAGCATAGCGCCGCTATATTTCAAGCTTTTTTAAAGAAATTATCGTTTCGGCTTCGGAAGTGTAAGATCTGTTGCAGTACTTCGGAGATGATAATTAGTTTGATCTATTTCTCTTCTCACGAAGGACCCCCGAAGACCCGGCGCAGTGTGGTCATATAGTACACCGGACACGATGTATATATATAGTACATCGGACACGTGATCATATGACGTGAGTAGAACGTTTTTATCCGCCATTATCAGTAGTTGTTGATTCGTCTCGAACGAAAACCTATATTTTGTAAACCTTATTTGTTTTTTTTTTCAAATAAACTGCATAATCTAACAGGTTATGGGCCCAGGAGCTTAAAAATGGACAGTCAAACGATAAAATGGCTAGTTTTCAATGGAAAAGTCGAGGATTATCCGATATGGAGTACGAAGTTCATTGCGTATATGCAGACGAAAGGTTTATATATAGCGCTTCTAGGGAAAGACGTTTTACCAGAAGAAGTAGCACCGTTAGCAGAAGATGCTATAAATGTACAAAACGCCGCATGGGAGGCAAAAATACAAGAGAGAAATCAACAAATCGAAAAGATTGAAGAAAAAAATAATATGGTATGGTGTCATATTGCTTTAGCCCTCGATAACAACAGTCTTTTATATATACGACAAGGTTTGCCTGTCATCAGATGGTGTTGGGGACGGAGCAAAAGCGTGGCGTCTACTAGAACAGAGATATTCCAACGTCGAAAAGCCAACTTTAGTGAGTCTATTTCGTCAAATATCTAGATTACAGTAAGGTGGAAATGAAAAGTTATCCGAATATTTCGTACGAGCACAAGAACTAATGTCCCGACTTACCGAAGCTGGTGAAAAGATATCAGAAACACTATTCAATGCTCTGGTTATAAGCGGACTTCCAGAAAAGTATGAACACTTTGTGGTACAAGAAAGCTTCAATCTGGCAGCTAATTTTACCGAATTACGAACACGTTTACAAAACTATGAAGATAGTCGACTCCAAAGACATCAAGCAGAAGAAGATAGTGCCACAGCAATGCATTCTAGGAATGCATCGGGTCGAAATAAAGGTCCAACCAAGCCGAAGGGAAATTGTTTTGTCTGTGGACTTCCCGGTCACTTTGCCAGGCAATGCAATAAAAGAAGTTCAGCTGTCTGTTCAAAGTGGAAAAAGAGGGGTCATCTAGCAAAAGCGTGCAGAGGTCCAAGTAAACCTGAAGACCCTCCAACAAATTAATCGACTTCATTTTCATCGTACTCTCAATGTATGAACAGTGGTAGTGGAACAAGCAGTGGTACTGGAAAATTAAATCATTTCATCATTGATACTGGTTGTACAGATCATATTATTACCGAAAAGGAACTGTTCGAAAACTTACCACCTTGCAATGTCAAAAACGTTAAGGATCCAAAAGGAAACCTTACACCTGTCGAAGGAATTGGCGATGTACCAATTAAGCTTCAATCGGCAAATGGCAAAGAGGTAGAGATGGCCCTACGAAATGTTCTTTATGTACCAAATTATGAAGTAAACCTACTTTCTGTCAACCGATCGGTCAAATTTGCTGTGATGATAATCTAAAGGAAGTATGTGAAACACTTGGAAAGCAATCCTACTACCAAAAGAAGCTAAAAACAAGTCCCAGAAACCTCTCGAACTTGTTTACTCAGATATTCTTGGTCCATTCGAAGTCACTAGCCTCAATGGATCCAGGTATGCAATGGATTCAGTCGTAACGTTTATGAGCAAGAAACCCCAAGCCTTTGAAAGATTCAAAGAGTATGTAGCAGAATCAGGATCACCTCGGAGACTACGAACCGACAACGGCGCAGAATATACATCGAAGCAATTTAAGGGTTGCTGCAGAGATTCAAAAATAAAGCAGAAATATACCGTGCCAGAAACCCCACAACAGAACGGAGTTGCGGAACGCTTTAATCGAACTCTGGTTGAAATGGGACGATGTATATATTGATCCAAGCAAAATTATCAAAGCGCTATTGGGTAAGAGCATTATCTACAGCAGCTCATATAAGAAATCTTACCATGAGTGCCAACAGCAACCAAGGCAAAAGTCCCTTCGAGCTCTTTACCGGAAAGCCGCCAAGGCGAAATCATCTACGAGTTTTTGGCTGCACAGCATATGTTATGAAGAGAAAGATAAACTTAAAGAAGTTGGATTCTAGATCTGTAAAGGCAAAATTTATCGGTTATGATGACAAGAGCACAGCATACATTCTGCAAGAATTTGATTCGAAGAAAGTCATCAAAGCGCGAAATGTTCTCTTCAAAGAAAATGAAATCCAATCATTTTCAACAAAGGAAACAATAAATCCGGAAGAATCAAACCTTGTGAGTCCCAACATGGACCTCAACGATGATCGCTCAAATCACTAGGACACAACGGCACCGGTTCAAGGTAAAGTGGGGGGAAATAATGCACCGATACCTGTCGTAGAAGATCGGCACGAAGCTGAAGAAAACCCAGAGGAAGACGAAATCACACTTCCCAGAGCAAGCAGAAATCGGCGTCCACCTGAGAGATTGGATCACCCTACACTTTCAGCACAACTAAAGAAGAAAACGTACAAGAACCCAAGCCGTATAGTGAAGCAGTTAATTCACCGCAAGCAGAGAACTGGAGAAAAGCTATGAAAGCGGAGTATGATTCACTAATAGACAATGACACCTGGACAATAGTTGATGAACCAAAGGATAAACAAGTTTTACCAGGAAAATGGGTGTATAAAGTAAAATACGGAGCAGACGGACAAGGAGATAAATTAAAAGCAAGATACGTAGCCAAAGGTTATGCTCAAATCGAAGGTTTAGACTTCTTCGATACGTACGCTCCAACTTGTAAACCCGAAACTTTCCGAATCCTACTAGCAACGGCAGCACAAAAAGATTTGCATCTTGGACAAATGGACGTGAAATCAGCCTACCTTCACCCCAACATAGAAGACGAAATTTACCTAGAGCAACCAAAAGGTTTTACCAAGAAAGCAAACTCGGGAGAAAAGCTGGTATGCAAACTAAACAAATCCATCTATGGCTTGAAACAGGCTGCAAAGAATTGGTATGAAGCACTGTCAAGTCGACTTCTCAAAGAAGGATTCAAACGAAGCTGTAATGACTACTGCTTATTTGTAAGAAAGGAGGAAGATGCAACATTCTCATACGTGTTAGTCTGGGTAGATGACATTATAGTAACTGGAGCGAGCGAAGAAGCAGTTAACGAAATCAAGGCAGTGTTAAATGAGAATTTCAAGATTCCTGGATAAACCTGACACATCACACTGGAAAGCTGCGAAACACGTCCTAAGATACCTGAAAGGAACTATAGATTTACGATGAACATTTGCGAAGAATTCCAACCTCAATGTGATCGATTGGCGACTCAGACGCAGATTGGAGCGCGAACCTCAACGATCTCAAATCGACAACGGGCTATTACTTCAAGTTTGAAGGAAATGGCGGCGCCATCAGTTGGGAGATGAAGAAACAAGTAACGGTCGCACTTTCGAAAGCGGAAGCGGAGTACCAAGCCATGGCGGCTGCAGTACATGAAGCTGTCTATTTACGCGCGCTACTGAAAGATATTGGTTGTCCAATGGAGAAACCGACTGACATCGGAGAAGACAATCAGTCCTGTATAAATCTCTTTATTGTTGTCCGTGGGACGCACGGTATTTACGATCAGTTTTTTCAAATGTAAATATCTCCAGACGTGTTTATTCTCTGGCAGCAGGACACGCGTCATTCGATAGCTTATGACTTCCTCTTTAAAATGATATTAAGTTTGTCCCGGTTCATATTACATATCAAAATTAATTTGCTACATGTTCATAAATTATCTAAAAAATTTACAATTATTGTTGAAATAAATCGGAATTGCCAGAGCAAGATTTATTATTTTCGAGCAACCACAATGGGTAGTTCAGTGTTATTTTGTGCCTCAACAGGCTCTACCACAATGGGTAGGTTGTTATTTTCTGCTACCACCATCAGTAGTTCAATCTTCTAGTTTTTTTTGTGCTACCTCCACAGGTAGTTCAGTGATTATATTTTGGGCTATCACCATGGCCGGTTCAATTTCGTAAGAAAACATGCTCGTACAACATGAAACACTGACAACCTCTGGTAAGTTATCTACAGACAAAAACTCGACACCTGGGTCTAAAACAATTAAGCCACTATTCAGAGCTTTTAAGTAGATTTTGTCTCCTTGTAATAAGACATTATTAAATGTTGTTGTTGACCAATCGATCAGTGGGTTATTTTGGGCTGTTAGAACTGCCGATAAACTCATGAAAGCACATTGCTTGCATCTAGATCGAACACTAAAATGTTCGTCACCTTGATGTATATTAGCAGAAAGAAATAAAGCCATACTTACGTGAATTTTTCTGACTATTTTCAACCGTTTCCTGCATAAAAAGATTTGTCAAATCTTGAGCACATGAAAAGAAACATGCGCGCGCAATACAAAATCTTGCTTGACGCCCCCCTCATTTAAAAAACATTCCTCAAGCTTAATTTTTCCCCCGGAATTACGAGATCTTAACAGACACAAATCGAAATCTCGACTATACATAACTCGGCCAAAGAGACTGGACAGAAGTAAACGCAACACTTCATGTCAAGAATAGTGTGCTGCCTTCGGCAGCAATTATTGTAATGACGCATTTCACTACGCTTTACATGGCGCATTACGAGAAACACGAGCCGCTGGGCGAAGGAACGCATGCGCCTGCGTAGTGAAAGGCTTCATGTACGCGTAATAATAATCGTAATAATAAAGCCTCTGCGGAGGAGAGAGAACCATTGCAATGCTACGTCTCTGACACCATATAATTCCAATTTTTTAATTAGTATGCTGTGATCAACGGTGTCAAATGCCTTTTTAAATCTAAAAACATCACTCCGTTTATAAGGCCTCGATCAATATCGATTAACCAAGAATCTGTAGATTTCAATAATGACGTTGTTGTAGAATAGCCCGTGCGGAAACCAGACTGGCAATGTGAAAGAATGTTGTTTTGACAAAAATACGTGTATAGTTGTTCATAAACCAATTTTTCAAAAACCTGAGACAGAACAGATAAAACAGAAATAGGTCTATAGTTGCTAAAGACTATAGCTTTATTAAGATAACTGTTACAATTAGCTGATGTAAAGCATTACGCACTACTGCAGCTATTACAAAAAAGTGTTATATATAGAACTTATAAGGAATTATACTGAGTGACTTAGTAAAGCTTAATTAATTGCACACTGATAGTTAAGCACAGTTATAGAAATCGTCCTCAGTCTAAGCATTACGAGTTACAACAAGGCTATGAAAGTTGTATATAAAGCTTAAAGATGTTCATCTTTATTCAATCTGTCCTGTAATTCCAATCGTCTGCACCCTGTATATCCTGCATATGCAGGCTGACGTTTGCAAAGTCTTCGCAGCAGAGCTTCAAGATGTCCATCGTTATTCAATCTATCTTGCGATTCCAGTTCGTCTGCACCCTGTATGTCGTCCATACTCTCCAATGGTGCTTCAAGATTTAACCCTTGACATCCGCCTCTGCCAGCTTGACGTTTGCAAGGTCTTCGGACCATAGCTTCAAGATTTTCACCGTTATTCAATCTGCCCTGCGATTCCAACTCTTCTATGTTTAAAAAGTTTTTAAAAGGAAACAGTTAGAATATTATTCCCCCCACACATTAATATATGTAGGCTTTATTACTCTATCAGGCATTTTTACTTTGGGACCGAAGCTTGATGTACGTTGTTTGGAGATGTCCGCTGTCTAAAGGTTTAGTGAAAGTAGCTAGACAGTGAAGTGTGCAAGATACGGTCATAATCAAATTATTTTCTGGCTTTTCGAGAACATGTTTTCAAATTTTGAAGGTCAGTGTGGAGGCTGGGAGAGTTTTTGTGCTCATAGTTTGTAGTTTTTTCTTATACGATGGATTTTTATGTCAACTCTCCATTGTATAGAAATTGTTTTTACTTGCATAATTATTGCATTTGTCTCCTCTAATGCGCACTTATACATTAATAGTAAAGTAATAAACCAGTAATTGAGTACTGTACAAGTATATTCATATGACAACGATGCCTTACCGTTCCGCGAGTCTGTCGTTATCACCCTTGCTTGTGCTTCGTAGACACAAATAACCAAAACGAGCGTGATTATGGTCTTTTCCATCATTCTGTAATTCGATAATATTATAATTTGATATTTTTACCTTTGTCAGGAAGTTATGTTGTCACCTCTGTCTGTCTGTCTGTCTGTCTGTCTGTCTGTCTGTCTGTCTGTCTGTCTGTCTGTCTGTCTGTCTGTCTGTCTGTCTGTCTGTCTGTCTGTCTGTCTGTCACTGTCTGTCTGTCTGTCTGTCTGTCTGTCTGTCTGTCTGTCTGTCTGTCTGTCTGTCTGTCTGTCTGTCTGTCTGTCTGTCTGTCTGTCTGTCTGTCTGTCTGTCTGTCTGTCTGTCTGTCTGTCTGTCTGTCTGTCTGTCTGTCTGTCTGTCTGTCTGTCTGTCTGTCTGTCTGTCTGTCTGTCTGTCTGTCTGTCTGTCTGTCTGTCTGTCTGTCTGTCTGTCTGTCTGTCTGTCTGTCTGTCTGTCTGTCTGTCTGTCTGTCTGTCTGTCTGTCTGTCTGTCTGTCTGTCTGTCTGTCTGTCTGTCTGTCTGTCTGTCTGTGTGTGGCTAATTTTTGAATACAACCCTGTGGCTGTTAGGCAGGACAGTTTTGAAATGACAGACACACAGAGTTAAATAAGCACAATCAATCAAATAAACGAAACCTAAGCTGTAGCTTGTCAGTATGTTAATAGAATTATGTACCGCTCAGGGGTGTCGTGGAGGGGGCTCAGTAGCCTGCATAGCGGCGCTAAGGGGAGAGGGATATTAATCTACTGTTATTAATCTACTGTTATCCACTCGCCAGAAACGTTTTTACAATTTCAGCACATTTTCTCTCAATATCTTTTCACCAACAAATAATTTTTGACCAAGTTCACACCCCCGCATCCCCCTCCCCGTCGCCACGCCCCTGAATAAACTAATAATTATTTTGATATATTCACTGCCATGCAATGTGAGCTAAGAATAAATAAATATCAAAAACGTCCCTGTTCAGTCGCGTGGACTTGAAACTAACAAATTGTTCGATGTTTTCTAATTTTTTAAATTCAATTTTCCATATAAATTTTATACATAAGTAGAATAAAATCAAAACTGGTTTACAAGATTGCCGTGTGGGAGTCAATATTATAAGTTATTATATTAATCATTTATAGCTTTCTTAAATTGCGACAATAATGGAAGCCTACGTATATCCTGGGGTAAACTATTCCACAATAGTGCCCCACTATAAGACAGGCTTCGTTTTAGAAAATTGGTACGTGGCTTGGGTAAGTTTAACTTGACTTCAGAATTCCTGAAATTATACCCCGTGTCAAGAACAGAGAAAATATTTTGTAAGTAAGAGGGCATATGCCCTTTCAGCGTATCTTAAACAACAAACTAGCCTTAAGTTTTTCACGTCGTAAAGAGAGATTATCGAACTGCAAGCTATCCAAAAGAACGCTAGCACTGGTATCATAACCTGACCTTGTAATGACTCTGACCGCTCGGCTCTGTAATTTCTGTACTTTCGTACTAAGAGTTTCTCCTAAATCATCCCAGCAGCAGCAGTCAAAGTGAGGCTGTATCAGAGCAAAATATACTTGAATGCTGTTTTTGTCGTTATAAATGGTCTAATACGCTTTAAAGCGCCAATAGCGCCGAAGCAATTTTCTTCGATATTTTTTCAATGTGCACTGACCATGAGAGGTGACTATCAATATAACAATGTAACTTTCAATTTAACTTAATATTTATTTTAACTTAATACTTAAATTTAACTTAATATCAATTTAACTGCATGAACCCTATTTATTTCACGACCATGGATCCTAATAGCTATATCACCCTGAGTAGTATTAATTCTCTGTCGCGATGCAATTATCATAAACTCCGTTTTGGCGATATTTAGGCTGAGCATATTGGTAATAAGCCAACTGTGAAGATTTTCTAGCTCAGAGTCAATGACATTTTGGAGCTCCTCTAGCAAATCAGCCGCGTATCTTATACTTGTGTCATCTGCAAACATTCTAGGCGTAGCGTTATTGAGTTATTCACATAACTAACGTAAAAATTTCCAAATTAACAATATCGATCTATACTTTAAGCACCGCTAAAGCTTCAGAAAGGATACCTAATATAGTGTAGGTACGTAGGCATACTAATGTAATCGGTCCGTAATTGGAAGCGATCTGAGTATAAAGTTATGAAAAGCCCTAATTGGAAGCGATCTGAGTATAATTAAAGGTCTACAAGGCTGTACTAACTAAATATTGTCTAATTAAGTAATTGACTAACTAACTAACTAACTAACTAATTGCTTATTAGCTACCTATCTAAATGAATAAATAACCAGCATACAAACTTACTATCTAACCAACAAAGCAAATAAATAACTGTACGTAACTAATTAACTGACTAACTTGCAAACTAACTAAGAAAATAACTAACTATCTAATTTACTAATAACTGACGTAGTTACATATTTACCATCCAGAATAAAACGTTATTCTGACTTGATAACTAACATGCAACTATACAAGTCTGCATGACTCTTTATCCTGTTAAACAAGTTAATCTGTCAGCTAATAATATATAAAAGTATGTAATTTTACTCACATAATTTAACTTCTAAACACGAAATATTCTTTGCAAGTTACTGTCCTTTAATTGATTTTCTTTCTGAAGATCTACGAGCTCCTATCAGACAGATACCTACCACACAACTGAAGCTATCTCGTTTGGTGAATACAATATCATCGTATGCACCTAATTAACATGCAAACGCTAGGGTATTTTTAGCCTGTATATCAATTCTCCCATTGGCTATATGCATAATATGTCACGGTCTGTAGTAGTTTGGTATCTGATAAAACACTCACCATTATGAATCATGCTCTCAAGCCCCCATAGTCACGATTTAGGGCCGTTTAGATTTTAGACTTTTGTATTTTGTATGCATGCTATTGTGTCGGCACCTTCGTGAACACCCCCACATTTGAAACAATTACTAACATTCCATAATGTTCTTACCCTGCAGGGTGACGAGAATATAAAATAGTTTCAAAATCTTGCAATTACATGCAATACTAATCATTATTTGTTTTTGAAGATTAAAGTGTTCATGTCATTGTATATAATTATTGTCTATAACAGGCATGGTGGAAAAGACGCAGTTGGATTGCGGAGAACGGAGTGCGGAGTCTACCAAAGACTTTCTTTTCGATAGGCAATGGATTTTGATCAGATTCCGTCTTTTCTAATTTATTGGGGGGGGGGGCGGGATCAAGTGGAAAAGACGGAGTTTGATGAAAATCGATTGCCTATCTTAAGGAAAGACTTTTTGATAGACTCCGTACTCAGCACTACGTACTCCGTCATAACCACCAAGCCGTCTGTAACATGAATGAAATTGATCAAAGTGCTTATAGCAGACAGAATGGCGGCATCGAACTTATCTCGTCGATCTGCCTTTGTTAGAAACGCAGACATACACCTACGTAGGCGCAGTAGCACTTTAGAAAAAGGTTCTTTTTCAATGGGCATTGAATATTTGAAACAATTACTAATTAACATTCCATATTCCATAGTGTTCTTACACTGCAGGGTGACCAGAATATAAAATAGTTTCAAAATCTCACTGTTTAAGACATGTGAAGTCAAAATAAGAAAGCTCGTTTGACCGGTACGCGCGGAAATATCCAGGCAACTCCCACGCAATTCTTGTTCTCATTTGACCATTTAACTCTCATGTAAACTCTCGCTGCCAAATCTCATCAACTCTCATTCCTCTTGTTGTAGTTGCTGTTTGACAGAAGTCAAGCTACGATCTTGCTCTTTATTTAAAACCGGCAAATCTTTGCTATTCTGTATCTACATTTCAGCAAATTATAAAACAGACAAATATGTACTCTCCACTGTCACTACTAAGTAAGGTTATTCATTGAAAGATATAATCATGGAGATGAAATCATAAAAAGATAAATAAATCATAAAAACAATATAAAGAGTCATTTATATAGAATTCGGCATTTGTTGGGATTTAAACTGTTGATGAATAATCTTATAGTACTTGTTATCTGTTAGACGGCCGGCCAGTCTCGAAAAAAGTGACTGTCGATGGCATTTTTGTTACAAGCAGGCAACCACACTAAATGTCATCGGAGTGTGTTCACTTTGACGGTGAAAGTGGTTGCCTTCCGTAATTTTTCTATTTATCTACCGAAATTGGAAGGTTTTTATAACGACATTTCGATAGATGGAAATCCATTTAAAAGCAATTTTCGATATCATGGATTTATTGTAATTGGTTCACTACCTAATTAACATGTGCAAATTTCTCCTTTTCTTAATTGTCATGACTCAAAGTTACATGCAAATGAGAAAATGGTATTACTATTACACTTGTTAAAATACCTGTATGGAGGCGAGTTTCAAACTAAGGATGGATTTATTAGGACGAGTGGTTACCCGAAGGCTTAAATTCGTAAATTATTGCGTTTAATTTAGAATATCTACCGATTTTGAAGGTCTATGTGTTGTAGTAAAACAGCGTATTTGCGCCAACATGCTGTTTTTCAACCATTTACATGCCAAAACTCGACTGGCTCAACAGAAATATATTGTGTTACACGGGTGGCAACCGGGCGTGTAATACTGATTCGTATGTAATCTAAACATATGTGATCGTTGCCTGTCTGTAACACAACAAAAACTTATTGTTGTGGCTTCTTTTTGAAAGGTCGTGTTTTGATGTATTTGCGCCATGTTTCTTATTAGCATACATTTTGAATTATACGAAAGAAGATTACCCGAGCTTTACAAATGTTAATTAGATAGTCAGCCAATTAAAATAAAACACTAATATAAAATACAGCATTCGACAAAAATCCCATCCTTCGAAATGTTTCAGAAAAAACCTTCAAATTTTGGCACATAAATAAAAAATTACGGTTGGCAACCATTCTCACTCCCAAAGTAAACACTATCCTAAGAAATTTTGCGTAGTTTCATGCTTGTAACAAAAAATGCCATCGACAGTGTTTTCTAGACACTTTTTTCAAGCTTGGCCGGCCGTCTATGTATTCTATTTTAACCGAACTTTAATGTTAAAATTTACCTGAAGTATAATGATTATAATAGACCTTTCCCTGATTGATTATCCCCGAGCCGGCGCGAAGCGCCGTGCGAGGGTACTAATTCCGCTCGGCTATTTATTACACCCGGGAAAAAGGAAAGCTATGCGAAACCAAAGTTCCTGGCGTGTGGCTATGTTTCATGGGTGTCATGGGTGAACGTTTTCGCGAATTTCGTGAACTTTTCGTGGACATCGCGTGTGCTGTTATTGTCAGGAGCGGAATGAGCGAAGATTTTAAACATGAGAAATTCTGAATATCATTTCAAAATCGCTTCTAAGGACTTTATAAATAGGAGCTGTGAGGCGAATTTTATCGCTTTTGCTTTATATAAAAGGATAAGAAGAGATATATGAGCGAAAAAAGTAAAATATAAGGCGAGTTTGTTATAATTGTTGATGTATTTGTTCATGGCATATTATCATTGTTGTTTATTTAAAAACTGTTGCTTTATATAAATAGTCAGTCTCGTTTAATTCCAGTTCAAGTATCCTATATTTTATGTTACAAAAAGCTATAAATTAAAAGGAAAGCGGAACCATTTTTACTCGAGAGAATTGTATACTTTCAACCGCAATATTTCATTTCAAAAAGGAATTTATAGGTAAATGCAGTTTTATGAACTTTACGAAACGTTTTATATTGAACGGACGGTTGAATTTTTCAATTTTACTGACATTAAAATAAAATATTAGAATGCATAATAACATACCTACATGATATATTTCAGTATTCTATTGTTAAAACCATTAATATTTTAACTACATTGCCGGTTTTGTAGTGTAATTTGTACCACTGAGCTATACTATATTACTGGAGGAACAGCTCGGCAGAAAAAAGTGTCCGCAAAAACATGGCGGATTTTGGCATTTTCTGACGCCATAATGATATGGAGCGGTATTCGGTTCAAAAATATCAGCCGACTAGTTTACAGGTCGATGCGATCATTCAGGATTCGTTGTGTCAGCTTATTGCATTAGTATGCCTTAAGACATTACGTTCTGCCCGTTTAACATCTGTGTGAATGCAATACGTTTCGGCTAAACAGATTATGTTCTACCTGGTCGAAATACGTTTCGCCCGAAAGTATTGTGTTGTGCATGAAAAATGTATACACTTGCGTAAGCATCATGCAAATAGTCCGAATGACGTTTGACACGCGGTGAAAGGGTCAAAAATAACACGATGTTGCGGCTGAAGTACACACGAGGATATGATGGGATAACGAGTAGTCACTGGGGTACACTTCAGTACAATGAATTAAAGAGAAATTGCCTCGGTCGCCACTTGTTTCCATCTACCAAACTGACGTTACGTCATTTTTTTAACTTTGAAGTAAAGTAAAAAACTTTGTAACTGACTCTAACCCTAAAACCTACCCTAAACCCCTAACCCAAAACCTAACCCTAACCAAATTGATGAAGAAAAATCAAGAAAAACGAATATGAAAATCGGGAAAATTGCGTAACGTCAGTTTGATAGATGGTGAAAACCTATTGCCTCGCGTGCATGCTAATCTTTGTTTTATAAATATGGCGTCAACAGACCACGAACAAAAAAGTCCCGATCAATCTTCTGGTTCTGCTCTATCCAGAGCAGTTAATTTACTAGAAAGGTCGGTCTCCATTTTAAAAGAAACTACAAAGAACGATCAAAATGATTCTCCAGCTCCTGATTCAAGCTCAACTAGCTTAAATAGGGCAATGCTAAACTACAGGTATCTCGAGCTAATTTGTAATATTTTGTATAATTAAGAAATAAATGCCATAGTTAATATAGAGATAACATGGTTAGGAAACTCGGCTTCCGCTTTGGTTCTATGTTTTTGTTTGCATTGTGCACAGTCACGGTTAGTAAATATATTGTAGTTTTATGAATCGACCAATAGAAATGTTTGGGCTTAATCTCCAAAGCGTGTTTCTGAAATATTAATGTATGTAAAACAAACGATTTGTGCACGGTCAGGTACCGTTCGACATAAATCCCATTCAATTGTTAGCTGCTTTGTAATTTGACGAGTTTCCTAACCATGTTATCTCTATATTAACTATGGCATTTATTTCTTAATTATACAAAATATTACAAATTAGCTCGAGATACCTGTAGTTTAGCATTGCCCTATTTAAGCTAGTTGAGCTTGAATCAGGAGCTGGAGAATCATTTTGATCGTTCTTTGTAGTTTCTTTTAAAATGGAGACCGACCTTTCTAGTAAATTAACTGCTCTGGATAGAGCAGAACCAGAAGATTGATCGGGACTTTTTTGTTCGTGGTCTGTTGACGCCATATTTATAAAACAAAGATTAGCATGCACGCGAGGCAATAGGTTTTCACCATCTATCAAACTGACGTTACGCAATTTTCCCGATTTTCATATTCGTTTTTCTTGATTTTTCTTCATCAATTTGGTTAGGGTTAGGTTTTGGGTTAGGGGTTTAGGGTAGGTTTTAGGGTTAGAGTCAGTTACAAAGTTTTTTACTTTACTTCAAAGTTAAAAAAATGACGTAACGTCAGTTTGGTAGATGGAAACAAGTGGCGACCGAGGCAATTTCTCTTTAATTCATTGTACTGAAGTGTACCCCAGTGACTACTCGTTATCCCATCATATCCTCGTGTGTACTTCAGCCGCAACATCGTGTTATTTTTGACCCTTTCACCGCGTGTCAAACGTCATTCGGACTATTTGCATGATGCTTACGCAAGTGTATACATTTTTCATGCACAACACAATACTTTCGGGCGAAACGTATTTCGACCAGGTAGAACATAATCTGTTTAGCCGAAACGTATTGCATTCACACAGATGTTAAACGGGCAGAACGTAATGTCTTAAGGCATACTAATGCAATAAGCTGACACAACGAATCCTGAATGATCGCATCGACCTGTAAACTAGTCGGCTGATATTTTTGAACCGAATACCGCTCCATATAATGACGCCACTGGTTCTTTGACCAGGGCTCACTATGAGCCCGCTACACTATTCACACCCCCCTGGTTTTCAAGAAAATATTTTTGCTTTTTGGCGTGAATTTTGCATTTCGCTGTTGTTTTCGACTTTTCCACATATTTTTTCAACTTTTGACCATTTGTTCAAAGATGTGGAAGTCGTACACGGTATTCCCATCCGTAAAAGACAACAAACAAACATTAAAACCTCGAAAAATGATGGGCGAAGACGATATTTGCACGCATTATAAACAGGTAAGAGACGAATTATTTCAGTATTTCACAGTTCACATCGTGAAAAATTGGCAGGCAAAACGATAAAATACACCCAATTTGTTAAGAAAACAACTTCCTTGTACAGTGTAATGCATTATCGTAGCAAGCAGCGACCTGTATATTTCACAATTTGCCAATTTGGTTGTAGTCGAAAACAACCAAAATATCGTGCTATAAACTCAGTTAAATTTACCGTCGAAGCAAAGGTTTTTTTATGTTAAAAAGGTTGAAATTCCACATTTTTAATTCATACCATTTATTATGTTGTGGGTTGCTTGTATGCATTTAAGTAGCATTTATTAAGTAGCATGGAAAAATTCTTCTGGCAGGAGTATGAACTGGGGCCATATTGGCCCATCCATTTAATATGTGCACCCCCTCTATTGAGGGGTCTGGATATCCAAGGGGAGAGGGGGTCTTTCATCTTAACTAGTTCCTAGGGGCTCTGTCTGTACTATACTCTGTCTGTGGCTTATGTTTAGGGTTTTTTTGTGATATCCAAGGGTGCAAGAACGATTTCCTAAGGGGTAATTGAGATATCCTATGGGGTTATGAAGGGACCCCTCACTAGGGAGTGCATATATTAAATGGATGGCCCATTATGAAACCATGCATTTTATCAGTCCAATTGCAATTCCAGCAATTCCATGCAATTCCAGCTTTTGCATTTTTATATTTTTCTTTATCCAGCCCATGCTGTTGCCTTATATTTTTTAAAGAATATGATCCCCCAGGGCTGTGACAATAAAAACAAAGAGTGTGACAATGTCTCACCCTGGGCCAAAAAATATTGGTATATTATGCAGGGGCCCACCAATACACAGATTTGTAAGAATTTCATAATCTTTAAGGCATGTATGATTTGAATTTAGACCCTTGGATGTAGATTCAATTTCACTTTTACACACATCCAGAAGTACACATCCACAGTTTTGTATATTTCTGTTCCACCGTGTGAACATTGCATATTTAGTATTAGCCTGCTAGGGGGGAGGCTAGAGTTAGGGCAACTTGAGAAAAAGAGAGTGGAGAAGCCTTCGCCCACTAGCACTGCTACGCAGGTTACTTTTGTAAGTAATATATTCCTTTTTATTGCAGAATTCATCACACAATGACACAGCCCCACTTTCTGCTGGCAAAATACAGTAATTATTATCATGTTTGGAAATTGAAGAGACAATCTCATAATTAATATTTTTTTAGATTTAAACTTTCTTAAAAAATAACCTGAAAAAATCAATTAAGTACTATTAATAATCAAGTGATCATAGTTTATTAATTAATAGAAAATATTGAAATTTTGTGAATATTTACAATTAGATATTAATAGAATTATGTTCAATAACATATATACAGTAACATTCATGCACTTGTTAACTAATTTGCAGTCATAAAACATCTGCATCTTGATGCCTCGTTCCTTTTTGTTAGTATCAACAACTGTATGACAGACTTTCCTGCAATTATAGAAAAGAGAAATTATACTGTGTTATTAGACATTTTTGTTACCTATATGCATTTTATCTCTATAAAGGGTCGAAGAGAATTCACCACACCTTAACCCTTCCACATGCCCACACTCCCTATAGTGTCTGGCACTGCTGCCTAAGCAATATTATCCTGTTGTGGATAAAGCTCCTAATGACCATTTTAGACAGCAGCATGGCCAATATATAATATATTTTATCACTTTCGAGTTTTATCTTGTTTGACTGCCCTATATTAAATATCAAGAAAATGTTCAATTAACTAAAACTACAAGCTGTTAAATGTCCCACAGAGGACAAAATCTGTATACAGTTTATACACCTAACTTCACAGTACTATAAAAGTATAAACAAGTATATAAAATGCTGTTTCAAACAAGGTGAAACAACCTGAAAATTTTGTTATCAAAAGACTAGTTAGCACGAGACTAGTTATCTGTTTGTCTATAATGCGATGTTCTGACTTCTGGGAATGGCTATAAATCCTAATGGTATTTTGACGTAAAATATAATGGAAAAAGTGCATCTATTATATATACTGTGGCACAATATAAATGGGCCGAGTGTACATATTTTAAACAATGAATTGTGAAAAACTACAATTGCTATTAAAAAGAAAAATAAACGTTTCCGTACACATTTCTTAATCATTTTTATACAAGGTTTTTGAAAGGAAATATCTGTCGTTTACAGCGTCAGCATAATACTCAAGTTTTGAAATTTAACCTAAAGTATAGAAAAAGAGAAAACAAGTATTTAATCGAGTATTTTAATACAACCTTACCGGAGTGAAAAAATGTTTTCTTCAACAGTGATTTGTACCATTGTGGCATCCATAAACGGAGCAAAACCTCACTTTTCTCTCCATGTTGTAAAACAAACAAGGCAGGCGTAAACATAAAGGTTTGAGCTTTTAAAACAAAATATTTTGCAAAAATGAAAATATATTGTGCAAAAAACCAAGGGCGTTTAAATTCCGTTTTAAATTTGGATCGCGGTTGGTCAGTGGTAATTACCATTTCCAACTAGAACCAGTGGCGTCATTATGGCGTCAGGAAATGCCCAAATCTGCCATGTTTTTGCGGACACTTTTCTGCCCGGCCGACATTAGGGGCACGTCCTCCAGATATATTAAGCTCAGTGATTTGTACGCTAAAAACTGTAAAAAAAATTTCTTCCCGATCGTGTTGCCATGACTACAGTGCTTCCACAGTTTTAAACAAATTTCCATTGTTTATCCTTGCAAAAATCCTTAAAATTCCTTTATATAATTCCTTAATATTTAAATTTTCTTCCAGTTTTCCTTTGTTTCCTTCCAAACTATTACCGTAATATGATTAAAATTGTCATGGCACGGAACTGAACGGAAATACGGAATCACTTAGTATTTACGTCAAGTACTCCATTTAAATGGAGGAGGGGGGGGGGATTCAATATCGTTTTCCCCGCCAAAATTTTGTCTGAAACCCAGATATAAACAGACTCGGTCAGTAGGCCACTAATTTACCGAATGCCATTTCCAGTAGTAAAAATTCTGGTGCAACTGCCATATTTTCCAGTTAAGCAATTAAAAAACCCTAGCTCTCGTAGCCTCTTTTTACCCCTTCACGATCGCATTCTGACTAAGTCTATTCTGGTTTTGAACAAATCATCCTTTGCATGCAGATTTTGCAACGAAAGCTTAGAAATGTTTAGGAACTGTCGTTGTTTAGCTGTGGCGAGGGGTTACTGCATGCATGTATTTCTAGTCATTGTAATACTGAGTTGTTTTAAAGATAGAGGGGTCTGGGGGTCCTGCCCCAGAAGATTGTTATATTTTTGAGGCTCCAGGACTGCATTTGCGAGGAGTGCTCTGCCAACATCCCAAGTGCTCAATAACTCGATTGAGCACGCTAAACCATGAAAAGATTATTTAATAATATATAAACAACACAAAAATAGCGTGAAAACAAGTTTAATTTCAGCTGTTAAATTCCCGCGCTTTTTTGCGTGCTCAATCGAGTTATCGAGCACGCTTTTCAGCCAATCAAAAACATTCTTATATTAGATATATATTATAAAGCTCATTACCTAAAAATTTTGCTCTATTGGCTTTCAGGTGGAGAATTGTTAAGAGATAACGATGGTCAACAAGTGCCAATGAAACTGAACAATAGAGTTCTCGTTCCCAAATATTTCTGGCAACCAGTTTGTGATCCAGTGGGAAGGAGCTCAGTGGTTTTCGTTGCACAAAATCCCACTGGAGGGGAGGGCGACCAAACACAAGGAGGCTGATGGTAATAGGCTATACCTACATGATACAAATGACCCAAGGATATCCCTATTCTATGTGTAACACATCTAATGTTTTCAGGACACTTCCGCATCATTTATAGACATCTCCCGAAGAAAACGCAACTTGAGTCTAAGCGTTAGGGGTGTAGGCATATTTTGCCAGACGAAAGGGCAGTAAAGGGGCAGGCCAAAACCAAAATTGTCTATTGAGGCCCCATGCTGCTACAATCTTGGACATAACTGGTTGAGACTACCTTTCCCTCTATGCAAAGTTCGCATACCCCTTATAGTAATTTCCCTATAAAATCATATTGCGCTTCTTAAGCCCCACTCCCCCAACTCAATGTTGAGCTTGCGTCTTGATAAATTGTACGAAGTTGTTTCGGGGTTGTTCACAAGATTGAACTGGGGGAGAGGGGGTCACGAAAATTGTTTTGTCAGTGTACATTAACTTTGAAATATTGGGAGTTATGGTCTCAAGGGTTATGTCCAAGATTGTAGCAGGAATGCGCAGATATCGAGTGCCGAAAGATCGAAGGCTCTATGTGGTATAGGGGCATGCTCCTCCAGAAAAAAGAGTCTTTGAAACGCCATTTCATGCACTTTGGGGAAAGACATTACAGAATTCTGATGATGAGAACATGTCGTATAAGCAAAAGTGGGGGGGATAATTACATATTGATGCCCCGCTGTTCACAAAGTGGGGGGGGGGGATTCGTCCCCCCCATTCTCCCTAGGATTGACGCCCTTGCATCCATTCCCATAGGAATGTTTTTGTTTCTGTGTCTCTGATAAAATAATCTTCTAAATTGATCTTTTTGTATCATGGTTAGTCCATTAAATGCTTTTTGCTTGATGTAATTATTGAAGTTACTCAAGGATTACTAACTCAATGTCAAGAAAGCTCGAGCAGTGGTGAATCTACGAAACATTTAGTCATATTTATAATATGTTATACTTATAATTCTACATAGATGCAGATGCATATATTGCAGATGCATATATTCAAACAAATATAAGATTGCTTTTAACGTGCAGGCCGTGCGTCTTAAATTTGACCGGCTTCGTGTCTTCGTGTAAATGCATGAAGTTAGAATTATAACAAATTATTTAATGGCTAATTTTAGTAATTTAACATACTTTACAAATTTTATTTCGATCCAAATTACACAAACTAGATTGTTTTGGTTAAATTTTTTGCTTTTCCATTTATTTCCCCCCATATTTTTGCCGACTTGGGCTGAAAATTTGCCCAACTTGTCTACTTTTCAATTTTTCTGGGGGGGGGGGGGCAGTTGCCCCTGCCCCCCCAGAGGGGATTCTGCATGAGTGTATTTCTAGTAGAGATTAGAAAAGAATAGATCTAGAGGCCGGTGGCATCCAATTGACAAATGTTAGTCAACAAAAGGGAAAAATTGTAGCTTCCTAATGCTAATGGAGGCCCCTTATGAGTCCCGGATGTAAATCTCGGATGTGAAATCGCACGCCCATTGGCTACATTGGAAATCTCCTTAGCAACACTGCCTTAGCAACAACAAAATTGTTTTCTGGACGTAAAAAAACGTTAAAAATACAAGAAAACCCCCCAAAAAATTATGTAAAATCATTCCTATCTGTCTTAAAATTTTACACATGTGTTAATATTTAATATATATTGAGAATAAACCTGCTAAAAACTGATATAATTGATTTATTTTCTTTTTTTGTCTATTTAAAGTTGAGCAACCAAGTAAGAAACACCCAGACTGCAGAGTCAAAACATCCGCCTTTGAAGTTAAATGCCAGTTCCACTAAGCAGTTTCATACTTTCATTGCTTCACACCTCAGTGCTTCACACCAAGTCCACATTTTTAAACATCAAATTAAAGACAAATTTGCTCACATACGAATAGTTTTTCTCTGAATTTGGCCGGTTTTTTTTACATTTCGCTTAAGGTTAAATTTTTTTCCTACGTTTTAATAGTATGAAGCTCATCTGTTACTATCTTGTTTGGCTCGATACTCTGACCAAAACAATATTTTGGTCCAGGACACTGTTGCCATGGTTACCGAGATAAAGCACCCCTGTGGTGAAATTCATGCAATTTTATAAACACAATAACTAAATAAACATTAATGATAAAATTCTGGAATGACTTTTATTTACTAACACATAACATTGTCTAGGAGTTGAACTAAAACAATCAACATTGAAACATTATTACCAGTTTTATAGGTCAAAAACTGGAAAGGCATTTGACGACTCGCATGGAAACTGTCACCATTTCAAAACAATTCAACATAACTCAATTATTTTAGTTCAACTCCTAGAGCTTGATATGATGGGTCTATGCTGAAAATTTCATCAAAATAGCTTCAATGCCTCTTCAGATATCCTGCGCGCAATAATGGAAATCGCTAGTTTTGCTAATTCGAGAAAAATGCATTTAAAGTTCAATGTTCGGTTTATATCAACACGATCGTCACATTAAGGTGGTCTTATACATTGAAAACTATTTTTCCTAATTTAATACTTTTTCCTCATTTTTACTCTAATATTATAGAATATGGGTGGCTGACACAGAATCACTCACTGTTACAATTTGTGGATTAGTGTTACAATTCTTAGCGATAGATAGTTGATTATAGTTTATATATTCGGTATAATGTGCCCATATAGATATTTGGAAATTAGGTAAAAGTAATATTTGTATATGCCAGTTTAAATAAACAACATACTTGCAAGTGTATGCGCCTTATATTGGGAAACCTTTTATTTACTTATATTATACACACAAATGAAAAATTCGACATGGAGCTCCCCTATATTTTCATATGGCACAAACGAAAAATTCGACATGGAGCTCCCCTATATTTTCATATGGCACAAATGAAAAATTCGACATGGAGCCTTCCTATATTTTATATGTTTAGAAATTATACGTTGACTAATTCGGGGTCGAAATCACATAGCCAAACACATCCTAAACGGGAGAGGTAGGCATATATATCATGAAAATGCCATGCTAGATTTTTTCAAAAATCTTTAACACGTACTATTTCAACACCTAAGTTTGGTTCCCAGGTTAAAAGACACCAATGTTTAACCCTTCGGTTCTTTGAAAGGTTATGGCAGATCGACTTTCGTCGGACTTCACATGATGTCCTCAATCAGTCAAAGCCTTGAAGTGGAACCGTAATTAGAGAAAATATATAGCATGAAAACAATTTGCTTTCACGCCATTATAACGCCTCTCCCGCCTAAATATAACCGACTTGTACTGGGTGTAATTTGAAATAAAATCGTTTAAAATCACTATATGGCTAGGGAGGGGTAGGTGGGTACTCATTTGGAGAAAAAAACTTTTTCGTAAATGCTCAAATGCTCGCGATTTTCCAATAACATATCGTTGCTATGGTGGTTGCTACGGGACAAAATTTCAAACAAGCTGCTATTTTCCCCTATTTATCCATTTTACACCAAACAAATACAAAAATTAACACCAGAAAACGAGAAAGGGATCATTAATGATGCATAATATGGATAATTTCAAAATTGGATTTTCTTTTAAAATTTGGTATAGGACCACCTTAACTTTATAGACAGGCCGTCAACTTTTTCAAAAAATGATTTTGTTGTTGCTAAGGGAAGGCAGCGTTGCTCAGGAAATTTCAAATGTAGCCAATGGGCGCGCGATTTCACATACGGGATTTACATACGGGACTTACAGGAATCTTCAATTTTTCCCCCATTAGGGAGCTTCAATTTCCCCCTAAATTTATCATCGGATGCCCCCTCTATTCTTTTATAATATCTATGGGGTCCATGCACCATGAGATAATGGCGGACGACTGTTGTCACATACCCGGGTGTAAATATCCGAGCGGAATTAGAACCATCGCACGACGCTTTGCGCCCGCTCGGGGATGATAGGACCACTGATCTGGATATAGACTGGATAATCTTATATATAATCTGGATTATCAATCTGGATAATCCATATAATCTGGATATAGACTGGATGATCTGGATATAGACTGGATTGATCTTACGGAAGCCATTGACCGTATATTCCCCCTAAAGAACGTGAAGTGGCATCAAAGTGACAAACCTTGGATAACTCCAGCTATAAAAAAACTGACAAAAGCCCGACAGAAAGCATTCCATAACCATAATACCCCTCTATGGCAGTCGCTAAGATACAAAGCCCAAGATGAGATAACGCGAAGAAAGAAAACATTCTACAAAAAAAAAGTTCAGCACCTAAAAAGCAGTGACTGTCGCAAGTGGTGGAAAATCATTAACAAAATGTCTGGCAAATCCGAAACAGCAAACCCTATCATCCTAGAACACAACGGAGAAACTCTGAACAATTTACAATCGTCCAATGCCCTCAACGAATTCTATATTTCTGTTAATGCTGATATTCCTCCATTAGATGTGAACGTATTACCCTCGCTTTTACCATCAAACGAAAGTGTGCCTATCATCGAATGTTACGAAGTCTGTAAGAAACTCCGAGCAGTTCAATCCTTTAAAGCCCCCGGACCTGACAATGTACCTCGAACTGATCGTTTTAAAAACAGTTTTTTTTTCAAATACAATTGCTATATCAAACAGAAAGCGGTGACTAATGAAACCTGACTTCTAACTTTTAACTTTGTCTTAAATAAACATTTTAATATAATCTTATAGTATTATAGAATTTTAATGTAAACACATTGTAATTCATTTTATATGCGAAAAATGTGTAATTAAACATTATCCATTGTCCATAACGCATCTTATAATAAATCCGTGGCAAAAAGTGAAGCCGGAAGTCGTGGGGCAATCGGCCGACAGCAATGCTTCTTTATAGGTTTGTTCAGGGTAGATAATGCGCTAACCTCGCTTTTGAATTTTTTCTAGCTTGTCAGACAAATAGTATGGGATAGAGTTATGCCATACCACGCAAGAATATTCTAAAATTGAGCGTATTAACTCGATGTACACAGGAAGAAGGTCAGTAGGAGGAACACCGCTTCGGCGCAATACTCGAAGGATGTACAATCGCTTGGACGCCTTCGAGACTGTTTCAAAAATATGTTCATCCCATTTGAGGTTGTTTTGGATCGTTAGTCCTAGTACTTTATGTGACCGTACTGTCTCTAGCGGGTGTCCATCGATTATCAGAGGCAGTAACTGGGGGATTTCTCCAAGGAAACTGACACGAAGCTCTTTACATTTCTTAACATTAAGCTTCATCCAATTATCGGAAGCCCATACCTGGACTGAGTTAAGAGTTGATTGAGTGGTAGAGATACCATTTCTGCTTAGCTTCTCGGAGGTTGAAACGTCGTCCACATATTTCCACATTCTAGTATCAGATGAAGTGGTTCGCAGGTTATTAACCATTATCAGGAACAAAATTGGACCTAATTTTGTCCCTTGCGGAACGTCAGCGCTCACTGGCAGCCAGTCCGAGGTTGCTGCCGCCACCCGATTCTGAGGTCCCAGTTTACTATAGATGTGTATTACAGAATCATATAGTTTTCGCGTTTTTCTCTCTTTTACACGTTTCTGATCGGACCAATTTTCCTATCACATGGATAGATGTACACGAGTGGACATCCACTGCTTATATTAGCTTTCATAAACAACTTGTTCATGGCTTCTAATTGCAAGTCTAACAACAGTGTTTGCAACCACTGGTTTGCAACAGATACTGCTTAAATTAAAACGTTTAGGTGGATTAAAGCACATCAAAGATAGCAAAAGATGAGAATATTCTTTAAAAGAAGGTGTGTTATTTCAATTCTTACAACTGATGCAAAAGAATGAAGTGCAATTTTTCAACAACGTACAGGTTTTCCTAAATATATTTGATAGTTACAATAAATACTCGCTGATGGTGCTGTACAGCGTTACTCAATTACTCCACATTTAGTGATTTACATATATTTATCATTAAGACATTATTCAGAATTAACAGAGAATGATATTGACAAACAATAAGATACACTATGGTATGGCCTGGAATATCTCTAATCTAAGTTATATAGTTTTATATTATAAGTAGTATCTAACGAGCAATTTGATTGGCTAATGCGCGTGCTTTATGACGCAATAAAGCACGGCCAGCGTTTTCATTTTTCTCACTTCGTGCCCGCTTGTTAAATTTTCCTCGGAATTGTCAATACAATATGAACAAAAAAATAATAGTTTTAAATCCAAAGTCTGTCAAAAAGCAAGAAAAAATATACCTAAACGAGATGGAAAAAAGCCAGCCAACAAATAACAACGGAACATAAACGGCGAATAAAGATTCGTAGCTGTTTCTGAGTTTGAAATATACTTTTTTTCTTGAAAGTTGGCATTCAACGGCGACAAGAAACGCGAAAATCTGTACTATTTTGACATATAAAGGTACAAAAACTGTTTTTAAACACAAACCAAACCAAATTTATCCACAGTTCTAGGTGCAAAAAATTAAAATTAACCATTTTGGCATTGATTTAGATATAAACAATATGTGTACAGTTTTACCCAGGGCGCTTATATACTGTTTTACCCAGCAGCAATATATATGTTTTACGCTGTCAAGATGCAACGACAAAAACCTACACAAATACGACATGTTTATGCATTTCTTGACAGTTTGTCTGAGAAAATTTTTAACCACCAACCACTGAACTAGCAAAAAACACAAAAAATATTCAAACAGTACCTTCAAACAAAAACTGCCTGATATATTTAGTTCAAGATGAAAAATCAACTTGACAGCCAATGTCATCAAAGCAGATTGACAAAAACGGGAAAACCCTTCGCTTTTATACGAATCCAGGACAATAGTGAAGCAGAACAACGAAAAACCAATCTGTCTATCATTGTGCACTATATTTGAAAAAATTTCAACAGTTTTTGTGCCTTTTTAATCCCTAATTTTTGTTGAGTTGCAAGTTTTTCGCTCCTTCGCCGGCCAGAATTCAAGCTTGTAGTTGTTGCCAAGCAATGAAAACATTAAAAAGCTTGCGAGTGACGTCAGTGATTACATGTTAGGAGAATATCAATATTGATCTTTGAACAAAATTGTTTACTGTGCTTATATACCACGTATAATATAAAATAATTAAAAAACTCGTCTTGTGCCGTTATGGTGTAATAATGCACTGGGGAATGTTGGAGAATACTCGAGAAGCGTAAAACACTCGGCTACGCCTCGTGTTTTACAAGCTTCTCTCGTATTCTCCCAACATTCACCCCTCGTGCATTATTACACCATAACGGCACGCGACTCGTTTTTTAATTCTTAAATAATGCCAATGAAAACAGACAATGAATACATGAATTAATATATTTTTATGCTCTTTCAACCGATTTCCTTTTTTTTTCAAATGGTCCATATTTTAAAACTATCTACAAAACAAAACAAATATAGAGCCATTTTAATATGAATAATCTCAAAAATTCCCAATCCTTGTCAAGGTCAGAGAGGGGAGGCGGGGGGGGGGAGGCAGAAGGCGCAAAATACCAAGTGCCACTGCCCAGGGATGTTAAAAGGAGACATAAAAAGTTGCGTAAGAATGTGTTCATACAAACGTGTGCATGTGTGCCGGCACAAGGTTGAGGGGGGTGTACATTCACCAATCTGCCCCATGCCTGTGACATGGAACAATTTCTTAAATTCAGAATTCAAAATACAGGAAAGTTACTAGGCTCAGACACTGGGCTCAGATTCCAGCTATTAATAGGGTTCTTGGCACACACATTGTGGGGATTGAGTGCATAGAACCCCAACAACTGAGCCTAATAATCTACAAGCCAGTATAATATAGGACATATTGTGTTTTTTTGGAAAGTTTGGAAATCTTGGAGCCAGAGCTGAAGCAGAGTTTATTCAATTAATGTGTTGCATTCAAAAATGTTGGGCCAGCAGAAAGCTTTGATTGTGAAAAAGCAACAGTGATGGGGAACCTCATGTTGAGACCTCTCAGGGTTCTGGCTGAAGATCATATTCATGATGTCAGTTGATCACATTCACAACTTGGTTATAAATGGATTGACAAGTGTTGTTGTATTAAGGTTAGTCTATATTGTCTGGGCAACGAAGCCTGAAGCGACAGAAGACCTCTGTGGCAACAAACTAAGAAGAAATCTAACAACCTAATTTTCTTATCACATGGATAGAAGTACACGAGAAGTATTTTGAGCAAAAAATTCCGGTTTCATAACGTTGGAAAACAAAGCTGCTACAAAAATAAAGTAGTAAAAACCGCGAAAACACATTAACTATGATTCTGTAATACAAATCTATAGTAAACTGGGACCTGTGAGTCCGGACTCCGGTGTAGTCCAGGACCTGTATATGAGTTTGTATGCATTTCATTTAGGACAGATAATCTCAACTGTTTTAGGGCAAGTTGACCATGACGGTCAACATGGTAACGCTGCCCGAACCCCAATCCGGGACGAAACGTCCGAAACGGACCACACCCAAAAACGACGCTTTCGCCATGGTGCTATCTACCAAACCATAAAAGCTTTGGCTATTCTGAGGTGCTTATATGGTTCAGAGATAGTGCTTTTAGGGGGGGGTCATTGGTAAGTGTGAAATGCCTAGCACTGATATTTCACAAGAAAATGACTATACAATACTCATGGTCAAACGTCAATTTGTGGCTTACAACTTCAGGTAAACAGCAGTGGACCTACATTACCTTTTTTCCTAAATCTTTTTGATAGAAACATAATTGGTACTTATTTAAGTATATTACCACTGTTTTGGTGTAAAATAGTAAATATTTTGTGACCGAAATAATAATTTGAAATGTACCTACCTCCTGCAAATGGACGTATTTGGCCAAATTCGCCACTTTACTCCGCTGTTTATCACCGATACTCGTTGAAATCCTTCCAAATATGTAAGTCAATTCAGACATAATGGTATCAAGCACATTTTAAACAAGTTTTAACTAGGTTTCAAGTAGATCCTAGCTGTTTAACCATCGACAAGGTAAAACCTCGACTTTGTCCAAATTCGGCGCCATTGTGTCATCCCGTGTCGGTTGTCAACAATTCGGCCTCGTTATTCTTCCTTCAAGCCATTTCGATTACACTAGTAACAAATTTAACCCTTTATTATGGGTATGAAGATAAAAATATGAATAAAAGATACGAAATGCAGCATTTTACCTCCCTGTAAAATGTTGCTTACGAGTCTTTCAAAACATTCCGTACAAATCTCACGTGGGCAAAGTGACAGGACGTGACAGGGGTGATGTTTTCACGAAGATAGAAGAAGGCTGCGTGTGACAACAGGAACCCAAGCTGACTTAATTAACTTTAGTTGAATATAGACTAAAAACTGAACTATTAGTGAAAGCTAACTCTAAAATACATCCTAAACTATACTGTTATTTACGGAATACTACTTTTTTAAACTAATAACATATTTTTTCTACATTTTTGTCCAAATATATTATATAAAGTTCATATTTAACGTCAAGTATAAACTGCAACTCTGACTTGTTATTTTTAGAATAATATTATATTAATGAAAATAACTACAGGTATATATTATCAAACATTTATATTCTTGGTTAGTAGTGTTGAACTTTTCCTGTTCATACTTTTACAAAACTGAGGACAGAAATGTAGAAAAATATATTTTATTAGTTTAAAAAGTAGTATTCAGTAAATAACAGTTTAGTTTAGGGTATTTTAGAGTTAGCTTTCACTAATAGTTCAGTTTTTAGTCTATATTCAACTAAAGTTAATTAAGTCAGCTTGGGTTCTGTTGTCACACGCAGCCTTCTTCTATCTTCGTGAAAAACATCACCCCCCCTGTCACGTCCTGTCACTTTGCCCACGTGAGATTTGTACGGAATGTTTTGAAAGACTCGTAAGCAACATTTTACAGGGAGGTAAAATGCTGCATTTCGTATCTTTTATTCATATTTTTATCTTCATACCCATAATAAAGGGTTAAATTTGTTACTAGTGTAATCGAAATGGCTTGGATGGAAGAATAACAAGGCCGAATTGTTGACAACCGACACGGGATGACACAATGGCGCCGAATTTGGACAAAGTCGAGGTTTTACCTTGTCGATGGTTAAACAGCTAGGATCTACTTGAAACCTAGTTAAAACTTGTTTAAAATGTGCTTGATACCATTATGTCTGAACTGACTTACATATTTGGAAGGATTTCAACGAGTATCGGTGATAAACAGCGGAGTAAAGTGGCGAATTTGGCCAAATACGTCCATTTGCAGGAGGTAGGTACATTTCAAATTATTATTTCGGTCACAAAATATTTACTATTTTACACCAAAACAGTGGTAATATACTTAAATAAGTACCAATTATGTTTCTATCAAAAGATTTAGGAAAAAGGTAATGTAGGTCCACTGCTGTTTACCTGAAGTTGTAATCCACAAATTGACGTTTGACCATGAGTATTGTATAGTCATTTTCTTGTGAAATATCAGTGCTAGGCATTTCACACTTACCAATGACTTCTCTAAAAGCACTATCTCTGAACCATATAAGCACCTCAGAATAGCCAAAGCTTTATGGTTTGGTAGATAGCACCATGGCGAAAGCGCTGTTTTTGGGTGTGGTCCGTTTCGGACGTTTCGTCCCGGATTGGGGTTCGGGCAGCGTTACCATGTTGACCGTCATGGTCAACTTGCCCTAAAACAGTTGAGATTATCTGTCCTAAATGAAATGCATACAAACTCATATACAGGTCCTAGACTAGTGGCGGCATTCACTTCCGACTTCACTTTCAACAGTTATCCAGTCTATATCCAGATCAGTGGATAGGACAGATGTTTACACGTGATGTATACAATTGTAAATTTGTGATTTGAGTCATTTGACCGAGATTTGTATTATAAAATTTGGTGTTAGGACTGAAATTACCGCGAAGTATAAACCGAACTTCTTAAAACGATGTCTTCGACAGAAATTTGTGGATATAATATATTTCCCTGTTCAAAATGGTTGAGTGCTGTTTGTATTGGAGCTGTGAGTGGTGTTGCAGTGTATTTTGTTATGGCTAGGACAAGATGTAAATGTTTATATCAAGTCAATGATCGTGATGATAAGATGTCTTTGGTAGGTAAAATAATGTATTTTGAGGGGTTACTACTGCATGTCTATGTTCATGCACCTTTTTAAACATAGAAAATTAATCTTGAGGCATGCTGAGCTAATACAATCAAAGGTTTAACCCCACATGCATAGACGGTAAGGGCCTGTTTATTGATCCCGGCTAGGTGGGACGGGACAATTGCCGAGATCCCGCTTGTAATATAAACTCTATTGAGCGTTCATATGATCCTGCTTCTATCCCACCTAGAAGGGATCCCAGCGTCTTTTGCCGGGATCCCACTTAGCCGGGACGAAAAAATCCCATATAAACACTCTATCCTGCCTAGCCAGGATGAATTTTTCTTCTGAGCACACATAAATCCCTTTCTGCAAGAAAATATGACGTGAAACACTTAACTGGCTTCAACCCGGCAATGTATTTTGTCCATATAAACACACCATCCTGCCTAGGCGAGTTTCCCGGCTAGACGGGATGAAAACGTCCCGTCCCGCCTAGACGGGGTCATATAAACAGGCCCTAAGACAGGTAAACTTTGTTTACAAATTTTATGAAAATTTGCCTGCCCTGCAGTATGTGCGAACATGATATTTTGAATGCTTTAACACGCTTGAATTGCGCTTTTGCATCATAAAACTATACAAAATTGCATGCTCGCATATACTCTAAATACGGCACTGTATATATATCACCTGCCTTGGTTGATGGTTGTGTCTGTCTTACCAGACCCTAAGCATGACCATTGGCAAAGATGTCATTCCTTGAGAATATGTAAGACACTACGATGTGACTTCAGATAAGCGCTGCATGATGATGACATCTAAGATCGAATGCAATTCGACCAGGCTTTGCATTCATACTCAGGCCAGACTAGTGAGCTAAAACATGTCTGAAGCTTAATGGTGGGCCAGACAGAGGTTTGATGATGCCTTGATGACAGAGGTTTAATAAGTAGGTATATAGTGACAAGTTTTTACCCCTGGCTGCTGTTTGACTAGGTTTGGTATTTTAAACTCAAACTGTATGGCTCAAAAGTGAGGAAGTTTTCCCGATTAAAATGTTTATGTAATATGATTGTAACATCTTGGTGCCAGATGCATTTTCTCCATTTTTTGTTTGATTAATCACCAGGTACTTGCCAGTTAACCCATTAGACTGTACAGTTTGTGTTACCATGTTAACAGTTAATGTATAATGGATTAAACCAGACAATATAATGTCCCATAAGTTTGCTATTCCCTAAATTTGAAAACATATTAGAGACTATCCATGCATTATATTGTATAGTACACAACAACGGTAACTCCAAATACACAACAACTTTAACTCCGACTAATATTTTAATTATAATGAGGGATGGATAATATATTACAAGCTTAACAGTGCCTTATATATTTACAGTCAGCTTTCTTTTGTGTGGTGTTATATATTTGTCAATAGAAAACCGATAGTTCTTGGGATGCTTTAATGGTATGATTTTTGTTTGTGAATGGCGAGTGCTTCTTTGAATAGCAAAATTAACCAGTGTTTACAGTAGGCTTATCCAGGATGGTAGAGTTGTTGAGTAGGAATACAGCTATGTCATGTTTTGTTTTCCAGTATTAGGTTCGTCTAAGTTAAGTTTCAGTAGGTTTGTAAGATAGATAAAGTGTTTGCAAGTGCCTGCATGTTTGTAAATTTCTGACTTAGTCTGTTGTAGCAGTCTGTAGTCTAGATGGAGCATATCAAATTATTTTGTTTGAAAATGTTGGAATTCAAGCAGAGGCTCAAAAATAGGAATATTTTTTGTAATTCACATTTTCCAGTGTACCACCTCGTAGTTACTGTAGGTTCCAGCCCCGGGACCCCGTGCTCAAACGTGGCCACAGCTTTTGAAGTTTGAACTTTCATCACGAAAAGACTAGTCTTACAAATTACAATTAGCAATTACGCGAAGTACGGCTGTATTTCAATGAAGTTCCTTGTCAGGAACAAAAACATTTACAGTAACATACCATGTACCTTAAAGTGAAACCTTTTTGATAATAATTCTATATACATTTTGGACTCCAAAACATCAAAATCAACATGCAGAAACAGAGTATGAGTTTTGGCACGAAATTGAGAAATGGAGGCAGCAAACAATTTTCCGTAATTCACCGAAACTGTTATGTTAGGGCTTGTTAGGACAGCAAAATGGGCAGAATAAATCGTTTAAATTAAAATATACTAATCACTTATGGGGGTTATTTCTAGAACAAGAACAATTAATTAGTATTCCATGCAATATATGTATGTATTCGTATGTATGTAATTAGTCAAACAAATTGACCAATTTCTTGAGATTACGACTACTAGTCTAAATTAAGGGCATCTCCACTAAGGATTCCAGAGCGATGCTTTGACAATACAGAACGTTATATACAATAACATAGTTGCAAAACGTTGTCAACTTTCTTCGGTTCTTCCCTCTAGGATTTCATGCAAATTTACTTAAATTATAGCCTATCAAGGCTTTTGTGGTTGTAAAATCATTAATACAGCTTTGTTACACATGCAGTTAGTCCGCTATCATCTAAAGGCTTTGAGAAATTATAGGGGAGGGATCACCCCCTTGCCCCCTCCCCTCCTCTAGTGTCCGCCATTGAAAGACTGGAGGGGTACTTGATCGCTTCAGTAATTTATTCTGCTGTAGTATTCAGCATGAAGGGAAGGGTCATCAGTTATCGCTATGGAGATTCTCTTGTTTGTTAATGCTTATCTTAGTTTGTTTGCCAAAAGGCATCTTTTCACGGGTAATACACGTGGTTTGCTGTTAAAATTGTGTCGAGCCTACAATACGCCTTTGCGTGACCAGTGAAGCAAGAAGTTTATGTAGATTAGATGTATTTTGTTGATGTCATACTATGTTTTCAGTAAATTTATCTAAATTTAGGGGCAGGGATTTCTTTGCCCAAACATTTTACTTCAACGAGAGCTCAAACATCAAGTCATGTAAAGTTAGGTTTATTAATATATTTTACTCTGGCCAACGCCGACTCTATTACTCCTCTAAGTTTGAACTTTGTCAGAAGGTTAAGGCAATGTTACACAAAGCAATTTTTGCAGCAACTTGCAAATTTTGGAAACAGAGCGATGTTAGGTAAAATGTATATTCGGAGAGAAATTAGGGCCATTTATACGGGAGAAAATAAGTCGCGACTTACATAAGACGCGAACACACTCGTATAAATGGTCAAATTCTAATAAGTCGCGACTGAACCCCTGTTCTTATTTAAGTCGCGATTTATTAGAATTTGACCATTTATACGAGTGTGTTCGCATCTTATATAAGTCGCGACTTATTTTCTCCCGTATAAATGGCCCTATTGTGAGGATTAATCTTGTTTTACTTTGCCAATATTTTTCTTGCTAAGAAAAAAAAGAACTGAATGAGAATGATAATATCGGTGGAGTGAAGCGCAGGCCACATTCATGTTTTTCTGTGAATGCATTTCTTCATAACATGGCTCTGTGTAGAAATTGCTTTGCAAGTTGCAGCAAATATTGTCTCGTGTAACATGGTATTTATTCATAGTCTATTTTCAACAGGTTGACCATCCACGAAGTCTAATTCCTCAAATATGTCGAGAATTTCATCGTAAAGGATGGATGACTGGTTCAGGAGGAGCAATTAGCATCAAATCTGGGTAAATATGTTCAGCTCAAACAATAGGGTGGGGTAGTTATCTATAAAGTATTTGTTTGCACGTACAGGCATGACATGCAAACTGTAGCAAAGATAACTGGCCTCGAATTTAGCCGCGGCAACGGCGGCCATTGTCCGCCGATGCCTTGCCTGTTGGCTGCTGTGTCTTCGTAATATAATA
This sequence comes from Trachythela sp. YZ-2020, assembly GCA_016169945.1. Taxonomy (NCBI): domain Eukaryota; kingdom Metazoa; phylum Cnidaria; class Anthozoa; order Malacalcyonacea; family Clavulariidae; genus Trachythela; species Trachythela sp. YZ-2020. The sequence goes on from JADLSH010000307.1 coordinate 118,024, forward strand.
TTAAAGGATTACCGAATGGTTTTCCGTGCAGGATTGCGTGATCCTAACACGCGGGATGTTGCGAGACTTTCTGAAAGCGTAAAAAAATACGAGCCGATAGGCGATTATTTTTTAGCTTTCGGAAAGTCGAGCAACATCCCAAGTGTTAGGATCACACAATCCTGCACGGAAAACCATTTGGTAATTATTTTAGAAAATAACGACAAAGAAACAACGGACATTTATAAACCCCGCGAAGCGCCTAAAATTTTCCGTGCATGATTGTCTCATCCTGCACGGGTATTGACCAATCACCGCTCGCGTAGTAAACTTGTTATTTTATAAACTATTCTGAACTTCACTGCAAGTACCTCAACCTCAGTACCTGGTGAAATTAATAGCAAGAGATTTTGGGCAACTGTACCATTAAGATACAGTAAAAATGAAAAATATAAACAGAAAGCAATGAAATGAGTTGTTGAATAATTTTCGTCCGTCGAGTTTATAAACGTTATATTGTTACTTTACAGTCTTCACTGACTATAACGTTTTAGTTTCGTCAACATGTACTCCAGTAACAACTAAATATGAATGTTTCAAACTGGCCTTTATGCGCTGTTTACTGGCCTTGATTTCCTAGAAAACAGTAATTTACAGTTCCAAACTGGCCTTGTCTTTTGTTTTCCTAAATTCGAGGCCTGCTGAGAGTGGCAAATAAATATGCCTGACCGTAAGATATTCAATCCACGTAGATACATGACGAGCTATAATTACAGATATTTGTGGGACGATGTATATGTAAAATAGGCTGACCAAGCCAGAAATGATAGTAATGCTTGTTCTCAGCAGTGTAGTGCGCCCAAAAGCCATGCTGCACGTGGCAAATTTTCATTACAATGCAATTTCTTTTTGAAAATATTTGCGCAGGTTGCTGTGCAATTTGTATTTTTCGTTTTGAATGACGAAATACTTTATTCTGTCTTGCTTATCTGGTTCCGTGATTGGTTGATATTTCAAAATATGGCGAGGCAAGTTGCAGTGGGAATGTTGGACGATGCAACTTGTCGCACATTTCTGCAGGTTTAACTTTGTCAACCTTCTTATTTTTTATTGCGACACCAGTTGCGCAGTATTGCTTGCAGGTTGCATGTTGTAACGCCGTTGTGTTTCTTTGCAAATAGCGCGTGTTTTGAAGGCAATGTTAAACCCCGTACAGACGAGCAAGTTTTCCTTGACAAGTTTTCCTCGACAAGTTTTATTTGCCCGTGTGTACGGCAAAAAGTTGACAAGTTTCCTTGACAAGGAGCCTTGTTCAAAAGCTAGTCATGCCAGCTTTTGAACAAGGAAAATTGTTCGTTTGTACGGCCGACAAGGAAAACTTGACAAGGAAATGCGCAGTACGACACTGCACACTTATTTTCGATCCAGTTGAGCTGCCATTGCCACTATAAACATGAAGTATTCACTTGTGTCGTTAATACACGGGCTCGTAAAACTTGTCAAGAAAAAATGATCGGAAAAGTCTTGTTTGTCGTACACACAAACAAGTAAATTCGACAAGGAAAACTTGCTCGTCTGTACTGGACTTTACACGGGACAATTTTAGTGACAACTCGCAATGTAAATCGTTACAGATCCAATCAATTTTCGTATAACCTCATTTGCATTGCGAGTTGTCGCTAAAAGTTTTCCCGTGTGACATTACCTTTAGTAAGGCGCTCTTACACGGCAAATTGTCTCGCAAATTGTCTCGCGATGTTAGGAAAAAACTATTTCAGCATTGCATTGCAAGCTATGTTACACTGAGCAATATATTTCATGTAACTTGCAATGATCATGGCTTCAAATAGGATAAAGACCGCGAGAGCAACCGTTTGGCGCCAACTTGTCAGCCGGTTGTTCAAAAGTCGGTTAACGCTAACCCCGGGTTAAATTTTAATCTGCTGTTCTGGTTTGTATACTTCTACATGTTCGTTTATTTCAAAACTTTATAAACAAAAACTTCTATCGCCCAGTACAAGGTTGATAGAAAAAAGTATTCATATTAATATAACCGATTTCGGGAAACTTGTATGAAAGTTACCACTAACCCAGGGTTAAGTTGTCCGGCGTTTGAACAACCGGCCCCAGGAGCCAATAGGAAGTCATTCAGTGAGTAAACATTGCCAGGCAAGTTGCACGAAGGTATGTTACACTGTGCAATGCTTTAAAATTGCTTTGCAGCGTTGCCGCAATCGTTGCGAAATGTAGAACTTGATTCTACTTCGTGCAACGCTTCTTGAAACAAAAATTATGCGAGACTTGATCATTGCGATGATACACCTTGCACTTTCGCGTGCAACAAAATTGCGAGACAAGTTGCAAGACAGGTTGCATAGTGGAACAGCGCCTTTAGGACACTGGTGGAAAGCCGACCAACCTTATGTCCTGTACATTTGTTTACTGTATATCTACTCTTTAAAATTTGTGTTCTGCCATTTTGACGTCTTTAAATTCGTTCTTGTATTTTTCAAGGAACGAAATTTTCGTGTCTCCGTCTGGCATATTGAAGGAAAGAGTTGAGGTATTTATACTTAGTGCAAAGTATACTATATATATAGAGCTGAGGGCAAAATTCACACGAGTGACTCATATAGAGTGAAATAGATATATTGATAAATAGATAGTCTAAACTTCCGGGGACTTCTCGGAATACTTAATATGCTTTTCTATATTTCATGATTGTTATTTTGTTACGGTACAGTATGTGTTCCTTTGCTGTGAAGTGTGAAGTGGGTGGAGTGGATGAATAGAGAAGAGCACTTAATATATTTCTTCATTTAAAAGGAGAGGCTCTATAATAGAAATTTGGCTTATTTGAGGGAAGAAGCTTAATAGAGGATTTAAAGTAAAAGCGTCTAGAAAGCACTTGTAGAAACTTGAGTTTCTGATATAGCAACCGGCTATAGGGCTTCTTATTTCCATTTTTTGTTTCTCATTCACCACTGAAACTGATATACACGAAATTCTTGCTACTGTGTGTTTTCAACACGTTGGCATGTATATCACGTTGGTACAATATTGTTTCTTTTATCTACCATCGTCCTCCAATGTTATCGACCTTGCGTGATGGATAAGGGGATACATGCATGTAAAATATTTTTTCTTCAAACGTTGGCGAAGAAAAAGCATCACGTCATTCGTAGCCTCAAAAACCATAACAAGTTTGCCCTGACACCACTAATTAAGCTCCGTACAGACGAGAAAGTTTTCCTTGACAAGTTCCTGGACGAGTGTGTACGGTGAACAAGTTTATTTCGACGTTTTTATTTCCTTGACAAGTTTTACCAGCTACGACACAATGTATGCCTATTAACGACACAATGTATGCCTATTATATAGTGCCTGAAGATGAGTGTGCAGTGGCGTACTGCGCATTCCATCATTTCCTTGTCGGCCACACACACGAACAATATTTCTTGTTCAAAAGCTGGTATGACTAGCTTTTAAACAAGGCTCCTTGTCAATGACAATTTGTTCGTCTGTAGACGGCGTTTAATCAACATGCAAAAACGTGTCACATCATCATAAAACCCAGCTGTGGTTCTCAGCATCTATATTTAATTTTCTGTATTTTAGTCGAGTTCGCTGTTTGTTTGTGATATACAGGGTAATCATTTGGATGGGCCACCGGCAAGGTACGTATATTATGCAATGTTAATTATGTATTTTAGTATCTTCAGCAAAAACTTAAGCTTTATTGTGCTGTACTGTATGAACAAACTCGCATCAACAGTAATTCCTGTTCGCGTGTTGGGCGCAGTAAAAGGTGTTTAACCATGCACGAAGGGCGTCAAGAATAAGATGGCAATTGTCATGCAGTATAATCGGAAAACAAGTGAATCACCAAAAATCTTACAAGAGTTCTGGACATCGTTCTTGCCTTGGTTACAACGCCAAATACATCTTTTCACGCTTTGTATACAACGCGTGCATTTTAGGCTGTGACAAGTACGGGCTTGAGTTAGTAAGTCTTCTAATTGGAAAAGCCCAGTCTGAACCTTCTTAATCTGTATTAAATGCGTACGACATTCAGTACAAGACCTCAAATAATGCATTCATTGTTTTGGCGATCTCAATGCTTTATCTCCATAATGTCGTACAGTATATCTCAATACTTTATCTCCATAATGTCGTACAGTATATCTCAATACTTTATCTCCATAATGTCATACAGTATATCTCAATACTTTATCTCCATAATGTCGTACAGTATATCTCAATGTTTTATCTCCATAATGTCATACAGTATATCTCAATGCTTTATCTCCATAATGTCGTACAGTATATCTCAATGCTTTATCTCTATAATGTCGTACAGTATATCTCAATGCTTTATCTCCATAATGTCGTACAGTATATCTCAATGCTTTATCTCCATAATGTCGTACAGTATATCTCAATGCTTTATCTCCATAATGTCGTACAGTATATCTCAATGCTTTATCTCCATAATGTCATACAGTATATCTCAATGCTTTATCTCCATAATGTCGTACAGTATATCTCAATGCTTTATCTCCATAATGTCGTACAGTATATCTCAATGCTTTATCTCCATAATGTCGTACAGTATATATCAATGCTTTATCTCCATAATGTCGTACAGTATATCTCAATGCTTTATCTCCATAATGTCGTACAGTATATCTCAATGCTTTATCTCCATAATGTCGTACAGTATATCTCAATGCTTTATCTCCATAATGTCATACAGTATATCTCAATGCTTTATCTCCATAATGTCGTACAGTATATCTCAATGCTTTATCTCCATAATGTCGTACAGTATATCTCAATGCTTTATCTCCATAATGTCGTACAGTATATATCAATGCTTTATCTCCATAATGTCGTACAGTATATCTCAATACTTTATCTCCATAATGTCGTACAGTATATCTCAATGCTTTATATCCATAATGTCGTACATGCAGTATATCTCAATACTTTATCTCCGTAATGTCGTATATCTCAATGCTTTATCTATCACACAATTTACCGATCCAGACAAGAACAAGTTGCCATCACAAATCAAACCTAGTAGAATTTTTTTAACTCCCTTATCAACATGCATGTATGCTGTTTGAAAGAAGGAAGAATAAGCTGATGATTAAAGTACAGTACATGACCGGCTATCTAGATTCTTGGTGGCGCACTTCTAAATTTCGCAAGGGGCTTGTCTCCATCAGCCTTTCCCAACACGCCTATTTTGATGTGCGTTCAAATGTTCTTTCTTATAAAGTATGCCATAAATAATTGTTAGTTATTTTAAGAGGTACAGGAAAAAATACTCAGAATATAGTAATAACATCTTGTACACTCAAGATATGAATTGCTTAAAACAAGACACAAAATGTATGAGGTGATATGTCTACCCTCTTTGTATCTTGATTTTAAAAGCTCGTATCTTAAATTAGCAATATGTTCCTATTTGGAATATGTTTCTCCATAACGACGTTTCTTGAAATTGTCATCTGCTAAAGGATTTTTCGTACTATAAGTTGTTTACCTCGTTTATTTCAGCCTAAATATGAAGGAAAGTTCGTGCACTCCAATGTTCATGAATGCCTATCGCAAAAGAGGTAATGTAATAATAAAGATATACCTGTAATAATGTATGTTTCGACGTGACGCGCACGTTAACCTATTGCCAATAACATTGCATCAACATCACTTCTACGTAAACGTGTTATTACGCACTTGAGAACGCTTTCTAATTTTTCTAATATTCTAAAATATCGCAAGATTTTGCGCGGTAAAAACTTTGCAATGTTTATTTGTCAAGTTCCTGGCAATATCACACAGCATGCAGCAGGATGTTGTTAAAGGGAGTTCAAGCTTGTAGATGGAATACTCGAACGAAAACTTATATACATTTTTTAGGCCTAGCCAGGGAGCAATTGCGAAAAATGTAACATACAGTAGGCCCTCTGGCAGGAATTGAATCTGCGGCCCTGCGATTCCGGTGCAGCGCTCTAACCAACTGAGCTACAGACTCTGTAGGTCAGTTGGTTAGAGCGCTGCACCGGAATCGCAGGGCCGCAGGTTCAATTCCTGGCACCTTCTGCTATTAGTCCTATCGAACGAGATACCGGGAAGAAAGCTTCACTTTTGAAGACCACAGCAAACGGCAGAGTCGAATTTGCGCTTAATTTATTCGCGCCATATTTTCTTTCTTATCTTAAAAGAATCATCATACATCACAGTTTTAAAATAGCAAGTTCATTTTCCCTTTATCGCCTTATAGCGCTACATTATATTTCGCCTGGCGTTTGTCGTTTGACGTACGTATTAACGCGAAGCGTAAACTCCCTGTTCCATACGTGTTATCTGTTCTAGCTATTAAATCCTAGTTCTATTTTCTCTGGAAAACCTTACTTATCCACTGACTCCAAAGAATTTCAAGCATCTATTTAAGTATAAGGCGATACATTTCCATAGATGTACAGTATATTGCGACTATACGTCTCAGTTTAAAAAGTAATTCTTTCTATTTGCTTTAACCTTGACGCATAACGTCATATTTCCTGACCAAAATGCAGCGATCGAGAATAACTACTTATTAACCGAAAGTGAGGTCTTCACGGTAAAATATTGAACCGAAGTCTTGCCCTTGTAGGGCATTAAAAATTTCGTAATGCCCCGCGGGCCATTACGTGATTTTCCGGACCGCTGATTAGCCAATCATATCGCGTAAACTACAGGAACTAGTGCTTGCCATATTAATATTTGCCACATTTTCATTTCCCCATTCATTTTCTCAGCTGCAGGTGCTGTATTTCACATTCATTCTCAGAATGCAGTTATGGTAACCTTGTTGTTTCCTGGAAAAGAATTTAGAATTTCTCGCCAACAAATGATAAAAGGCATTGTGAATTGTAAAACGGGAAGAAATTATAGGTATAGTAATATCTGACTTGTCATTGGTCGTCTCTTATTTTTAATCAAGAAAAGGCGTTGAAATGCATACTTGAAATGAGGTGAATATGAGCTAGTAGTTGATACGTCATCTTTTTGCCACAGAGAAAGGTATCATCCAGAGTTCTGACATTAAAATGGAAACATTCCATACACTTTTCTTTTCATACGGGAAGGGGGACCATGCATATATTTACAGCTATTTTCCTCAATAGTCCCCAAATGTTTTACTGGTTGTCTTGGAGGACACCATGTTTTGACGATCGGCACTAGATCATTGACAAGAGACAGATAAATCTGCGACTGCTGTACAGGGCCTTTTTTAAGAAATCGTTAGTGGGGGGGGCATAATCGAAAGGGGACGTAACAAGTAGGTGGTGTATGACAGGTGTGGGGGCTGAAGGGGGGTTTGAGGGTCCTCTCCCAGAGGGTCCTCTGTGTTTGAGGGTCCTCTGTGTCTTGATTTCCTTCATTTTCAGAGACAATTTTTGATATATCCCATCTAAACGGAGCCAGGTTTTGTTGTGAGAAAACCATAACTTTCTTCTAAACTCAGTTTTTTCCCCTTTTTTGCTTATATTTTGGACAAAAGGGACCTTCACTGGGGGGACAAAAATAGCTTACTGGGGGGGCCCACAAGGGACTGGGGCATTTCCCCCCCCAGCATATGCGTTAAAAAGGCCCTGCTGCTGTACGTATTTGTCTGCGGTTGTTATACATATTATTGCATCTGCGAATGCAGATATATTGCCATCGCCTTGTTAATGTAATGTTAAGAGTGTGTTAGCTTGTAGCCATTCAGCGACGAGCTTATATCAGCCAATCAGCGATCACCTTACAACCTCGTTTGACCTGGTATGATTATTCGCCATATTTGCTTCGAGAGGTATCTTGATTTTTACTTGAAAAGTTGACCCGTTTTTCTCGCTATTTTACTTGGGAAGTTATCCTGATTCGGTAAGTAGTTCAAACATGAATTCTGATAGTTTTACCTAAACCTATTATTCTATATAAAACTAAACCTATTATTCCATGTATTGGACGTTCTCCCACGAAACAATATTAATATATGGATCTGATATGCTGTGTTATAAGACTAGATACATGGGTTATACTCCTGATTTTCAACATTGTTAACATTTGCTACTGATGATTAGTATAAACTTAGTAATAGACTATCACTTTTCCTGCGTTCTGATTATTACGCTACTCGTAGACTATTAGTGATAGTCTACTAGTAGCAAAATTCAAAACAATGGCGGAAAATTCACGTTTAAAATTAATATTAATACTTTTGTTTACTTTTGTATTGTGTTCCCTAGTTCTCAATAAATGCTATAGTTTATACTAAAACAATTAGACAACTCGGCCTCGTTGGCTATGAGCGAATAGTCAACTCGGCTTCGCCTCGTTGACTATTCGCTCATAGCCAACTCGGCCTCGTTGTCTAATTGTTAAATGGTCTTCAATAATATTTGCTAACACATCCACGTGGAATAAACAGTTCATTTGTGTTCCTTCATCCCTGAATACCACATGTTGACGTCGTGTATCAATGTGTTTAAAAAGGGTTTTGAAACTGTGGGAGGGTGTGTTAGCGACACCTGGTATTCTGACAACATCCATGCATCTACAATTTTTTCACATACCTGATTGTAGTATATTATGGACTATCGAGAAGATTGTGAACCTAACATGTTTTAGCAATTATGACATCATAAAAGTAAATAAAATCTTTGTTATATTATGGAAATAGTCTCTGCTAGTGAACTTTGTATCAGCCATTTTATTTGTCATATGTACTAAACTGTCTGGCATAGTGATACTGTAAATCGTGAACCCCATTTAACAATTAATATGAAAACCTTGTTCTACTGTGTATGATATATATTTTTGTGATATTTATAAAATATATTATTTTACCCATTAACTGGCAATGCGCCCAGATGCACCCTACTTTAGTATTTTACTCTGTTTAGGCGCGAAATGTGAAGCAATTAAGTACGATTGGAAAGCGATATGCCATTTATATGAAGTGTGAGATGATCGAACTGGAATCTCTGAATTGGAATCGAGGATTTTTCTCCGGGTACTCCTGTTTTCCCCCCTTGCTATACAAACTAACCCTTAGGCCTTAAAGGACATTGGCAACAAAAAATGTTATTGTCTCATTTGAAATAACGTTTAAAATTATTTGTAAAATCTTGTTTCTGATTTTTCATATCTTGCTTGGTTCTTGAAATATTTTGACTGAAAGCAATGAGCTGTCCACCATCTTGGATTATTGAGGATATGCATGTTACGTCACAAGTGGGGTCACGCTAGTTTTTTATCGTGATAGCCAGTGATCAATATGAGCCCAAAACTCGAGTTTTGCTGATGGCGGACAGCTCATTGCTTTCAGTCAAAATATTTCAAGAGTTAAGCTTGTTACGAAAAATTTGTAACAAGATTTTTTAGATCATTTTAAACGTTCTTTCAAATGAGACAATAAAATTTTTGTTGCCAATGTCCTTTAACTAACTAACTAACTAACTAACCCTCGGAACCTTTGTCAACTGGGTCGCAAAACCTGTTAATGATTTCCGTCCCCCTTAGGCATGAATCGAATTGCGTTCTTTGGATAGTTGGCCGATGAGCGCATTGATTCTCCAGAACACCGCTTACAAGAGCTGGAAACGAGAGTTTGTGGCCTAAATTCCATTACAGCAATGAAACCAAGCCATTCAATTGCATAATATCTTTTCACATTGCCGGACATCAAGTTCTAGACCGGAAAGGTAGTGTTTTATGAACGCTTGTATACGACTTTGAAGTTATTTTCTAAAAGTTTATATACGACGTCTTAAAGTGGCAGTGAGTGTATCTGCATAAAAGATTGTATGATGATGATGGTTCCCTCGAAATCATACAGGGCTTTCAAAATAAGCCGGTGGTCGCCGAAGTTCCGCCGGCTACTTTAAGTTTTACCGCCGGCTACTTTTCATCTGGTCAGAGTAAAAATTAAAAGAAAATCGATGTTCGACACGGAATTTAGCCAAGCACGGTATGTTCAGCCTTAAATTTGGAATATTAATTCAAATTTAAAGTAACAATTAAAGGAGTTAGCTTTCAGCTACCGTAATTTCGTTTGTTTACTGTCGAGAAGCGATAATATTAAATTTGCTGCAGAGTTGTCCTTTGTTTCTTAACCCATTAATGTGCAAGCATTTTGGCGCATTGCAGCTCAATGGGTTAAACTTCCGTGCTAGAGCATGCACCCAGACCCGTCTAGATTTTTAAACTTTTTTTGACTTTCGATCACTATTAGTCACAGACGGCTACTTTTTTGTGGCAACCACCTACGTCAAACCTTGGATATCGTGTTAGTTCTCAAAAACGATACAAAGGAACCACACACTGTGTTCATTTTTGTATTGCCAATGTATGCACTTATACATTTCACTGGTTTGTTCTGGCATCATAAGCACACTCTCGTAGTGAATGCTGAAAAACGCATTCGCATAATGGCTGATATTAATTGTACGCGAACTTTCCTTCATAACTACACCAAAATATCCTCGTTGTTCAAGGATGCTACCGAGATATTGATTGCCTTATAACTGTTGGTATTTCGCAAGATATGAGCGAAAACGGCACTTCAAAGAAATCCACGATCATATCACGCAAAATAGAAGAATATTTAGCATGACGTAATGATTTCGTGTACTGCACAAACCGAATACACTCAGCATGAGCGCGAATGCTGTAAATAAAGTTTGTGTTTCGTCTTAATGAAAACGTTCGTATTGAATTCTTCAATAATGTTAAAGGCGTCAAATTGATATTTGGTGAGAAAGATCAACTTAAAGTTTATATAAATCAGCAGGATTTTGCATCATACATACTGGTTTCCTCACGGTCATTATTTCCTTTGTGTTTTCTTCCTGAATTATTAATTATAATTACAAATAAGTATGCACGACATAGAACACCTCCACATGACAAATATATACTGCAATTGCAGATTTGTGCGTATCTTATTTATGATCAAGTACCGATCACGTACCTGGATTTCCAAGTATAATGTGTTCAGTGTTTCAGTATAGGTCGATGTTTCACATTTACCATTGTTCTTCTTTGCTCGGATACAATAGCCGAGTGGAATTATTGCCTTCGGTGTGGGCTGGGACGGCACTGTTTGCCGTAGCTCAGGAGAATATAATTCATAGTTCTATTTTTTTTCTAGATACGATGAAGAGCTTGTTATTCCAATTGTTGAAAACGAAAATGAAGAATTGGAGATAAAGGTTAGTAATTTACTTTACATTGGAAAGATAATTTGTACTCCCTTTTTAATGTTCATATGATGCTTTTCAAATGAATTGAATTTTAATATAATCTTAATCCAAACCCAACCCTAATCCTAACCACAACCCTAACCATAATTCTTGTGTCGTCATTTCGGGATAGTAATATGGATGGTCACCTGTTTAATCCAAAGTTTTTGTTCAATGTATACTCAATTTACATGCACCATTGTCTAAATGAACAGATCGTTAAAACGTTCAATTACCATGAGTAGTTAGCTGTAGATGACATACGAAAGTCAAGTTCTCGGCCAATATGAATCTGGAACATAAAATATCAATTTCTACACTACAGTATGTATCTATTCGCCAGCCTAGAAAACAACTTTGACTCCTTGATGTAGGATAGCATTGTCACAGCCATGGAAGAATATCCAGAAACATCAGCTGTTCTGGTCAGAAACCATGGAATATATTTGTGGGCGAAAACCTGGGTCAAGGCCAAAATCATGTGAGTAAGATTTGAAATAGAATATAACGAACAGAAATATGAATGTTCCTTACTGTTAGAAAACAGTTTCCATAAAATGCTCCCCCGAGGCGCAGAGATTGACACTGTGAAAACTCAAGATTAAAATTTTACTGGGGGTGGTGGTGCTTCCAGATCCCCCTACAGACTAACTGTAGTACTAAATATCATGTATGTGTAGATAGCTTGAGGATTCGAATGGCGCTTCAAGCGCGTATCATGGTTTTTGCTGTTCAAACTAAGAGCTCTTTATTGATATAGGTGCGAGGCTTACGACTATATATTCGAGGTAGCTGTGAAAATGAAGAGTAATGGACTGGATCCTACGAAGAATCCTTCAAAGTAGTCTGAAGTATTTTATTTCTGTCTATAGCTGACTGACGAAGGAGCTGTCGAGATGAGTTCTGAATCTTATGCGTACTGGCTATTGCCATAATTGCCAAGTTTAATAATGCGACATTTCCTAATTACTCTCCAGTAAAAGCAGACAATTTGCGTGGGTTGTGGCATTTGTAGCTAGGCGTTCCTCTGGAAGTACAGACGGGTTGCTGGTTCGACTCCTTTTGGCTGGCATACTGTATATTTCCATATCACAAGAGTATTCTAAAAGAGTCACAAGTTACACGAGCAACGTTGACCAAGTCATATATTCAGTTACTATTCTCGGTGTTAGCTTGAGAACGATTCACCGGGGAAGTAAAAACCATTGACATTTGTAGTATACATGTATACCATTTTTTGTAAGATCCGCATCGTTTATAAGAAAATGATTTGGATACCACGAAGGGCCTTGGTTCGTAAACGTTGAAATGTTTTTAATCATTTAACCAAGTTCAGAGCAAACCCGCTGAAGGATTATATAGAATAGAACGACCCGCTGTTTGAAAATAGTTCATAATTATTTTTGACCGGCAACTGATGAGAACTATATTATGATGTCATTTTTAGGGTATCGTTTGTTGTTTTTATCCATAAGCTTAAAATGTGAAGTCTGTCTATGTTTGAAAGACTAAAAATAAGTATCTATTTATATGTTAAAGCCATGATTTTACTTGTTAGAATTTAAAATTCCCTGATTACATATGCATGCACCTATGTTGATATTATTATATTTTGAAATACTAAAATTCCCTGATTATACATATGCCTATATCTATGCTTAAAGCTAGATTCAACTAATTAAACTACTATAATATAGAACAATAAAAAGTTCAAATTGAGATCGACTGAGTCAGTAACATCAAACATCTGGATCTAAATAAATGAAAAGAGGAATATTAACATGCGACGCGGCGCTCTATAAATTAAATACATTAAATGTTTCGGATTTAGCGTGTATTTTATGAAGGCTGCGCTCTGTAATACTCTTATTAGAGACTCTAGATTTCAAAATTTTCTGGGGGAGCATGCCTCCATACCCTGTAGTGCTCTCGTGCTTTCGACACTAGATACCCGCGCATTCTTGCTAGCATCATGGAACCCCAATAGACAATTTTGGTTTTGGCAAACCCTTTACGTTATGTCCTGACCACGCCCTTTCGTCGAGCAAAACGTATCCACACCTGTTACAAAACACATGGACGGTGAAGTTGTATTTGATTAATGTTGTGAAATACAAGAGATATTATAACCCCATCTCACTTACCCTCTTATTTAATGCGCTATTATCTTTAATTGGGAAAACAACATTGAGTGGGGAGGGGGAGAAATAGCGATCTAAAATTGAAGGTGTCTCAACAACCTTTGAAAGTAGTTGTAGCTGTCGCTGGGTGGCTCCGGGAGTTTAATTACCCAAATTTACCTCAGCTTGCCTCAGCTTAATTGGGCAGAACCCAACTGGATGTTATTGGTTCAAGTCCTGTATGAAAATATATAGAATACTTACAATACCAGAACGAATAGCCTCGCGTACTTAGAAATTCACGTGCGGCTACAAGGAGAACCTTGTCGTATGCTTATGAAAGTCTTAGGTATTTGGCTACACGTTCATGGTTATTTTTCAGAACGTTTTCCTGAATTGGTTGGTCGTCGTTCAAGTGTGTGAGCAAAGCTTTCACGACAGATTGGGCAGCGTGTACTGTGGCAAAAGAAATACAGAAAACTTTAGTATGTTTCTAAAAGTCGAACTTGTCAGGTTTAGGTGAGTCAGAGTAAAGGTAATAACTGAAACGTGGAGTTTAGGCAATGTTTAAGGGTAATACAAGCGGAAATTGTGGTTGGCTGTTTTCGTTAAGGTCCAGGCTACTTGAAAATATACAAAGACTTCATCGTTTCGAAAGAAAGCCACATATGGCAGAGAAAGGCTAGTTAGCCGACAAAAAGGTATGACACAGCAGTAATATATACGACCGCGTTAAATTAATAGTATGAATAAACAGTTCCACAACCCCAAGGCCATTACGTAAGTGCATATCATTAAGTACAGCCGATCTCCTCATTACTGTAGGTAATCAATGTGTACTGCCGGGTCTGCAATTATCAATATATAAGTACTCACATTCCGCTACGTATCATCTGAGTTGCACACTCTTTGTGCACTTTATGAGAACATGGAAGGATTTGACATCCAGTGAAAGCATCCTGCAAAAACATTAAGAATTACTATTTTATAACTCCGTTTAAATTAGCAAGCCTATTACAGCTTGTTTCGACTTCAATCCTTTCGTAGTGAATTGTATCGCGAATTTCATCGTTTCGGAAACTCAAGGGTGGAAATAATGATATTGGTACAAAAGAGAATTCTGCAGAATCGTGCGATTAACATAAAAAACAAGCTCTAGTAGTCTAGAGTCCAATACACTATTAAGTCAATTACCGGACGTAACTTAAACTTAGTTACGCCAGAAATTTGATAAAATTCCTCAAATTTAGATTCTACCTCCAAACAAATGCAACATTCATCATGGGCAGAGCCTTCACGACATTTGTGATTTCCACGAAGTTGAACATCCAAACAAACACCACATATATCACAATGAAATGAACGATCTCCATGAATTCTAAAATACAACAAATAGAGTATTTAATTCAATCTATTTATACTGTCGGGAAAGCTCCATCAGTTCTAAACTGTTTTCCAGCTCCTGGTCCAGTAAAAATTCAACGCTTATTACAAGAAATTGTATTTGTCGAGGATGACTGTCTATGGCACTTCCTGCATTGTGATTGGTCGAAATTGGTCGTCTCTGACGTTGTAGTCACAGGCTGCCTAGTGGCTATAACACCTTTTTCAAAATGGCTTTTTCTCTGGCTGATGAAATGAAAACGAAATCGGCTTTTCTGAGCATGATTTCAAATTTTAAATTAAGAAAAATTCCACTCAATTGAAGAAGGATATGTTATCAATATTTTCAGACCCTTGTCACTGAAAAGGTTATTATATCCTGCTTAAATAAAGTCTCCAACCTACACTACACTAAACTAAACTAAACTAAACTAAACTAAACTAAACTGAACTAAAGAAGGTACGTGTATTGCTACTACATTACTACATGTGTATTGCATTAATCAAGCGTTTTCACAGAGGTGGAAACCACATTTATTAACTACATGAATCATAGCATGAACAACCCTATTTGTTTTAATAAGGTATACTATATTTTCATGACATGGATCTAGAGAATATAGTAATTAAATGATGGGTTGGGTCAAGGTTATGTAAGCTAAGCAAATCATACCGACAGATTCCACATTTCTCGCAATGATATGGATGATCATCCCCTCCGGTTAGGTGTTTACACAAACCACAGTAATAATTGGCAAATTGTGCACCACAATCGCAGCAAAATTGACCGAACTAAAAAGTAATAATTTTTATGTAGGTTTAAATTTACTTGACATTTTGGGTAAAATAACAACTATGATTCAACTCTTTACACAAATCATGCCAAATGGTTGAGTCTTGTTAAGTGCGATGGAACTACAACACATGTTAAAACACTACTCACATCGGCAGGGGCTTGCGAAGTCTACAATTATTTATAACTATTATATAAAGTATAGTGCTTTATAGAGATTTCGAGCACTGATAAAACTGATAATCTCACATGTGAAAATTATCGCTTTTGAAGTTTATGAAAATGGATATTTTATTTTATTTTGTTTGAAAAGACTGTCCTTAATAAACAGAAAATACATGGATGCTTGAAATACCAGATTTATTTCTCGTGTTGAACATGTTCAACACTCGAAATAAATCTCAGGTATTCCGCGCACCCATGTATTATTCTCCATTTAATCTTGCACAAAGTTTTGCGAAGTTTGAAAAACTTGAAGGGAGAGCGCGGTCTCCAGCATTATTAGTTTAGTCTTACAAGAAGATTTGAAATAGTGGGGATGTAAAGAATGAAGAAAGGAGAACATCGGAGCACATTCCTTACTTTCCACTTGTGTACCGCGCGCTCCCTCAAGATTCGAAAAACTTCGTGCAAGACAAAATACAAAAACTCGCAAGCCTCTGCGGTTGAGAATGTAAAGACACCCTGACAAACCTACTTAAAAGAATATAATGAAGGCAAGTCCGCATTTGCCTGAAGCATTATTTTCACAAATTTGCATTACCTGTTGCACTTTATTACAATATACGCACTTCACCATCTTCGTGTCACGTGACTTAAGCTTCCTTCTGCCGCACGAGCTTTGGTTGTTATGACAACGATGGCATGGCCAAAACTTCTCGCAACATTCAAATTTGACGTAACAATGTCGTTTGTAATGATTGCATAACCAATTATCTTCTTGGTACAGGAGATGGTTTCGAGAAGCGGCAGGAGACTGGGAATTATTGGCGTTGCCTCGTTCTGCGTCTGCACGTTGGAATTTGGAATGTTTTGAACCATTGCTACCAACTGTTTGAGTATTTCTTGCTTTGTTTTCCACTGATGGATTTGTTCTGGTTGTATAACTACTTGCCGTTGCTCTTCTCTCGTCTGTTTTACAGATAATGAAAATATATTATTGGAAACTTATATTTAAATCTTCTACAAGATAGCTGTATCAGTTGTAAAAAAATTTCCAAAGGCCTGGTAATATTGCGCAAGTGTCACTGCAGAACGAAACATAAACTACATTTTAAACTTTACTCTTCAACCTTTACTCTTCAACCCCGTGTTACTGCAGGAGGAAAGTCCCACAGAACAGCTTTTATATTGTTTTAGAACAATGGGGAAATTGGTACAGTATACAGCTAATTCAAATAATCGAAGTCAATTATATAATTACAATATACATTTGTTATAAAATGTCAATTTCAAAAATGACTATAGCTAAATATTCATATATTTAAAGTGCCTATACCATAGTCAGGGAAGTTGCATATTTCGATTTTTCTAAGAATTTTTGTAATATATTTTAAAATTCCAAAATTTGATCTCCATACTGTAAAGTTTTGGTTCCTCAACTTTGGCGATTCTTCGTTTTATTGTGCAAAAGCAACAAAGCTATATCGATTGAATTTTTAACTCGTTTGAACTTTCACTGGCTGTGTGTTCCAATTCTTTACCTTAACTGGTCTAAAAAAGTGTCAGAAAGGTAGATACTGATCTCTTAAAAACATAAAGTACACCTACTTGTAACAGGACCATCAACACGAATTACATCAGACATTCTAGCGGGAGTAAATCCAGTTGGTTGCTCATGTGTGGTGGATTGGTTTTCATTGGGAGATCTAGAGAAGAGTTTTGGATTGGTTGTGATAGAGAAATTTGGGGAAGCTGCTTTTTGTGTTTGTTGAGGGATAGATGTTTGTCGTCCATTGCTGTTTTCTGGTTTTCTTGAAGCTGCTGGATTTCGGGCTTCACTGCTTTGTAGCGTTCCGC
This sequence comes from Trachythela sp. YZ-2020, assembly GCA_016169945.1. Classification (NCBI taxonomy): domain Eukaryota; kingdom Metazoa; phylum Cnidaria; class Anthozoa; order Malacalcyonacea; family Clavulariidae; genus Trachythela; species Trachythela sp. YZ-2020. The sequence continues at coordinate 135,597 of JADLSH010000307.1, forward strand.
GAGAAGGTGAGTTGACTGAAGACTGGCCGTTGTTCACTGCGTTGGAGAAACTTGGATACCTTGAAGTAGTGCCATTCTGAGGGTTTTGTGGCCTATTTGCATCTCGTTTTCTCGAGGCTGGAATTTTACGAAGTAAACTATAATCACCAAGGAGGAAGGCATCGATAACATACAAAAGATCAATTCGGACAATGGATTCGAAGAAATCACAAAGTTTTCTTAAATCTGAAGCATTGATGACTCTTTTTTGATCAAGTTGAAAGAGAACATCAGTAGCATTCTGAGGGTTTTCGATTGAGAAAGTCTGAGCTGCCCAGTCCTTCAGCTTTATGACTTCGGAGGAAAGAAGTCTTTCAGCCAGAGATAGTAACAGGAGCTTGTAATTGTTGTACAATGTTGTTGCAACTGATGTAGGTGGTATATTTCCCAGTGATATGTACTCTGATGCATTTGAATCATCCTGTTGAACTGATAAAGGTAAATCTTCATAGCTTCGCCGGGTTGAACTTTGATCCTTACTTTCATCTTTAGATGTCGATGCCAAGACACTGGTTCCCCTGACTTCCTTTCTTTTTCCAGATTGATTGGTTCCCTCTCCGCCACTTGTCTTCTCTCTCGATGTAATATTTGACGAGTTCTGAATTGCTGGATTTTGGCTTGGCTGGATCATTGCTAAGCTTTGCTGATCATCTTTCTCCCTTGTTACCATCTCTTCTTTTCTTGGTTGATAGTTATTTCCTTGCAACAAGGTTCGGTCGCCCCGCTGGACAAGTTTTCCACCAGTAGCAGCTGTATAGGCAACTGATGCTTTGAATGGTGGATGATCATCACTTTCAATTGTGGTTAGATCGTTTGGGAAACCATTTGGAGAGCCATTGGAAGTAGAGCCATTTCCATGAGAGCTTTTTTGATAACCATTTCGGTAATCATCTTCAATAATATCATCATTGATTGGTCTGCCATTGCAAGTAATAGCAGCAGAACGTTTAGCTTCGGTTAAGGAGGAAGGAAAAATTCGCTGAAAGAGTTCAGATTTTCTTTCTTTGTTTTCTTTGGCTGTTTTCCGAACTGTCAATTCCCCAAATTCAGCTAAAATCTCTTCGTGTTTAATTTTCAATGATTCCAGTTGTTTTTGTTGAGAAAGATTTTTCTCTTCTAGTTCTTTCACCCTAAGGGTTTCCATCGCGATCAAGGGTTGTGCCTTCTGGAATTGAAAGCAATTTCTTGATTCCAATGCGTTTTCTTCTGACATCTTTTCATACAGTCTCCCTTTTTCTGTACTGGAATATTCAATACACTTATCAATGTCTTTGCCTTGCTTTCCTCTGTTCACGTAAGTAAAAGCATCATCTCTCATACCCGAATTTTGATATATTCTGTGTTCAGGATTGTGGTTGGATTTATTCTTGTCACGCGGTTGACCAATCAAAGATTCTTGATCCGAATTGACAATTTCTCCCTTGATTGAAGAATCTTTCGATTTGGTAGTCGGTATTTTACGAGGTTCTTGTTTAAGCTTCGTCTTTGGTTCATGAGACGGTTGCACCAAATTATTTTCAAATATGTTTTGATCATTAGTTTGCGTAGCGTTACTTTTTACTTTATTATACTTCTCATTCTCATTGATATTTGTGTTTTCAAAAATATTCTTGTTGTTTTCAAAATTTGATGATTCGTTTTCTAAATCTAATTGGGAGACTTCTTCAGAAATACTATGCGGTTGGGTGTCTAAATGTAAATCGTAGTCCAAGTTTCTGTTTACAGGCTTTGTACTTTTGTGATCAGAATCTTGAATTTCTTTGTCTTCGTTATCGGAGTCTTGGATATATTGTTTAACTAAAAAGGTGTCAAAAATGTTTATGTTTTTATCGTGGTTTTCTCGTGCCAATAGTTCGCTATAAGCACCTTTTCCACGATCAAATAGTTGTATCAACGGCTTGGCAGTTTCTTCGCTTGGCCATTGAAGATGAGTTTCAAACAAATGTAATAAGAAGAAAGTTTCAACAAGCGACTCTTTTTCTTTTGAAATGGAATTCCGCAATCCAGTTGACTTTGGAAACTCACGACAATCACGTGAGATTGGACATTCAACAGGACACTCAACAGTTGTTTTCATCCGCTGTTCACCTTTTTTCATCTTGTGCATACATACATATTCATCAAAATCAGCGTTAGAAATTTTATTTGTAGTGGAAATTGTTTGTTTGTTGGTTTCATTAATGATCCATTTACGCAAAGATGCTTCGCGCCACTCAATAAGAAGAAACTCCAGTGAAAATCCCCAAATCTCTCCAAATGCAATATCCAAATCGCTTCCCATTTGAGCACGAAAATTGATACCGAAGTCACAAAGTATCTTTCAATTGTAATAACCTAAAAAAAATACATGAAGGAAGAAATTTTAAATCATTACTGTCGTAACCACGTCAAGTTCGACGATATAAAACAGTCTGGAACAATACGGTCTTTTATGTGTCCCAATCAGTCTTTTCTGATTAATGACATTTATCGACACTCTATTACATCGGCTATCTTGACATGGTGACGACTTTTACCACAAAATGGAACCATGGAGACTAAATGAATAAGACGCATGCTCAGGCATACATTCGCGTCAAGCACACTGATCTCTGGATATAGCTTCTATACCTATAAAAAATGAAGCCAAAACAATCGGCACAAATCTACTTCCGGTTACCACTTTGCAGCGAAAACAATATGGAGTTGTATAGGGAAATGAGTCGGCGAGGCTGGTTTTTCACAATTTTGAGGCATTCTCAAGCGCTGGACTAAACCGTTCGTCTTGTAATGAAAAGAACAGGATGTTTTCTTACTTTTGGAGAGATACTTTTGTAGATTTCGGTAAAAAATCACCGCTAAAGACGTTTGACAAGTTGCATACGCGAAGTCCATTTTCGGCCAAAACTCTCTGCCAAGTGGTCTTTCATGCTGGCATTTTCGCTGAACAAATACTCTGGCTGGATAGAAACTCAAGTCGAATGGATTAAACGAAAGGTAAGCAATGTATAATAAGCGTTTGTCTTTCTCAATCAAGCGAAAAAGTATAGAATATCGGTGTTGCTCTCGGGTTATGTTGTGCTATGCCTATATGAACATTTATAGCAACTATAGCTTTATATCTATATTGGCTAATTGCGTTTTGTATCTCTGATTGGAGTTTTGGTTTTTGTTCTTGACCGCAAAATACATTTCAATAATATATAAATGGATTCGTTTCTAAAACAAGCTCTGTATCATTCATATTATGAACTGCTTCAAGTGTTTATGGAGCACTAGTATACACCATATTAAAATGGTGTATGCCAAGTTTGACTAGTTGTCAATTCTCACATTTGAATTTTTATTATTGAGAGACTAAGACATTGAAATTCGAGAACATTATTAAGACATGTCATCCTGATCCACTGGTGCTGACCGCTGTGATGGCAGAGAAGTCCCGTATTATAGAAAGTGGCTTGTTGAAGTGACTGTATCATTGAACAATAAATTCTCTATCCCTTTTCCAACGTAGATGAACATTTTGTAATCATATGAACATGAAGAGCTATGTGACTCACATTTTTAATAATGCTGTATAAAAATTAGTTGTTTTAACATAGTGTGGATAAACTGATAATTATCTTTTTACTGTACCATGCCCATGGTCTTCCCTCACCAGATTAAGGGGCACTTTGTCTTAAGGGCACCTCTTCTATTAGAAAAGGGCACTTTTTCCATTGTTTTAGCTGATGATAACCAACATATTCAAGTTGATATGTTGATGATAACCACATATTCAAGTTGATAAAGATTATATCAGTGTGTTATAGTAAAGTCCGCTTCTACCAATTTGGGAAAACAGCCATGGAAGTGGTTTCTAAAAACAAAGTGAAAAAGAAGTTGAATAAACTTGTCTTGTTTAATTTAATCACCAGTGAATCGCAGTGATGAAACCACTTTAATACATAGGAATGGAATGAAGTAGTGTATTGGATTGCTGTAGAAAGCTCACTGTGTCTCCTCGATGTGAAAGAAAAAACAACCTGGTTCCTTTAGGAACCAACAACTATTTAAAAGTTTGCAAATCAAATTTTGATTTAACTCATACACTTTGTCCCATGTCCTTTTTACAATTTTAGTATCATATCTGCTGATCTGCATAAAAATACTTGAAGCAGTTTATAATATGAATGATACAGAGCTTGTTTTAGAAACGAATCCATTTATATATTATTGAAATGTATTTTTCGGTCAAGAACAAAAACCAAAACTCCAATCTGAGATACAAAATGCAATTAGCCAATATAGATATAAAGCTATTGTTCCTAAAATGTTCATATAGGCATAGCACAACATAACCCGAGAGCAACAACGATATTCTATACTTTTTCGCTTGATTGAGAAAGACAAACGCTTATTATACATTGCTTACCTTTCGTTTAATCCATTTGACTTGAGTTTCTATCCAGCCGGAGTATTTGTTTAACGAAAATGCCAGCATGAAAGACCACTTGGCAGAGAGTTTTGGCCGAAAATGTACTTCGCGTATGCAACTTGTCAAACGTCTTTAGCGGTGATTTTTTACCGAAATCTACAAAAGTATCTCTCCAAAAGTAAGAAAATATCCTGTTCTTTTCATTACAAGACGAACGGTTTAGTCCAGCGCAGAAATACCTCAAAATTGTAGAAAACCAGCCTCGCCGACCCATTTCCTTATACAACTCCATATTGTTTTCGCTGCAAAGTGGTAACCGGAAGTAGATTTGCGCCGATTGATTTTGGCTTCATTTTTCATAGGTATAGAAGCTATATCCAGTCTATTATTAGATCAGTGGTCAAGCATCACATATTGTTGACCAAAAAATACGAGTGCGAAAAATTATTTTCATATAAATTCAGGCCTACAACGTGTAACAATATATTGACTGCCTGTACCTGACTCAGGGTTCGAATTAAAAATTTAAAAGTGAATAGCGAATTTATACCCATTGATTCATGGGATAAAAAGTGAATAGCGAATTTTTAGTAATGCGTTGTATAAAACCACTAAGAAATCATTAAACTGGCTGTTAATGATGAAGCTGAAGTACCCCTTTTTATGGAATATGGTAGTTGTATTGTAATATGTCTAAAACAACACATGACACAACGATATATACAATACTGTAAAAATTTGTGCAATTTCTAAAATAGTTAAAAAGCATTTTAATCTTTATTTGAAGTCCAAGCAAAGTACAAAAAATTAAATACAAAAAATAAACACAGACACAGTGTCAGTCATGGAAAGAAGCAACACATGAAACTAGTTACTGTAATTTGTGCTTATTTGTAAGCTCGCATGTTTACATTTAAACTCAAACCTTGTGGAAAAGCCCTATATATAAAAGATTGCCTCAATTTACGTCGTATTTCAATCTTTTACTTTGTAGTTTGAACTTGCTACAACGCTATTTATGTAAATATTGCGGTAGACTAACAAATATTCTGCTGAAATTATCTACTTCTTTATGCAGTTTATGCAACCAACTATTAAACTAATTAAAGGCGTAAACTTTGTATTAAACTAGAAAATGGTTGTGAAATTAATGCGATTATAGTGAAATTCTTTTTGCGTGATCAAATAACACAACTCTTCACCTTTCCCAAGAGGGTTTTGATGGTTGTCATACTCTCAGCCTATCATGTTAGAGAATAAAATCGAGAATAAAATTTGAGATAAAGATAATTAGGAAATGTAGGAATTTTTTTAATGAGAAAGATCAACGTGCGACGCATCATTATAAACAAACCTTTACAATTTTATCCGGAGAAAAAGCTTGCAAAAACCACGATTTTATTTTTCAAATTTCAAGCTTGTGAAGAAAATGTTCTCAGGTTGAATAGTGATTTTTCATATGTCTGTATAGCGAAGTGAATAGCGAAATCCCGAAAATGAATAGCGAAATCCCGAAAATGGATAGCGAATCGCAATCCTGACTGCTAATCTGTTAACCTGACTGTTTGGACAAAAATCCAAAGTAGTGTTGACAGAGTTTGCAATAAAGCTCATTCGAAAATCTAAACCATATTCAATTGAATACAAGGTGAAACTCGATGAAAATGCAAAACTCATTGTCTATTTCTTTAGTTAAGTTTATACAAATATGGTCGTCACTTATGTATGGCATTTTACTCAACCAACCAATGAGAATGTGGTTTAATTACCCATCTGTAATTTTACAAAATGGTCAATTTAAAACGTCGTGGGCGAATGTGGGTCAGACAGCGTCAGGTGTTGAGAAATAAGAAGCAAACATGTTACGTAACCTAATCATCCAATAGGTTACGCAAGAAACAATGTCGAAAACATGGCTATCTATGAAACAAAGAGCGGGAAATTAAGGAATGGAACGAAGAATTGGAATAAGGAACGACAAACGCGGAAAAAAACGTAATCTGTAAAACCTAGAGAAACTTAAAATTTGGAAGCTGTAAAACCACAAAAAAGGAAAGTCGGAAACTCGCAATGCTGAACTGAACTATATTTTGTGTACGGTTAATTCTCTCATTGTAAATAGCGAAATGAATTATCAAGAATGTTTAAAAGAGTAATTATAGAAGATCAAGCGCTACATATAGTACAATTACATAATATGGCTACATATTAAGTTGAAACCTGAATACGAGCTTGAACAGATATTTAAAGTTTCGGTATTTCAAGGTTCGTGTCCTTTGAAAGATAACGTGGCAAAATACTATGGAACAATTGGGAAGCATATTCTAAGACAGACCTCATACAGCCAGAGTAAAAGTTTACCAGATCTACCGTGGTCACACAAGCACGTTTAAGTTGCCTCAGTAAATGCAGGTGTTTTGCTGCTTTAGATGTGATTGTGTACACATGATCGTTCCTTTTTAAGTTGTTTCTTAGTATGACTCCGAGTAGTTTAGCACTCGTTACCATCTCCAACGATAGTTGGTTTATAGTAATTTTATCATAGATTGGCGCCATTCGTGAGAAGGAGATTATCATTTATTTGCATTTAATTAGGTTAAGTGGGAAAAGTTCCTTTTGACCAAGTGGAAACATTATCAATATCTATTTGCAGTGCATTTCGTTCTGATTTTTGGGCAACTTCGGAGATTGTGGTATCGTCGGCAAATTTCCACATTGAGGAAGAATGATCTTCTGGTAGAGTTAGATTATTTATAATTGCCAAGAACAGCCAAGGACCAAGTCGTTACCTTGGGGTACACCAGCCGGAAGTTTAAACCAAATGGAGAAACAATTTTCATTTAACTTTACTCGTTGCCATCTATTACGTAGAAAATCAGTGATCCAAGTGATCCCTCTCCTCCATAGAGGCTTTATTATTACGATCATTATTATAACGCATTTCAGTGCGCTTTACATAGCGCATTACGGGGAATATGAGGCGCTGGGCGAAGGAACGCAGGCCGAAAACTGGCGAGAAAGAAGGAGAACACGAAGCCTCTGCCGGATTTGTATAACAAAGTGGGACAAAGTGTTACAATCCTTGAATATCTCGGCTATCCGAAAAAAATATGTGAAAAACGTCCCAATGCTGTATGTATTTTATTTGAGGTGTATGTCTGGTGGTGTATGTGAGGTGTATATATTTCTAGCGGTATAAAGCCAAGAAAACCCGGGTAACAGGGTAAGCTACATCTTCACTGATACAACGATACAACGATACAATGATACGCAGTTAAAATAATTAATACGTAATTATTATAAAAGACAGGTTATTATAAAATGACTGGGTAATCTATATTTTCAAGTGATACGATAACACGAAGTGAAAATACTTGGTAATACAATATTTCTGTAAAAGACCGGCTAATATAGAAAGACTGGGTATAAGCTAAACTTTTTACTGATACTACGAAACTGCGAGGTCCAAAAAATAAGTCTATATAGAAAATGTTTAGTTATACATAATATTGATATCAAAAGATAAAATTAAATATCATATTAATTGTAAAACATATGTAAAAGAGTAAGAAACTAAGTTTTTCCGGCTGAACGAAAAATACAGTAAATATATTATGATAATAAAATTTACGGACCTGAAAATATATCTTCATTGTTGAAATAGAGTTAAACTGCGTGGATTCTGGAGAAAATGTTGAATTCTTAGTAGCCCAAGAAGGCCATTTTGTGCGCTTCAGGGTACCGTTCTTGCAAACAGAACAACAAAAAATTGTAACGGTGTTCTACATCCCACCCCCTTTCGCGAATAGTTTTTCTTATAGCCCACCCCTTAATTTCACAGCCCCTCCCTCCCAGAAAAATAATAAACGGTCCCTAAGCATAACTAAAATACATGCGCCCTTGTTAAATCACAGTATAACTGCTTAACCGCTTTAAAGTAATTATATACATAATTTGTCAAACAATTCGCATCTTTGTAATAATTCGTTACTATTTTCACCTCGTATCATCGTATCACGGTATCAGTGAAACGCCGTGCATCACCACTAAGAACCTTGGCAGGGTTCACTTCGTACATCGTATCATGGCATGAAAGCAAATATCGCAGAATTTAACTCTCTTTTTCAGGGGGCCCGTTACCTTAAGAGGTTTGAAAAATTCATAAACATTTTTTTTGCATAGAAATCATCATTAGTATGTGTAGAAGTTTGTGAAAACAAAATTGGAGCTGAAACGACATTCCTTTCTTTGAAAATTCCATTTTTTTGAAAGGTTACACAACTATCTTTCCCGTTGCCGTGGAAAGGCATTTATATTTACTGTTTGTTTTGTCGGTTTTCTTGGTTGTTTGTGGGCGTTTTAATTTTTTTTTAGCTATTTATGATAGCCCACAACATAAGGGACTGGTAACGATGTAAAGACCTGGTCACTAAGCCATAGAACACCACATTTTCTTTCTTGTTTGAGAAAATAGCTATCAACACTAAGAATACATCAAAGGTATATATTTTGACTGGGCTTTACTTTATTTTCTTGCTTATTTGTAACGGCAAATAGTCTCTTAGAGATTATTCTTTCTTGGCAATGCCGAAGGTGTCGAAAAAGAAGCGATTTCGATGTGAAAATCGATGGAATACTTCGAGCCCAAGCAGCTCTTCTGAACCTGCTTCATCCTCAACATCGACGCCATGTGGCTCAACACCAGTCAATGCAACTGCGTCTATACGAAAGATAACGAGCCAAAAGAACGATAGAAGAGAAGATTTCGATGGAGAGTATAGTTATAGGCTGATTGAACTTTCAAATTTAACAAATGCATTTCAGTCTTTACATAATTGTGAATCAGGGAGGAGAGTTGAAAGTCACTGATGATGAGGCTCGAAGATATGGAAATAGTGTTGTTATAATCATTGAGTGCTCTAAGTGTGACACCAAAATTGAACTCCAAACTTCTGGAAGCCAGAACCAGGGATGGAACCCCAAAAATTCCATAGACATCAATCGACGAATGGTTTACTCTGCACTGGAAATGGGAATGGGGAGAGATGGAATGTCGGTTATGTGCGATATTTTCAACATGCCTCCGCCTTGACAGAGTAATGCTTGGAACAACCATGTGACCGCACTTTATGAAGCCCACAAGAAAGCTGTTTCTGAGCAGTTACAGAAAGCAAGGGATAAAGTCTTCTCACGCCACAATGAAAATGAGTCTGATGTTGCAGACATTGCTGTCAGTTATGACGGCACATGGTCTAAACGAGGTTACACGGCAAACTTGGAATCGGTTTTGCTATTTCTGCTGAAACTGGTGAGGTACTTGATTACGACTTTGAATCCAAGATATGCAGAGAATGTTCGATAGCTAAGAATGATCTGGGTGAAGATTCCCCTGAATTTAATCAATGTACCCAAACTCACACTGGTTCAAGTGGATCAATGGAGTGCTCTATCGCCAAGAAGATATGGGAGCGGTCGAAGGACAGCAATCTGCACTATAAGTTTATGATCAGTGATGGTGACAGTAAGGCGTATGGTAGTATCTGGGATACATATCGTAACTGTGCCGATTGTGAGAAATGGGAAAACACCGACAAGCGTTCAGCCGAGTATAAGAAATGGCGTGAATCGAAGAGCTATGAAGAATGGAAGGAAAGTCATGAGAGTGGAAAGGTGGATTGTTCAAGGGTGACAAAGTTGGATTGTGTTGGGCATGTCCAGAAGAGAATGGGGACACATTTACGGGAATTGAGGTAGAAAGCAAGCAAACTGAAGGATGGGAAATCGGTGAAGGGGAGCAAGCATAGACTAACGGACAAAGTGATAGATAAGCTCCAAACATACTATGGCAATGCAATCAGAGCGAATGTCAAGCCTGGGAAATTAACTGTACAAGAACAAAAGGATCAAATATCAATGATGCAACAGGCTATAATGGCAGTTCTATTCCATTCATGTGAACTTCCTGATAACAAAGAGCGACATAAATTTTGTCCGTCAGGACCAGATAGTTGGTGCTCTTACAAAAAAGAAGGAAAGCTTCAGAGAAAGGACCATCATTTAGATCCAGTTTTCTTGGAGTTTCTGCTTCCTGGATTCAAGCGTCTCAGCCAGTATTCTCTTTTGTTTCGGTGCCTTCCGGGTTATTCGCAGAATGTCAACGAAAGCTTGAACGGTCTTGTATGGAACCACGCCCCGAAACACCGGTTCAAAGGGCCTCATGTTATTGAAATTTCAGCCATGTCAGCTATACTGGCTTTCAATTGTGGGTCTACATCAAGACAAGATGTCATGAAGGCTGCTAACATCCCTGGTGGTGAGTTCACGCTGGAAGGCTGCAAGAACAAAGATGCGACTAGGATGAGGCACTCCATCAGGAAGGCAAACTCGAAAGAAAAGGTAAGAAGGAAAATCAGAGAGGCCAAGCTGGCAGTAAACCAAGAGAAAGGTGAATCCTCTTATGCCAGTGGGAAATTCAATTATATTGATACGCTTGATTTTGTTACATCATCTTCTGATGATGATGATTTTCCATTAGCCAGACCTTTGGAGAACATTGATTCCGAGGACAGTGATGATGCCCCATTGGCACATTACATCAGCAAAGGACAATAAATGTGACATTACAATATCCTTACACTGATATATGTTGGTTTTGGACAGGTATATTATAGTAGTACATTAGAAAACGCTGGTGCTATAGTTCACTAATTTTAAATGGCGTTTTCTCAAAAACCGTATTTTGGTTAGCGGCCATTACTTAAATCCTAAAAACTTGAAAAGTATTTAACCAATCTTGCTGATTTTTTCAGAGATTGTTCTTTAGGTACTTTTGCACAAATTAATGGATTCAATGTTCTATACCAAAATTGGTATTATTGAATAAGATCCTTACCTAATATTTGTTGCCATGGCAACAAAATAGAGTGTTACACCAAAAGCATCCATTATTTTGTTGATTGGGATGTAATCTATTATACAACTTAAATATATCAAGTTTTGATGCTTAGTTTTTTACTAGATAGACTTCAAATAAATTTGCAAGGTTCTTATACATATAAGTTTTTTCCTGGGAAGTCACCTGTGCTGATATTTGTGTAGACCATGTTATAAGCTTTAAAATGATATATGGCATGTTGCATATACATCAAACCACAATGAGATAGAGCGACTAAGAACTACTAGGTTCGCCAACAAAAACATGAGGGGCGAGGGCGCGTGTACTAGCAGTACTGCAGCGCCAGTAAGTAAAACCCTAAAATTCAAATATAATTATGTCAAGCTACAATTTAGTGCGTACATGTGTACATCTATAGTTTGACTATAGAATTACAGCGCCACTATAGAATTCCATGTTAAAAAAAATTGGCGCAAAATTCATTCATACGATTAGTAATACTTAGAAATTCGACTATGATGTACAGATTTCTACGGGTTTTCCAAAGGTGTACATCAACATAGTAGCACAGCCTGGAAATCCCGAAACTTCATAACTAAAAACATATTCAAGATACAATTCTGCATGTTTATATGTTGGTAGACTATAGAATTAAATAACATCGCCGATTTAAAGTTATATATTCAGAAGCAATTTGCGCAAAATCCAGTCATACGATTGCTTATAGGAATTATACTATGTTGTACAGATTTTCACGCTCTTTTTAGCGGTATATATTAGAGCGATGTTAGAAAATCCGATATTTTCAAAATATATATTCAAGACAATTTCCTTCGTGTTTACATTTTGTCAGATTATAGAATTTAGAGCGCTGATTTAAAGTTCTACATCCAGCAGGAATTTGCGCAAAATTCAGGCATACTATTGCCTCGACTATGTTTACAGATTTTTAGGCACTTTCCAACAATACACGGCAATGCAGTAGCATGCATAAACCGTGAAATACCTAAATGTTAAAGTGCACCTCACCCCAAAATTTTTTTTAGCTATATCAAATCTTGGCATAATTCTAGTGTATCCGTGAAAATTTTTATTTATTTGGTCAAATCGTTCGATCTTTATGGCAGTTTAAAGTTGGCAAAAAGGCACTTTTTGATGGACCTTGTCCGTCGTTACGAGGAGTCTGGACGTGATTGCGACACCAGCTGCTCCGAGCCACTTTAAGGTTACTCCATATGATGAAAACACTGATTCCATCATTTTTTACAATTCTATATAATTGAATTGAGGGGCTGAAAATCTTTCGATCCTCACAGATTATTTTCAAAAATATTAAAATGCGACCGAGATATAACTGAAAATGTTTTAAATTCGAATAATTTTGCCGCGAAAATAGTAATTGTAATTGACATTCTGCTAATTGGTGTTAACTCAATAACGCACATACGCAATAGCTCTCATGTCCTGAAGAAGAGTGTCTTTGCTTTCAGCTCCAGGTGATTCCTCACTTGGTCGCGCACCACAGATCTCCTACATTTTCGTTTTGCTGATTTAGCTTGCTCCTTATTCGCTTTGCTCTCCCTACATTTGCGTTTTGCCGGCATATTTTAATGTTTCTGTTTTGCCTGTTGCGCACTTATAACAAACTAGATAATCAATAAATGACGCAGAACCACCTTGCCCAGAGCACCTTGCCAAAAGTACTTTGATGAGGTTCGATCTGATTGGCTTACAGTTTGAAGTGAGAACAGAGGGCGGAGAAACACAACAGGGAGCGGAAAACTCCCGCGAAATCTCTTTTGGCCTTTTACACAGAATGAAATATTCTCAGATTGTCCTCACAAAAAGAGAAATGCACCGTGCACGTTTTATCCGATTCCTTCCAAACTTTGCCACAATGTAGAACAATAGCTAAGGAGCAAAAGTGTGTTCGCGTTTGTGTGAGTCAACTTGTCTGCTTTATATCAAAGCAAATACAATAACTTTCAAAAAATGCGAACACACTTTTGTTCTTTGATTGTCTGAGATGGGAAATATGATGTTTTGCAGGTCCTACGGTTAAATCGGCGGCGTGCAAATCTCGTGACGCGAAGGAGGTCAGATTTTCAAAAGTAGCCCGTAGCAACCACAGTGTTTTAAAATATAGCATTTTTGTTAAATTGTTGGTTACAGCAATGATTTATCATCACGTACACAAAATTTGACGGCAAAAGCGTAAAAATTGAGCGCGCGGTGAGCATTTTTGTAAAACGCCATTTCATCATGTGGAGTAACCTTAATACGAGGAACACACACATATGAAAACTTTATGCACGACAAACTATGTGCACGACAATCGATGTATGTTTCGCTGGGATTATGTATTTTTTAGAAGTTTAGTGCGTTGAATTGTAGTACACTTTGCCTGTGGGCGAATAACTCGATAAATAATGAACTAACGAACTTGAAATAACCAATAGCTATCCCGTCATGAAGAAAGCTTTATTTTCATGTATGATATGTCTATATAGCTTGTGTATTTCCATTCAAACATTACTACAAATTTTGTATGTTTTCAGCTCTCAAGCGCGTGACTTTAAAGAACGGATACCGGTTTAAAGAGATATACAACCGATCTATTTGCCCGTATAACTTTGTAAATATTGCATCTACAACCAGTAGCGAAGCCAGCCTGACAATTTGGTCATGCAATGCAAATTTTAAATCATTATCATTATTCATTTCTTTAGAAATTGATTGTTTTCACAGTCTATGAACACGGAAATATTTGCATAGCATGACCAAATTGTCAGGCTGGCTTCGCCACTGTCTACAACCTTGAAACAACTATGAGCGTGTTCGTCATGCATGCCTACAGCTAAACACATGTCTTACAGATATAGCTTAATGCGGCATATTGTTAGATGGCTCTTTTAAAGCTGATTCTATCCATATATAGCAATTATATATATCCTGTGTGCTAGTCTATTCATGGTTAGACATGAAAGCCAGAAAAAATCAGTGTAAACTTCGATTGATTATTTGATTCAAGGCAAGCAAAGCCTAAATGGCGAACTGAATACAAGCCGATTGAGCTAAATGCCGACTACCTTGCGTGACGTCAGAAAATAGGCTAGACCCAGGCTCTTTTTGGTTCGACAATACGACGGCCAAGGTCCATCGAAAGCTAAGTTCAAAACGACATAAAAATCGAACGATTTGACCAAATTGAAAATTGTTTTCACGGATATACTAGACATGATACCAAGATTTGTATTTATATAATATTAATGCGCTTGATCTTTTACAATTACTTTTTCAAACATTCTCGAGTTTTGCTTTGCTATTTGCCATGAAAACTAATAATTTAAGTATTCCGGGTCTTACAGATTCCGGACTTTTCCATTCCGGGTCTAACAGATTCCGAATTTTTCCGTTCCGGTTTTTTTCGTTCTTTATACCATTTCTCGTTCCGTTCCTCGATTCCTCGTTCCTTGTTTTACAGCTAAGCATGAAAACAGCTTAAGTTAGCAAATTTTGGTTTCGATTCGTAGATTTTGTCGGCATTTTCGTCTAAACCCAATGTAGAACTGACTTGAGCAGGGAAATCCCCGATGCACAGCATCATTGCCGCAACCTGTTCTTCAGCTGTATATAGTTAAGAGCTTGTATTGTATAGGCTAAGACATGGAGCAAAAAACACTTTTTGAAGTCGCGTTTCTATCAGTCGTTCTGATATGTCATCCTCATACCGTAGTACGAATTCTAGCAAAAATAGTGTCGACGAAAGTTGTTCGGCGAAACTGAAAGAAACTACAAATGTGCCCGATCAATAATACTGCGGAAGTCCATAAGTATCGCCAAAATTCGCCATCGCAAATACACAATATATTTCAGCAGAAGTTTACACTAAATGAATACCCTTTAAGTTCAAACCATTATATATTTGTAACGCGATTGCCGCTTGTAGCTGCTCCAACACACAATTATTGCTATTTTCGCTCTAAAATCTCCACGATTTGTATAAATATTATCCTAGACAATGTATGCGACATAATTGTCGTATATACAAGATACAATTACCAACTATTCTCTACTAGTTTGCCATCAGTTAAAATCTTACCCTTTTATTATATTATCCAATAACAGAAGCTGTATTAAATAGTCGTAGTTGTATTGAATAATAATCAGAGGAACGGGAGAACAGTATCCTTTTCCATGCGCTGACGTCAGTGTTAAATAATCAACCTCAAGGGCCGTGTTGTTATCTGAACCTTTGTCACAGTATAGAAAATAGGTCCGCAAAGCGTACATGTATCTGCTCATGCATATTTGCATAATTGTATAATGATGTCAAAGCATGAGGTCAGTGAGTGTTCCGTTAAAAAACTGTGCAAAAAGGGGATGAGGGGCTATAGCCCATGGGAGCGATGCACTCTCCTCATCAAAGGCTTGCCAGCTTTAAAAAATAGTTAGTCGCCTTACACAGGGTTTTATGAAGCGTGGGGGGAGAATATGGAAAATAGGGGATTTGGAAATGCGAGCGCGCGGGGAAAGATCTAAAAACGTTGTCTGAGACAACAAAAAATGCTCAAGAACGCACGCTCCCCCCACGCTCCACGAAACTCAGTGTAAGACAACAAAATATTTTTTAAAACTCGCAATCCTCTGCGGAGGAGAGTGGGAGCAATGTTTAAAACAATTGTTGAAACCTTCAGATTTTAGTCTTTTATACTTGAGAATAAAGGTTGGATATAACACCAATATTTACACACCACATATAAATATTACATACCATCAACTCATTTAGTCCCTGTAGTCACATGTCTGCGATTGGAAAGAAATGCCAAGCTGTGCTTATATCTTTATACCAATCAAATGTCAAAAGTATAAGGTGATGTTGACTATCGAAATGACAATTCGATTTGACGATTTTTACCCAAATAGTGTTGAGAATAAATATTACATTATTTTAATACTTTTATGAGTGAACTTTGTCGAAATAGAAGCTCGAATAATGCAGGATATTCGTACAATATTTAAAAAGGCTTACCTTGTTTCCTGATTCAAATGACATTGATATATAGCAGGTCAAGTTGAGTAAATACTTTGTGTAAATTGGCGAATCATTTCCACAGCGTAAAATGCTTAAATGCTATCAACCACTTCCAATACTCCCTAAAAATACTCTCTCGACTCTTGCCATGTTCAAAACAATACAGAAAATTAAAATTATCGTTGGTTTGATGGATAATTTTCACCGTCAAATTTATAATTTTACTCATGTTTACAATTCTCGCCCTTCAGTAGTCCGCCATCTTTAAATAATCAATATCAATCCAGTTATACATCGAGATCAAAGAGTAACGATGTAATTACGTCATTTTAAGCTAGCGGTCACTGATTGGTCAAACAAGATGTAAGCTAATCGCTAATTGGCTGATATAAGCTCGTCGCTGAATGGCTACAAGCTAACACACTCTTACTCGCACGATGGCAATATATCTGCATTCGCAGATACAAAAAGTTAGTCCAGTTTGCTTATTGGCCAGAAAAAGCAATTGACTGGCTGCCAATGCGTAATGAGCGGCCACACAAAACTTCAAATGAGTGGCCCTACTGGTCGTCTCTATACTGTGCCTTTGTCAAGCGAAATAGTTGATCTGCATGACTACATCTAAAGACGAAAACGGCTTATAATTCAGTTATGCAACTCTGATTGGTTAGATCAGTGTTATGCTATAATAGGACTTAAGGACGAAAAGTAAAATTTATCGTAAACTCGTGTTGTTTTAATTAGTCGTCTGATATTCCAGTTCCAATTCATGTATGGATTATTTCACATCAGACGCATCGTGCAATGTTAAGTTGTATGCAACTATACTCGTCTTTGATAACGACATAATTATAATGTGTGAACACTGAATATATCCATCTCGTTTCGACAGACAATAGCCAATTATTGCTGCGTGGACAAGATTTAGAACGCTGCACCGGAATCGCAAAGCCGCAGGTTCAATTCCTGACAGAGGGCCTAAGTTGCATTTTTCGCAACTGCTCCTGGCTAGGTCCAAAAAATGTATATAAATTCCCGTTCGAGTATTCCATCTATTACATCTTTTACTATTAATCCTATCGAACGAGATGCCGAGAAAATCTTGATATTTACCCATAGTAAAGAATGCCTATAACGCATGAAAAGTTATCGAAATGAAGAATATTTGTGCTATTTTGTTTTCTTAACCTTCACTGTTCAGCTAACTTGTATTCTTACAAAAAATTTTGTGGAAATATTAGCGAAAAGATGGGGCCACAGAGTGTGTGTGTTTGGTGCGGGGTAAAATTTCAAAATTTTAAATGTCAAAAAACAACAATCCTACGTATATCTATATAACATTCAGGTTGGTATATAGTCTTATCCAGATATACTTTCAAGTTTAATATCACCTTCATGTTGCCTAGGAAAGGACAGGCAGCCAAAAATTTTCAGTAGCATTATTTGCTGTTTATGTTCCGCAAATTCGATAAATAAGATGGGAGTGATGCCAGTATATGGTTGCCCTTTTTTGCTCAAAAACAAGATTTTGAAATTTTGAGATTTTGTTTATATCTTTTATGCACACGCGAATCAACCCTAATTTGTCTCTATATGTCCGTGGCCGACGCTGAATTCTACTACGTCATCAGCTATGGTCGTGTCAGAGTTGTACGAGAGAGCATACGCATGCGCGAGATAGTCAGTTGTATACGTCTTGTTGTGAGAGTAAGTCACGCTCTTCGAAAAAATTTAAAATCAATTCCATCCAGAAGACAACATTTGATCAGAAGCCAGAAGAAAGATACAATTGAACTCCTACAGATAAGTTCTTTGTCCTCTATCGTTCTTTGTTAGAATTTGTATTGTTTTTATGTAAAATTTCTTAATTATGTCTAGCGAATCGACTTCATTAACCGTCGAGCACGAGGCTTTGTCTGATGAGTGCGATACGCACCAGCCAGCCGCAAATACCGAGGCACAATTAATCTCGGTGCTCTCAGCTATGCAAGCTAGCATGAATAAGACTAATACGTTCCTTGAACTGATTTTTGACGAACGGCAGGCCGCTGCCGCTGAGAAGCGGCCTCGTGTTGTTGAGAATGTAAATTTAGACGAAGCCGAAAACGGCGAACAATCAGCTCCAAAGAGAGCCAAATCCGCCCCAAAGCCTGGGCACATTTCTGACGGCAATGACCGGTCAATTGGAAATCAGCAAAGTTCTGAAAAGGATATTGAAGCGTGCGTAGAACCTCACGAGGTAGAGCACGAACAATGTGACGACACACTGAGTTTGTTCGGAGGGCCGGATTTCACTGATAAGATTGATGATCTTGATAATGACAATCTCCTTTCCGATATAGCTCAAAATCTGTCCGCTAAAGAGCAAACTGGCCCTCCAATTTCGGAACATCTGGCTAAAATAATTAATTCTAAGCTAGCAGACGATTTTGATATAGCCAAACTAAAAGAAATCTTTGGCAAATATCAAAGGCCGGAAAACTGTGACCAAATGTATATTCCTAGAGTAAATCAGGAAATATGGCAGAAACTGAAGCCATTTGCCAAAAAATCTGACATTAAGTTGGCAAACTTACAAGATACAATTATAAAGGGATTGTCTGGCTTAGTCACAGCTATAAACACGCTGCTGGAATGTCGGGAAAAGAAAAACATCCCCGACTACAAAGCCATCATCCCACAATTGCTTGACACCACAGCTTTATTTGGTCATGTATGTAAAGAGATCTCATACAAGCGCAAAGACGCTATTCGCCCTATCCTTCACCCAGACTTTAAGCCATTGTGCTCAAGGAACCACAAAGTTGGTCCTTTATTGTTTGGTGAGGATTTAGCTAAACAAGCTCAGGATGTTCGAAATTCGAGCAAGGCTATATCAAACTTAATTTGTGGGACAACCGACTCAAACCAGACGGTTTTCACCATACCCATCACATGCCAGCAGGCCTTTTTTATCCCAGAGGGGGAGGACACAGTTTCCTCCCAGGAGACCGCAAAATTATCAGAATCGGAAACAATTCAAAAAGAATTAAAAGTTCTAAAACAGCAGGTAAATGACTTTCAAAAATTTGTTGACATAAAATTAATTCCTTATTTAACCAAAAAGGTTACCTCCTTTCAGGCGGGTCAAATTTCAAATTTCCACCGTGAATGGCAAAACTTACCACTGACCCTGACATTTTAGAAATGGTCTCAGGGGCTCAAATTTCATTTAATGGCACTTGCCCTGTTCAGCACCAGTCTCCCCCCAATTCCCTTCCCAAAGTGGAAGAGGACAAGATAAGGGATGTTATCCAGGAATTATTAGATAAACAAGTTATTGTCCCTTGTGATATTGATTCAATTGAATTTGTTTCACCAATTTTTACAACGCCTAAAAAGGATGGCAATATTAGACTTATTCTAAACCTCAAGAAACTCAATGAGTCTGTTGAAAACTACCATTTTAAAATGGACAATATTCACACAGCTCTAAAGCTCGTCACAAGAGATTGTTGGATGGCCTCACTAGATTTAAAAGATGCTTACTATAGTGTACCCATCCACCCCGATTCTCAAAAGTTTTTAAAATTTTCATACAAGGGTAGATTACTTAAATTTACTGCTTTCCCAAATGGCCTTTCATCTTGTCCAAGAAAATTTACAAAACTTTTTAAACCAGTCTTGGCTACCTTACGAGTGAAAGGTCATATTATTATAATTTACATTGATGACCTATTCCTGGTTGGCCATTCTTACAAACAATGTGTAAATACTGTCGTTGAAACATTATTGTTATTAGAAAAACTTGGGTTTGTCATTCACCCATTGAAATCTGTGTTTATCCCTTGCCAAGAAATAGTTTTTCTTGGTTTCTTGATTAATTCTCATGAAATGACTATATGTCTTACTCATGAAAAGAAGGACAAACTCACTGCCCTTATTACAAACATTCTATCATCAGCAAATCAAGTTAAAATTCGACTTGTTGCCAAGGTGATTGGCCATATGGTATCAAGCTTCCCCGCAGTTGAGTTTGGTCCCCTTTACTATCGTAAACTTGAAAAAGACAAAGCTACAGCATTATCAGACCACAAGGGTAATTTTGAGGCCCCTATGACTATTTCCAAAGAGGGGAAGGCTGAATTAAATTGGTGGTTAACAAATCTACATAATTCTTGTAAAGCCATTCTCCCAACCCCAATAGACATTGTGCTTTACTCAGATGCCTCTAAGATTGGTTGGGATGCAGCCATGGGGGATCAATCCACTGGTGGGAACTGGTGCAAACAGGAGGCTGTATGCCATATCAACACACTTGAAATGAAAGCCGCATTTTTTGCCTTAAAATCATTTGTCTCACAAGTGGCAGGAAAACATGTAAAACTTATGCTTGACAACAGTACTGCCGTGTTTGTGATCAACAACATGGGAACCAGCCATAATGATATGCTGAACAAAATTGCTGTGGATATTTGGGAATTTTGCATGACTAACCAAATGAAAATTACTGCAGCCCATTTGCCTGGGTCAGATAACATCATTGCTGACAAAGAATCGCGAAAAACTTATCGTGAAGCTGAATGGAAGTTAAACCCATTCTATCTTCAAAATGCAATCAAAACGTTGAATTTTAAACCAGAAATTGATTTATTTGCGTCACGAATAAACAAACAGTTTGTCAAGTACTGTTCATATCGGCCTGACCCAGAGGCAATGTATATTGATGCTTTCTCTATTTCATGGAACAACCTAAAGTTTTACTGTTTCCCCCCTTTTAGCTGCATTTTACAAACAGTTCAAAAGATAATACAAGAAAAGGCAACAGGCATGCTTG
The DNA here is from genome assembly GCA_016169945.1 of Trachythela sp. YZ-2020. Taxonomy (NCBI): domain Eukaryota; kingdom Metazoa; phylum Cnidaria; class Anthozoa; order Malacalcyonacea; family Clavulariidae; genus Trachythela; species Trachythela sp. YZ-2020. Next base: position 156,778 of record JADLSH010000307.1, read on the forward strand.
TAATCCCAAACTGGCCAACACAACCCTGGTATCCTCTAATTGCACCTCTTCTTTTGCAACCTCCTCAGGTTTGCCCATCATCTCAAACACTTCTTCATCTTCCAGCTGCTCCGGAAGAGTCGCATCCGCTTGCCAAGAAATTAGAACTGAAAATATGTCTTGTGTCAGGCAACAACTCACTACAATAGGTGTATCGCCAAGCTCAGCCGAAATTATCATGGCATCTTGGAGGAATGGAACCAAATCCCAGTACCAAACATATATTAATAAATGGAGCCAGTTTTGCCGTACCACCAACTGTGCATTTTTTAACCCTTCAATTCCTAAAATTATTGATTTTTTAACAGGCCTTTTTCATTCAGGTTTGTCTTACTCAGCCATAAATTCTGCACGCAGTGCATTGTCTGCGCTTTGCCAGACAAACAATACTACGATTCCCTTTGGTCAACACCCTCTTGTGAAACGTTTCATGAAGGGTATATTTGAATTAAGACCTTCATTTCCGCAATATAGCCTATTTGGGATGTCAATATTGTATTCAATTATTTGAGAAATCAACCACTAGTACATGACCTGACACTGAAAAATCTTACAATCCGAGTAGCATTCCTTCTGTTACTTCTCAGTGGGCAACGATGCCAAACAATCCACCTCCTAAACCTGGACAATATGAAATTATCCCTCACTAAATGCGAATTTGTCATTCGAGAAAAGGTCAAACAAACAAGAGTTGGACACCATATAGCTCCTATTACCTTTGAAGCATACCCAGATGAACCATCATTGTGCATTATAACACACCTCAAAGAGTATCTTGTAGCCCTGATTGCAAAAACATTTTAATCAGTTTTGCTAAGCCTCATAAAGGAGTGTCCCGCGAAACAATTTCACGTTGGTGTAAAACGTTGCTTAATTCTGCAGGAATAAACGTAAAGGAATTTGGGAGTCACAGTACCCGAGCGGCATCCACATCCTATGCTGCACATATATTAGGAGATATAACTCAGATTCTTGAATCTGTGGGTTGGTCTAATGCCACCACGTTTCAAACTTTTTATAATAAGCCTATTAATCGTACATTTAACCTGGGTTCTACCATTTTAAACTCGAGTGCTAATACTTATCCGCCTTTGTTATAATATTATGTTACTGTTAAATATATTCCATGTACAAATTTTGTTTGTGCTTAATTTATTGTTGTGGTTACTCTGTAACACAAGAACCTGACTCCATTGTTCACTGTGAAATCTCGTACAACTCTGACACGACCATAGCTGATGACGTAGTAGAATTTAAAAATTAAACGAGACTTACCTGTAAGTTGAAGTTTGATTTAAATTCTACAAGTCATCAGCGGGGAGTGGAAGAGTTGTACGCCCAACCCTACTTTTTGGTTCCCACCCCAACTCTTCCACTCCAACAATGGATTCAGGTTAGCTTTGAAGTCTGACTATCTCGCGCATGCGTATGCTCTCTCGTACAACTCTTCCACTCCCCGCTGATGACTTGTAGAATTTAAATCAAACTTCAACTTACAGGTAAGTCTCGTTTAATTTTTAAATTAAAGTCTAAAATATTGTTTCTTGTCTTCACATACATCCAGTGACTTTTCTCAGTCAGTGGCTCAATTATTGCGTGGATCAATGCCGTGGACTACACTTACTGGCAAAATGGCGGCTTGCGCATATGTGCGGCTTCCGGACACGATTTTGGCTGAGTGAGATCTGGTTAGATTTTTAATCTGTGATGTTAGCCACCGCTAAGGAGGGAGCCTTCTCTCAGGCTATCCAATGGAAATTTATTATTCAACTTTGAGAAACTTTATATACACAAAATCTTAATATGGTAAATTTTTGTAAATCTATTAAATACTGTAGCTACTTATATCGAAGGGAATTGAAACAAATACTAATCAATGTTGAGTTTTAATTAAATATACACATGGAAATGAAATGCTATATTTGCAATGTAAATTCAAGCTTAATTTGTAAGTTGAACACATACGTAAATTAGTTTGAATAACCATAAAGTATTGGCATATAATCACATATTTATATTCTGTACCCTTTCAAGATATTGATACGGCAATCATACATTTGGAAATTCTCAAAATATAAGATAGAAACACCCGGGTGCACTAAAACTTGTCGTTCCTACATTCCAGCCACAACTCTGATTGAGTGTGTTTCCAGGTCTGAACTTAGTATGTATCTATAGTATGCACTGCAATTTAAAATACTTGTTATCATATACTGGTTTATGTTCTTCATTGTATTAATTCCAACAATTAATAACAAGGCAAAAAGGCAAGCAAATTAATAATAAGTTTCTACTGGGTCTTGTTTGGGGCGAGGGGTGGATGCTCTTGCGGGGAGGGTGGATGCTCTTGCGGGGAGGGGTGATGCTCTTGCGGGAGGAGTGGATGCTCTTGCGGGGAGGGGTGATGCTCTGTCGAAATACATGTACTATGCACTAATATAAAGTGTAATACATTTAAGAAAAAGAGTTATATTTTATTTCAATGTCCTATATTTGCATATTTAATTGCCACGTATTTTTTCTTAAATCGCCTAAACTCGCCTTAACTCGCATTATCTCGCGGCGAGTTAAGGCGAGTTACCATCACAGAGTAGGCCTTCTACTCGTCATGTCGATCAGTTTGTACCTTGGTTTGTGTATGCGCGCAAATATTCATCTATTTCATTAAACAGATTAGAAAAGTTTATATAAACGTACGCCAGGCATTACGCCAGTAACAAAATTTTATAAATTATAAATAAATTGTAGATAACTTACGTAAGATCGCCGGAAAAATAAAACACAACATTTCGACCTTGGGTCATTGAAAGTCTCAGTCTGGTATATTTTGAAATTGTGAATGCCTCCACTCGGGCGAAAAAACGTATCATGTTTTCGTGTCAAAACATTCAGGAATACGACTACATTCCTATGCCTTTTACTGTTAAAATGTCAAACTATCGACATTTGATTGATCCGCGGGTAATTGCGTTGATATTAGCTAGTAATAGCTTGACATTTTAACAGTAAAGGGCATAGGAATATAGTCGCGTTCCTGAATGTTTTGACACGCAAACAAGGCGCCTTATTTCGGGCGAAAGGAAGCATCCGCGGTTTTGGTAATAATTAGACCACAAAATTTATATCATAGGCAGAGATTATTGAGGAATTTGAAAGTTTATATGCTTCCGGACACTGATGTGCTACGCCACAAAATTCCTTTGGCTTTGAAAAACGATTCTCATGCTAGACCACAAAGTTGACAATATATCTATTGTTCTATATGATCTATTTCTGAGTAAAGGTACTTTACCTGTATTATAGGCCGACGAAAATTCCTTCAATTTTCCATCGAAAGGATGAACTATGAAAACAGATTTCTTCAACGCGGAAGCTTCTACTTTTTTCTGGAAGAGGACAAAGAGAGTATGAGAGAAGGAGCTCGTGTTTTGCTGCTTAGGAAGTCTTGGATAATATACACTCAAGTGCCACGTCAATATCGTACTAAGGTTGCCATGCAATAGACGAGCCCGTATTGGATTCTCTTTGCAAACAATCTTTTAAGTGCAAGTCATGCGTTCAATGTATTTTTGCCATGGTCTAGAAAAAAATACAAAATTTACCCCTATAATATCATATTGATGATTACACTTTGTTTGAAGTATGCAGGGTGAAATCGATTCGTGTATAGTTATATAAAATATAATTGCACAAACCGAACGGAAAAAAATTTTAAAGAAGATTTTTAAAAGAGGGAAATTAATTAAAGGATTCGTTTTAAGCACTACTGCAATCCTTTAAACATGAGTCGAATATGCATGGTATAGAGGTGTTGGACCATCACGTGAATAAATTATAAAATATTTAAGGTGCAACGTATCAACTGTCTGTTAAACATGTGAAAAATTAGAAAAAATTTCATTGTAATTTTTATATATTGGCTATGAAATAGTAACTACATGTTACGATTCACATTATGTTGGGGGGGAGTATTTGGGAAAGAAAGCCTTTGCGGTTATCGAGCTAGCTCGCTCTACCAACTAAAGACAAATTTCACTTTTTCAGCTTTGTGTATAAATATTTGTGACTGTCCTGGTGGGCTGTCTTGATTACTTACTAGGCAAAGTGAGCTAACTCGGGCCTGCCTTAATACAAATACCCACATATTTGGTTCTTATGTTCCATCCTAAATTTTACATTAGGCTACAACAAAGTCAGATGATGATATGGTTAGCAAGGAATATAATCCAAAGACCTGGCAATAGGATGTGAGGGTGGCAAAAGTTGTTATGTCAAGAATTTTGAAAGGAGAACAATTGATGTTGAGGGTGTGAACAAGAATATTACCCTAAATAATAACTGATATACCCAAGACAAGGACGACAACAGCACCATGGTTATCTGGCCAAGGGAACCCAGGAATGATTCCCATCTAACACTGGAACTTATATTGGATATATAGAACTCTGATATATATATTGCAAAAATAACATAATATAAATTTTGTTTTTCTATAACATGTACAACAAAAATGTATGTGATATATAGCCAGCAAATTGTCTCCATCATCAGAAGTACTGTGCAAACTGAATAACAGTCAGGAGTCTGACCCTCTTCCAATATAGCCTTTGCTCATGAACCCAGCCTCGTACCCAGGCGCAAAAGAGAGAAAAAAAGCACTACTCCAGTGTTTTATATAGATCAGTGGTTATGCTGAGCGAGCGCGCGGGGGTGCTTGGGGAGGGCGCTCGCTCAACAACTGATCTCTATTTATTTTTTCTCTCTTTCGAGCCTGGGTACGAGGCTGCCATGAACCTGTTATGCACCCTACTTTGTTATTTTACTAATTAATACCAGACAATTTTACTTGTCTAGACATCATATGTTATTATATAATTATATTTTTATGGTTCCAAGGATTGTTTTTTGTTTTGATTATAATTCACAAAATATTCACTACCATAATCTGAATGATCTGATTTTCAACATTTTAACTAGTTGCCGGTCTTACAAAATTACTTCACAGTATGATAGAGTTCAAATGTTTAATAAGTTCGTTGCGTGTGAATAGGCCCGTGTGTTTGCCATCTTTATTTACAGTTTTTAGTAATATCGAATACATTTAGATATAAAAATTGCCTTTGGCTGTTAATCAGCGGCATAAAAAACATATGAACACGATTCAGCAACATGACGCGTTTATTTAGTAACTGTCCTGTAATGCGCCCTTTACTCTTTACGCAAGACATATACTAATTCAGCTATTCGCTCTTCGAGATAACATATGTCATTATACGGAATTATTGCATTTTTTAACCTAGACCTTAGTCTAGTGTGATCATGATATGTAGTAGAGACTTATAACAGCGCTGCGCACATGTGGTTTTGGCAATATACCGTGCTCTTCTCATACCATTTCTAGTTTGCTAGCGTTTTTGAATAATTTTGTTTTGAGTTAGACTGTAAGAAATGTATCCTACTTAAGCAATTTGTAGATGCGGAATATTTTTCATTTGAACCCGAAATACGAACCCGAAACATCTTCAAAATTTCGGGGTTTCAAAGCACATGATACTATATTGCTCAGTACCATTGGAAAGAGCGTAAAAATCTGTACAACATATCCGAATTTCTAAGCAATCGCTTAACTAGAATTTGCGCAAATCGTTTCTGAATATAGTCTTAATCAGCGATGTAATTCTATTGTCTGACACGATGTAAATACTAATAATTTTATTGTGAATATCTATTTAAAATTCAGGTTTTATAGGCTTGCGCTTTATATCGCTAAAACGGGCGAGAAAATCTGTACAACATAGTCTAATTTCTAAGCAATTGCGCAAATTGTTTATGAATATATATGTCTATACTAAAGCACGCGCTATAATTCTATAGTCTGACAGAGCAAACACCCAGAATTGTATCTTAAAATTTCGGGTTTTATAGGCTTGTGTTGCTATGATGCTCTCCACCGCTAAAACGGCCGTGGAAATCTATACAACCTAGTCGAATTTTTAAGCAATAGTATGAATGGATTTTGCGCAAATTGTTTCTGAGTATAGATAAAGATAATATGAGTATAGTCCAGTGAACTCTAAGTAAACTGGAACGCTAACTCCTATGATCAAGTCCTATGATTCGTTGAAGCCAAGCTAGTTTTTCTGAGGTTTGAGTTGAAATACTTAACGCCGAACATTGGGCTGTATATGAAATTGAAGCTATTAAAAAGTTCTATTTTATATAAAAACTTCAAGACTTTAGGCAAAATGGAAATACTTAAAAAATACAAAAACAACCGCAATTTTGTAAAATACGGCAAATTTTCCCTCAAAGTTTTAAGTATTTCCCTTTTACCTAAAGTCTTGAAGTTTTTATATCAAATAGAACTTTTTAATAGCTTCAATTTCATATACAGCCCAATGTTCGGCGTTAAGTATTTCAACTCAAACCTCAGAAAAACTGAATGAAGCTGGCTTCAATTCCCCCCCCTGAGTTATCGTTCCAGTTTATTTATAATTCAGTGGTATAGTCTAATAGATGCAAACACCCCGCACTGTTGTATCCTAAAATTTCGGGTTTTATATGGTTGTGCTACTGTACTATGATGCTTTATAGCACTAAAACGGGTTGGAAAATCTATAATAGTATGAATGGATTTTGCGCAAATGGTTTCTCAAATAAAAACAGCGGTGATTTAGAGTTTCGGTAAGACACGTTGTAAAACAGGTATGCATTATTGTAGCTTGAATATGTTTGTGTTATGGTTGCTCTATACCGTTGGAACAGTTGTAAGGGGCGTAAAATCTGCACAATATAATCAAATTTAGAAGCAAACGTATGACCCTTGACTCCTTGTGACTGGCTCCTTGTGACTGGATCTATGTTATTACGCTTTTCCCAATGATTTACAGCAATATTTTATCAGAATTGAAGTGCCGCTTTAGACTTCCAGATAATTATTCAGAAAGCTAGACTTTACAATCTCTAAAACTCGCTTTTTTCAAGGGTCATACGTTTGCTTCTAAATTTGATTATATTGTGCAGATTTTACGCTCCTTCCAACTGAGCAAAAGAGCAATGGTCATACTTAGGAGTTTGTAGCGTGTAAACCAAAGGTAGGAGAGCGAAATGAATATATAATTAGTTTGTATTATTGTTAATTTGTAAACAATACAAAGTTCAGAGGTGTTTGAAAGGGGCTAAATTGGCCGCGTAGCATTGTAAACAAACACAATTTACTTCTCTAAAGACATCGTAAAACGCTGAATCGAACGGTGGTATTTTCATCTACATAGCATGCACTGAACCGAAGATATGAAAACTGCAAAAAATGGACGATATCGTCTTAGAATAGTCAGCACAAAACAATAACGAGTATAGATATTCACAATAAAATTCTTAGTATTTTAGTATTTACATCGTGTCAGACAATAGAATTACATCGCTGATTAAGACTATATTCAGAAACGATTTGCGCAATTTCTAGTTAAACGATTGCTTAGAAATTCGGATATGTTGTACAGATTTTTACGCTCTTGCAATATAGTATCCTGTGCCTTGAAACCCCGAAATTTTGAAGATGTTTAGGGTTCGTATTTCGGGTTCAAATGAAAAATATTCCGCATCTACAAATTGCTTCAGTAGGATACATTTCTTACAGTCTAACTCAAAACAAAATTATTCAAAACGCTAGCAAACTAGAAATGGTATGAGAAGAGCACGGCATATTGCCAAAACCACATGTGCGCAGCGCTGTTATAAGTCTCTACTACATATCATGATCACACTAGACTAAGGTCTAGGTTAAAAAATGCAATAATTCCGTATAATGACATATGTTATCTCGAAGAGCGAATAGCTGAATTAGTATATGTCTTGCGTAAAGAGTAAAGGGCGCATTACAGGACAGTTACTAAATAAACGCGTCATGTTGCTGAATCGTGTTCATATGTTTTTTATGCCGCTGATTAATAGCCAAAGGCAATTTTTATATCTAAATGTATTCGATATTACTAAAAACTGTAAATAAAGATGGCAAACACACGGGGCCTATTCACACGCAACGAACGTATTAAACATTTGAACTCTCGTTCTATGAATAGGCAATAAAACTTCCCGTTTCCCGTTTTAAAGATTGTTAAACTTATCAAGCCAACACGCAATCACTTTGCATTCGTTTAATAAACACTGTATTACTGTATTAATTAAAAACAGCTGTATAATTACCGTTCCCACTTCCGTTCCCCGTTCCCCATTCCCCGTTCCCCGTTCCCCATTCCCCGTTCCCCGATTCCCCGTTCCATGTTTTAAAGATAGCCCTTTGCATTCGTTTAATAAAAACTGTATTACTGTATTAATTAAACACAGCTGTATTAATTACCGTTCCCACTTCCGTTCCCACTTCCGTTCCCACTTCCGTTCCCACTTCCGTTCCCACTTCCGTTCCCACTTCCGTTCCCACTTCCGTTCCCACTTCCGTTCCCATTCCCCGTTCCCATTCCCCGTTCCCATTCCCCGTTCCCATTCCCCATTCCCCGTTCCCCGTTCCCATTCCCCGTTCCCTGTTTTAAAGATAGCCATAGTGGTGTGCAAGCACTTCTCATGAATGGTCCGAAAATTCAATCTGATTTCTAATTTTATAAGTATGCAAAAAATACACAGGGTATATGAGTCCCCTGTTAATCGGCAAACTTGCGACTCTGAGATGGATGGAGAGAGTGAAATTCGAACAGTTGCTGAAATTGAGGCAAAATTGGGCAAGGTTAATCTACCTTTCGACGATCTGGCACCCCCAAATATTACAGAATGGCTAGATGTGTTGGCAAAAAGTCATGGCACAACGAAGGAGCTTCTCTTGATCAGTGTTCTGACATCTACAAGCGCCTTGATCGCCAAAAGTATTGTTGAAGTGTTTGCCACATATGAAGAGAAAGGAAATCTCTTTTTCATTCCGGTCGTCCCTCTGGATCTGGGAAAACTCCGGCATGTCATCTTGGATGTATAGATCCTATTCTAGAGCATCTGGAACCCAAAATAGATAAAGGTATCGTCGTGGGTCGACGAAGCTTCCTCGAACGGTCTTTTTAACCATTTTTCTTCCGGTGATACGGTTCCCATTTTTTTATGTACTCACGAGGCACACGCGTTCCTTTCAAAGATCCTGAGCCTGGAAAAATCACCACAAGCTAACCTAACGATGGAAAGACTGTGCAAGTGTTTCGATGGCGATTGCTGGTATGTTTTGAAAGGCAGTAACGGGAAAACGCACCGGTGTACAATCAGCGAGAGTGTCTCTTCTCCTTGAGCAAGGTTTGACCAAAAACTATACGTGCTGAAAATGGATTGGCAGGCGAAATGACCTAGCGCGCGCTCTCAAGAAAATAGAGCGCGCTCTAAACAAAGCTCCCTCCCCAACAATAGAACGCCTGCCACGCAGGCTACATCTCACCCCTCAAGATACCTTAATTGCCTCATCTCACCCCTCAAATAGCATTTCTAAAGAACATAATTTATTTTCTGATGCAGAAATTCACAATTTACTAGAGAAGAAGGTCATTGTAGAGTGTACCCACGAAGAAGGAGAATTTATCTCCCAAAGTAGGACGAAAACGTCAGATTGGTACTAAACCTAAAAATGGTAAACCAGTATATAGAAAATTACCATCTTAAAATGGAGAGCATTCAAACTTGTATGAAATTAGTGACTCCTATATAATTGCTGGATGGCCACACTTGACCTGAAAGATGCTTATTACAATGTCAAGGGGGATCCAGCTTACTAAAGGAACTTAAAGTTCTTTTATAGGGGAAAATTATATAAATACTTAGCTCTTCCCAATTGGGTTGTCTACATGCCCTAGAAAATTTACAAATCTTATATAGCCACATATAGCCAACTAGCGTCATAGAGAGATGAATCATATTATTGGTGTGCATCATATGACTTCTATCTGCAGGGTCACACATATTCCAGATATGCTCAGAATGTTCTTGATACCGTTCAAACATTTGACAGCTTATAGGTTTAGTTATCCATCCTGATAAGTCAGTCACCTCCCCGACACAAGAAATTATTATTCTTGTTTTTTTTATTAACTCTACATAACAATGACTATTAGAGTTACTGATGACACTTTTGGTCACTGTTATCAAAAATCCTGCTAATATACCAATAAGGCAGGTAGCCAACATTATTGGTTACTTGGTCTCTTCTCTACCTAGCCTGCGTGGTCGGCCCTCGTTGGAAGCGAAAAGAAGAGCGGGGATTGAGGGCCTGCAAGAAAACCCGCCTTTCGTGAGTAAACGCCCTAATAAAGCAAGTCGTACTTGTCACTGCGTTGGCCGTCATATCTGGGAATTTTGTTTACAACATAGTATATGGCTTACAGCAGCACACATTCCAACCTTTCACCTTCGCACACCCCCCTGCTGCGGAGAGACCCTGGTACTGTCTGGTCGCGTGAGTCAAAGTCGTCTGCTATACTCAGTAGGGGTAGGCGATCCAGTCTGTTGACATCGCGTTGATAAACAAAACAATTATCCCATATATAGTAATGAAACTGTTCGTCTAATTATAGAATTTCTCTTATTGTTCTGAGTTTGTTTAACAATTTATACTAAAATTCAATTTACTGACGATTTTCCTGATGTTAAAGTCTGACTTAGATTATTTGTTAACCGAATAAAATTAGAGTTCTAAATATATTTTTGCGCAAAGTCGAATGCTGATAGCTTTTAACCGAACGGAGATGTCGGGCAGCAGAGCCTAAGATTTGTAAACAATACAATTACAAGTTTCAAATTAAATCCTTCAAACGAGGATATTAATATCTGCTGCAGCATTGTAAACCAACCCACTATCATTTAAAAGATCCGTTTAAAGGACGCTGCATCGAACGACGGTGTTTTAGTCTAATATATAACCATTTAGTTTTATATCCTTGGAATTATTATCAATACAATAAGCTTTCTCGCATATTATCGTCTACAGACTACACATAAAGATCGAAAATGCGGTCATGCAGCACGGAATCGTCTTGCTGTAGCTATTTACCAACTAATTGTTCGATTCCGCTGTAAGGAGAACGTGTATATCAATTTCGTGAACTATAAATATTATATGGCTGTAAAAATTTCACACATAAAGCTTGAATGATTCTTACAAACTGAATTTTGCACACAAACTGACTTTGGGTCAAATAATAAATGAAAAAGAATCGAATCGAAAACAATATGAGTAAAGAAAAGTAAATCGTACAAGTTAATTAATATGCACTACTCATATAAACTCTGCCCAACGTACCCACCCTAACGACAAATTAATCTACATCCCAACATCTGGGAAGTCACATGACCAGACAGTAACAGGGTTTCGGCGGAGCAGCTGTTGGGGGGGCGTGGCGGAGGTGAATCCCTGGGAAACAGGTTGCACACATTCCTGGTTCTAAAAATGTCTTGGCAGATAAAGAATCACGCCATTTCCATAGTCAAGACACAGAATGGAAACTGGACCTATTGCTATTACAGGATGCACTTAATAGTTTCAAATTTCTACCTGAAATATATCTAATTGCATCACGCTTAAATAAGCAATTTTATACATCAGTTCTCTTACATGTCAGATCCTGAGGTAATGTTTGTTACCATCTCATGGGCTGACTTGAAATTTTATTTTTTCCCCGTTTAGTTGTCTGTTACAGGTCGTGAAGAAAATTATTCAGCAGAAAGCACGGGGAATTTTGGTAGTACCAGACTGGCCAACCCAGCCCTGTTATTCTCTGTTGGCCCCACTTCATGTTCGACCTCCAGTAATCCTACAACCCAGTCGGTCATTGTTGAGTCTTTGTCACTCGCCGGAAATACTTCATCCCCATTACAAAAAGCTGAAAGTTTTAGTATGTCATGTATCAGACAGCATCTACAGCACCGTGGCTATACTCGTTAAGATATATTGACATAATCGAAGCCTCGTGGAGGGATAGCACGAAAATACAATATCAAGTTCACGTCCAAAAATTATTCGATTCAGGTTTGTCTTACAGCTCAATAAACACGGCTAGGTGCGCTAATTTATCTTCCATTCTGCAGTTAAGTGACAGTGAAGTAACCTTTGTCAATAAAGTAATTACTTCAATGAAGTAATCTATCGTCAAGCGCTTCATGAAATTTAAAGGAATATTCGAACTACGCCCGACACTTCCTGGATACAAGACAACCTGGGACGTAAGCAAAGTTCTAGATTTCCTCCGAAAACTGCCAATTTCCTCAGCATTAATTTTAAAATACCTTACTGTCAAAGTTACTTTCTTATTGTCCTGACTAAGTGGACAAATATGTGAAACGATTCACCTATTAACTATAGATAATATGGTTCTCATACCTGCTATGTGCACATTTCATGTTATGGAGAAAGTAACTCAGACACGTGTCGGAAATCATAGAGTTTGTCGAGTACTCCTTAGAGCCTCAGCTTTGTGTTGTTACTAATCTAATGTAGAGAGAACTACATCCATTAGGAACGATGTCAAGCAAATACTTCTTAGCTATTAAAAACCATATGGTCCCGTTTGAAAAGATACAATCTCGAAGTGGATAAAATCTGTTTTGTCATCTGTGGGTTTTGATATTACCAAGTTTAAAGGGTCACAGTCTCCGAGTGGCATCTATGTCTTTTCTAGCATTAAATAACTGTAACATTAAATATATCATGTTATCGGAAGGTTGGTCAAATGAACATACTTCTTCCGAGTGAGGAAGAATTTAACTTTGGTGACTCAGTCTTGAAGTGCTATGTGAATGTTGGCAGTTCATATAGACTATATAGTAATATATATCTATATAATATACATATGTTTATTTTTTTTAAACCTTTTTTGATATTACATGCAAAAATATTTTGCTATTGAAATATTGCTTTTCTGTTATATCCTCTTGGGACAAATCTCTAAAATCTCGTACAACGTCACACGACCAAGGCTGATGACGAAATATATTATTGTATAACATTGCAATAAAACGTGGCAATTATGTACAATATGTTTTTAATCTCACGCGCAAAAGGTGTTTATATACAGGGTGTCCCCCCAAAAAAGTGACACTATAGAAATTATCTCATTGTTCTTAAACCGCTCTTAAACGCGCGTGATTACACAGTCACCTGGGAATTTAATAAAATTCGGTATTAGGGTAAATTGTGTTACAACAAATACTCGTTGCTCTGTAGTCAATTGAATCATTGTTGTTACTCCAACTGATCGTATGATTTACATGTAATTTGATTTTTATGGTAATAGGAGTTATTTTAAATTCCAGAAGCAGAAGTTTATGCACTTGTGGGTTTAGCATACAGGGTGAGTCAGAAAAAAGTGTGCCTTTGTTATTCAAATTTGCCGCGAGTTACTTGTTGTTGAAATTTGACAATTCCCATGGGTACAGCCAAAAGAACGCAGTTTGTTACAACAAATACTCTTTGGTCTGTAGTCAGCTGTACCATTTTGTATTTTCAACGAATGATCAAGGACAAGGTCGTGGATGACTGATTAATGAAAGGTGTATGCAAATTTCTATAGTGTTATCAATTCGCGCACGATAGCTAGTATGCACTTTAAACCCCACAGGGAATTACATTTCTGTTTTTACATATGAAAGGCATCATTTTTTCTGACTCACCCTGTAGTGCTCAGGCATTCAAATTATAACAATAGGATAATTTCTATAGTGTCACTTTTTTGGGGACACCCTGTACAGGGTGAGTCAGAAAAAAGTGATGCCTTTGAAATTAAATACAATAGGGTACAATAGATTCTTTGAAAGAAAATGCAAATATGAAGTTCAATTTCAAAAGGTTCACTATTGTATTAAATTTCAAAGGCATCACTTTTTTCTGACTCACCCTGTATAGGTTATAAAGACCATTAAGAGAGAGATTCAACTGTGTCTGCGAAGAACGAGAGTCTGTTACCCATTTTGATTATTTAGGCATAATAGTCTGGTATTCGGCGGTTTGTATTTCGTGTAAAGATCTTTGTATACAATAACCTCTTTGGTAAGCCATGAGTATATTACGCTGAGGTTAAAAACCGACGGAAAACAAAAACGAATATGGTATATGGTTCATGGATTCAGTAGAGGGTAAAGTCATGCATATTAAAGTGAAATTACAACTGTGACATTATTTATTTATATTGCTGCAAACTAAACCTGAAGGAACCAAATTAATGCAATCAAATTAATGTCTTGATTTTCTGCCAACCAATTCCTAATTGAGATTTTTGATAAACGCAAATATTTGCTGCGTGCAATTACGCACATATATAAGAACAGTTTGTGTAATCTCAAATGTTTGTCATTATGATATTTCATGGGGTATGTTTGACGTTGTGCCTACATACATTAATCATTATACTTGGTATTAGAAAATAACCGAAACATAACAAGAAATAAGTTATATAGATATATAACCGTGTTTTTATTCAGTTAACACATTATTTTGCTATAATGCAATAAAAATATTCTAGTGACTGATGTTCTTCGAAATGCTCTTCGGTCACAACTTAAATATCAAATAATGAAACAGATAAATTAATATCTTGCAGTAAAGTCAACGAAGCCATGAATATAAGCAACAGGTACATCGCTCATAATTGATATGTTCATCGATTCACAACATTCTCCTGCGCCTTGATCATGTATGGAAAATTTGCCTTTGTAAGCAGATTTTCAACAAAATATTTCCATATGTAATCTATACGCTATGCTAAAATCTAGACAATACTCACCAATACAAATTATTAGATTAATTCCCAGACTGTCTGTCAGCTCAAAGTAGAATTGATACTGCTTTAGTTTAATGTTACCATGAATATAACCAAAGAATCGTTGCCAAGACAAGTATCTTACTGAACAGAGATTTAGTGCGAGTACTGACGACTATAATATGCTACCCATGGTTACAGTGATCGACTCGGTACTTCATGTTACAATCACTTTTGGGGGAGTAAATTGTGTGGTTCGAATGGACGAGGGATTCTGCATGCATGTATTTCTAGTAATGATGTAATTCTCAATTGATATTTCCGAATCACTAATAGTCTCATCAACGCGAGTTTCATTCAGAATAAGAATATTCTAGATATTGATTTTGTATGTTAAACCTTAGTTCGTCGATATGCTTTGGTAAACTTGCAATATTTAGGAAAAGCAATTTTAAAACCCCTGTGTTTAGGAAAGTTGGTGTGAACAGGAGGAGTAGTCATTCCCGATGCTAGTATTCAATTGTTAATGGTATAGGTTGAAATTGATTGAGCAATCATTGTAGTCCTTTCTTATTCAAATGCAGTCTCTTGGATTCAGGCATGCTGTGTCAATATATATACTTGTGATTAAGAAACCCCCAGTTCTTTTGGAGACATAATTTAGTGCGAATGTCATTGACTTTATTTACTTTGGTTTGTAGATTTGGTTTATCAGTTTGGGGTAGAATTCCAGAAATTGTTATGTTTGTCAACGGTGAATTCTGGTTTATTTGGATTCCCAGGTTGATAATCCCCTCAGTAATTTGACGTGGCGAGGCGTTTTTATGCAAATCATTTGTTCCAACATGCAACATTATGTTCTCAGGTTCTTTACGGTTTATGGGTTTTACATAGTCTTCCATGTCAGATATGTTAGCCGCACTAAAGCTTTTTACTACTACATGGTTCTCACTGTCTGATACGATAGACGGCCACCCTTGGACATTCTTAATTATGGAGTCGAAAATAACAGCTGTAACGTTCTTTTTAGTTGAACTTTTATCGCTGCGCTGAACATTGTTATCAAATGATTGTGTATGAATTTGTCCCTTTCCATGTTGATTTGCATTTTCTTGCTGGGATTTGGTTTTGGGTTTATTAATTCTTAATAGACTTACTGCCTTTATTCTTTGTCATATCATAATGGTTATTAGTTTTAGCTTCATTATCAGACACAATAATAGTTTCATTATCATGATCGGTACTATGAGAATGAGTTGCATCACTTTCAACGGATGCCGTCATAGATTTGTCGATTGTATGGTTTATATTACCAGACAGCAGCCGTCCTTTGTTGTTTAAAACAAGGCTCATGAGCCTGAAGAAAATCTTCATATAAGATTTTCAAGGTCGTTGTTGGACTAGCTTTTTCATTCTCGAGCTCTTTGAATTTGGTGTTTAAGCCAGATAAGGCGTATTTAACAGTATAGACCACTTTCATAATTTATTTTAAATATTCTTTTATGCGCATCTTAATAAGCCTGATTGACCTCGTTCAGATGTTTGACTTCAGCTTTAATATTACTTAGTTTATCTTTAATAAATGTCTCATCTGTGCTCGGAGCTACAGGTATAGAGCAAATAGTTTCACTACTCACGGGCGCAGTTGTGTGGGAAATAATGGCTAGGATAATTAAAAATAAAAGTAATAAAAGAAAGAACCAAAAGTAAATAACGTTTATGTATATTATTGATAACTAAAATAGCGTTAACGCGGTGAGTTTACTTGGATAAACGTGCATTTTGTAAGTATCTCTCTCTCTCTGAACTCTAGCCTCTGATGAGTGAATGCCCTCACGGAACAAAGTAACAGATCATAATTACTTGACCGCAGTCAGAGATCCAGTTCGTTCTCCCTTAGTTTTGTATGTACAGTAATGAAATAATATAATATCATATACATTGCCTTTTTTTTAACCACAGTTTGCGTTTGAACGCTGAATAGACATATGCTTTTCAATAATATTAAGTCTAGCGAATTTTTGCTGACACAAGATTTTCACGTTTTTGAATTATCGATTATAATATGCATTGACTGTATAAAAGGGGCAAGTTATCGATGTATCGAAAATTGTGTCAGAGCGCGGGAAAATACCAGGTTTTTTGTCCAGTAAAAACGTATACTGCAGGTCCTGTACTCCAGCAATATAAGTTCTTTCCTCGTACCATTCGAAACAAACATTTTATTTTAATGAAATATAACTTGGCCGAGATGTTTTCATAATTTTTTTTTTACTCGTTTACATGCTGAGAATGTAGGGGCTTAACTCGAGCATCAACTTTCTTCACGGACTTCGAGTTAAGCCCCCGTGCTTAACTCGAAGAGTCCAAATTGTGTTTCTTTCTTCGAGTTAAGCCTTTGACGAAAATGGGTGTGCCCTGGGTTTGGTCAGGACGTAGATGGGGCTTAACTCGAAAAAGGCTTAAGTCGGAGGGCTAAACTATAAATATTAAAATACTATAACATAACGAAAGCAGCTTTATATAATTACAATGTATGGATGCACTATTAACTTTCACAGACCCATAATTTTATAACCCCATTCCGAACAATCCTCACATATTTGTTGTTACTGACTATCCTTCTCCAACTCGTTAAAGTAATTATTAATTAAAGTAAAATTCCTTGAGTGAGTTGCATGTAACCATTGACAACATGATTTGGGAGATTGTTGCACGAGGAAGCTTCCCGATATGAAAAGGACTTCTTCATAAAGTCATTGTTGGGTTTTTCTACATAAATTTTATAGCATTACTCCTTAGCGCATACACGTCATTGTGGCTAAGTTTGAACATATCCGTTATGTATTCTAGATTTCTAGTAGTTCGCGTTGTAAGGCCTTAAATGTCATAAATGTTTTATGCACTGAATATCATTATTCTCATTCCATTTCAATTCTTCGTCTATAGTAATCCCCAGTACTTTCTTATTTGTCACCGGTTTGATGGTGTAGCTGCGAATTAATATGTGAGGGTTTTCTGTGAATTGTTTTAATTTTATTTTTGAGGTTATCAGCATAAACTCAGTTTTTTAACGTTTAATGTTAGCTTATTTGCCTCTAGCCAGTTATTGACCTTGCATAAGTCATTATTTATCTTCCTTTCTATATCTGCAGGTGAAATACCAGTACTTTATATATTTGTATCATCTGCAAACATTGAAGCCTATGTTTGTTCAAGGCAGTTTGGAAGATCATTTATCTATAATGAAAACAACAATGGCCCTAAGTTTGATCATTGGGGAACTCCGCATATTAATATTATCCTGTTCAGTTGGGACTTAGTTTCTTGCACTGTGCATATTTGCATTCTGTTAATTGGCTAAATACGATTTAAATAAATTCAGAGCTACTCCTTGTAATCCATATAGCTCTAGTTTTGCTACAACGATTTTGTGGTCAACCGTATCAAACGCCTTTTTAAGGTCAAGGAACAAGACACCATTTATTAAGCCTTTATCCATATTCAGTAAATATTTGTCTGTTATTTGCAAGAGAGCGGTTTCAGGAGAGCGGTTTCAGTAGAGTGGCGTTTGCGAAAGTCCGATTGTTGTTTTGAGATAATTTTCTTGTCATTCAGAAAAGTGATTTATTGATTGCAATAGCCGATATTACAGAATTGGTATATAGTTTCCACATTCACTTTTGTGACCTTGCTTATAAATTGGAGTTACTTTGGCCTGTTTTAAGTCATCTGGAAAAATACCAGTGACTATATATATAAGACCAAGTTAAAGATATAAAGTAAGGTCTCACATATAGTATAGCTTGCAGCCTTTAATAATTTATTTGTGATTTTATCAAGCCCCGGTGCCATTCCTGGCTTTATACTGTTCAGTATGCTGGTCAACTTCGCTGCAGAAATGCTTGTTTAAAACTAAATTGACTCAAGTGTTAGGGGTGAAGTATTGAAGGGGATCTAGATTATTTGTAGGTATGGTTTTCGCAAGTTTGGGTCCAATCCCACAGAAAAACTTATCAAACTAGTTGGCTATATTTCAGTCATTGCCATTAACTGTTTGCTCATTAACTTTAAGCTGATTTATAGTTTTTGTTTTCGACTTCCTATTAAGGTGGCTCGATACAGTTTTCAAAAATTCAAGCGTACAACATTTTGAAATTTATAAACTCCGTAGTTTTAGGTCTTATTCGCCAGATATCGGAGTTTTCATATATTTTGATGTTTCTACTTTCAAATTATGTTAGTTTTAGTAACATACAGTTCGTTGCTATGACAACATATGCGTATGAAATTCACTCTAAATTTTTTTCATGCATTATTTTACTTGCAAGACAGACTAACAATATGCAAAATATAAAAAAATTCTGTAATGCCATTTTTTTGAAAAAGGCAAAAATGTCGTTGTCTTCAATAAAATATTTTTGGCAATACAATTTTTTTTTCTTGTTGGTATAATGAAAGATTTTTGTGGTGCAATATAGCGTGCAAAATTTAAACATAGGTCACCGGACAAAATAATGAGATATAGCGCTTTTAATGACGTCAGCAATTGACATGAAAACGCTATAGAACACGCACAATGGCGCGAGATGGCGCGAGCAACTGCTCACGTCAGGTCTGTTTGGAAGTTTTTTCGTTAATATTCCCGCGTGCACAAATTGTCACGCGGGTTTATTCATAATTATAGAATAAAGTCTATTTTTGCGATTCTTGCATAAGGGTTTCGCCATTACTATATCGAGCCACCTTAAGTAATTCATTAATATGTTTCCAGCTATCTTTACTGTTTTTGCTGTTTTCTAGATTTGTTTTGTAATAATATGTTTTTGCGTTCCTTATAAGTTTGGTAACTTGGTTTTTGCTTATTTTATAAGATTCATGATAGGCCTATGTAGCAGAATTTAATTCACTGTGATAGCTTATTTTTTTAATTTCATTGTTCAGCCATGGGCAATATTCATTTCTCACTTTCCTAGATCGGTATGGAGCATGCGCATCAGAAATCTGAAGAAAAATTTCGTTCCATTCCTGCCATGCAATGTTCAACGCTTGTGTTAAGTTATTTTGAAATTCAGTTTCATTCAAGTTTTTAAATTGCCTTGTTTTTATCTTTCGCTTCTCCCTAGCTATTCCTATTTTTCTGCAAATATATACCACATCACAATCACTTATTCCAAGCTCTATTACACCCAATTCTGTGGTTTTGGTAGGAGAGCACATGATTAAATATTCAAACATCATTAGCATATGCTTCTTCATCAGATAAAGTGGGATACGCAATTTTTAAAACTCTCTTTTGTACCGACTCAATAAGTTCTTATAATGTTTTTGGAAGAGCGGACCAAACTGGTGAGACATATTCCATTTGAGATCTTATAACTGAACAATAAATATGGACAATGTCTAAAGGCTCAGTCCAGCTTTCTCTGATAGGCGTAGAGCATAAATACGCGTCAATTCGCTTTCTTTAAGGTTTTGTCCACGTATATATCCCACGAAAGATTATTGGTCAACCACACACCTAGTAGTTTAAAATAAGGGACTCTCTCCACCACATCACCGCCAATAAAAATGTCATTTTCAGGTAATTTATACTTAAGAAACGTGATAACCTTTCTTTGCATTTCTTTGGGTTTAGTCTCATCCCTCGTTCATTTGCATAATCAGATATTTGGTTAACGACAATTGGTAAATGGTTTTACAAGCAAATTTTCAAATAAAGTTTTATTTAGTTTTTTAGCCACAAATGTACTTTGTTGCACAACGTTGTTAAGGAAAACTTTCCCACGTGTAAAACACAAAAGTTAAGTAATTAATGGGATTAGGACGAATACAAATTTGCATAAGGAATCAGGATCTTATGAGCGGTCGCCGTAGGAACCTGGACATGTTTGGGCGAACATACAACAATATTTTTGTTGAGTTTAGCATTTTGTTGCAATTGAAGCCTCTGTGTTGCCATCCATAATATTTCCGACACAATAGCTAAGCGTCCGTATAAATTTCGTGAGCGCTTTAGTCTAAACGCGCATAGTCCGCAGTCGACAACAAACTATAGGTAAGCGATGGGCGTGGTAAAATTTTCGATTTATTAACTCCTTGTTAGTAATAAATATATTCTCGTATCTAGTAAACTGTAAATTTAGCTATTCAAAACGAGAAGATCTTAAAGTTTAATCGGCATAGTATATGCAAGCGTTGCTAAAGTCTTATAGAGCAATACAAATACATGTTTGACAAGCGAATATATAAACGTAACTCTTAATTAAAGCTATAAAAGTCAAAGCTTTCATTTTATTACCAATATTGCGAAAGCTACGCTTAACCATTGGCATTACAAGCAATAATACATTTAACATTACACTATGTAAATGCAGCGAGACATATATAGGCCTACGAGAAATTTAAAAGAGAAAGCTAACACAATTCTATGATAATGTCCTAAGATAATATCCTAAAATGATAGCATAAGATAATAATAATAATAATAATAAATTTATTACTTATATAGCCCTATTTACAGTGACAGATCAAGAGCGCTTTACAAAATTTATATACAAATAAAATATTTACAATTATCAATTAATAATTATGTGATTACATAAATAGTTACAGTGTTAATTGTAGGTTTAATTGATATTAATATTCATAAAATTTAGTGTACTTATCCTATAAAAAAGTCAGTAAAAGATTGCTTAAAAAGATACGTTTTAATAGATTTTTTAAACACGTCGATGGACGTGAGTGAACGTATACTAAGAGGAATGCTATTCCAAAGTTGTGGTGCTGCCGCATGAAGGGATCGAGCTCCAAGTGTAGGAAGTATCTTCCCCTTTGGGGATTCTAGTAGAGTACCACTGTTGGATCTTAGGTTGAAGGAGGACTTCGATTTGATTTCTATGAGATCCTTAATATAAGATGGGGCGAGATCGTGTATAGCTTTAAAAGAAAATAGTAAGACTTTAAATTGTATTCTTGCACGTACTGGGAGTCAATGTAGTTCGTATAAGACGGGTGTGATATGAGAGTATTTCGGAATATCCATTACCAATCTTGCAGCAGCGTCCTGAACACGCTGCAGTTTTGATATTTCCTTTCCGCGGAGACCATAAAATAAGCTGCAATGTTGCAATAATCAAGCCTGCTTGTAATAAATGCATGTACCAGGATCAATAAGTTGTCTCTCGATAGGTATTTTTTTATTCGTCTAATATTGTGCAGATGAAAGAAGCAGGCTTTACATACTTTCGTATTATGGGTCGACATGTTTAGATTTGAATCGAACCAACTACCAAGATTTTTCGCGTTGGAGCTAGGAGGGATCACGGAGTTACTCACTGAGATGCTAATAGGCTGATGACCATAAATTTGCCCTCGTTCATTGGGAGTTTGTCGTGGATCATCCAATGTCTTATCTTTTCAATACAAGACTTCATCGCACGTAGGGCATCTTCATGTGACGTACTGATGTTAGGCTTAAAACTTAATACAGCTGTGTATCGTCAGCATAGCCATGCGAGTCAGGAAGTTGGGCTTCTACTACTTTGAGCAGCTTAGACGCGTATATGATGAAAAGAATAGCAACCCAAGCAAGACCCCTGTGAAACGCCAGACTCTAGATCGAGACATTGGGAGAGTGCACCTTCAATGGAGTTTGCTGACCTCTGTTGACCAAGTATGCCTTGAACCAATCCAATGCGTTTCCTTGGATGCCGACATCACTCTGGAGGCGGCCAAGTAAAATGTTATGATTAACAGTGTCAAAGGCAGAGCTTAGGTCAAGTGTAACCAACAGAGTAACTTCTTGCGAATTCATTTTTGGTAGGATATCGTTTGTGACTTTGAGGCGCGGTTTCGGTGCTGCGATGTCGTCGATAAGATGATTGTAACTCGGGATATAGTGAGTGTGCCTTCATGTGCGAATGGGTCTGATTAAATACCGCTTTGTCAGTTAGTTTGGAGACATACTGTAGATTGCTTATGGGTCTATAATATACAGTTCGCGAAGAGAGGATCTAGTCCGATCTTCTTCAAGAGCGAGTGTACGAGTACACATATACTCTATGATATCCTAAAATGATATCCTAAGATGATATCCTATAAGATGATATCCTAAGATACTGTATGATATCCTAAGATGATATCCTAAGATACTGCATGCTATCCTAAGATGATATCCTAAGATACTCTATGATATCCTAAAATGTGGATGCGTATATTATTCTTGCTGGCGGTGGTTTTTGACTTATCAGCCAAACGACCAATTATTTGCATATCAGGAAATAACAGTAACATTCCATTCCTTATATATATAAATTGGCCGTAACAAGTGCTGTATCATCAAAGAACAGAAAATTCACCTCTGAGATCTTAACGAGTTTCCGGTTCGAAACACGGATATGCGAACATACGGACATGGAAAAAATTTGAATTGTAAAATTTCATTGTTACGTGATCGCTTTTATAATTTTGGTAAAGTTAGTGTGAGCCCCTAATGCATTGGTCGCAGCAGGCATTTGGGAAATGAGCGCAGTGCAATTTTGAATAAACTGTGTATCAACTTATATTTTGGGCTACAAGTGATCGTTTTAAGCCATTCAACATATTAAAATAATCGTAAAACACTTAGAAAGAAATCTGGATAGAAATCTAGACAAATGGCAAATTAAAAGTTTATAGGAAAATTAAAGTAAATATTGATTTTGAAAAATACTTATTGGAAATTCAGAACGTTAAATTAAATATCGTCAAGCTGTAACTAAATTAAGAGTCTCAGCCCATAAATTGCCTGTTGAAACTGGTCGATATAACAGCATTCCTTACTGTGAAAGAGTATGTAAACATTTAGTCTAGGACCTGTATATGAGGTTGTATGCATTTCATTTAGGACAGATTATCTCAACTGTTTTAGGGTAAAATGACCATGGCGGTCAACATGGCATATGTGCCAAAACCCGAATCCGGTGCGAAAGTCCTGAAAATGACCACGCCCAGAAACGGCACTGCCGACATAGCTCCAACTCCTGAACCATCAAAGCTACAGACTTTCTGAAGTGCTTATGGTGTTTAGAATGGTTGCTTTTAGGGTGCTCACTGGAGGGTGATATTTGTCTAGGTATCATATTTTACAAGAAAATGACTATGCACCATCCCAGGTCAACTGCTAATTATGCATCAAATTACTCATTCACCTGGCAAAGTCTATGTTTTCTTATTTCCTAAAAATTTTTGCCATAGGATCAAAAACTATACTTATTCCAATATAATAATAGATTTCATCAGGGTTGATATTGTTAAGTTGAGATACAATACAGTTTATTTCACTTACCCCACGCCAAAACACGATTTCAGCCATATTTTTGCCGTTTTATTCGCTTTTTATCACCGAGGCTCACACATATTATCCACAAATTATACTTGAACATAATGATAGTTGACTAAAGAATAATTCAACCAAGTTTCGCCAGGTTTTGAAGCAGTGCAGTGTATTTTATCTTCGATGTTGTAGAATCGATGTTTTGCCCAATTATCGCGCCAGTGCAATGTCTCGCCGCTTCTCTGCCCGATTTATCACACTTTTTCGTCGTCAAATGTAGTTAGATAACAGTATCCAGAAATACTTGATTGTAGAAAAGTTCCAATCGAAAAATTGATAACCTAACTGCCAATCCGTGGCAATAAATGGCTCTATGTGTTTCATAAACATGAATAAAAAATATAATGCCCAAAGTAATTTGAAAGTCACGCGCAATCTTCACGAAAACACCGCGTGGGCTTGATGACAGGGGGGTGGAATTTTTTCACGAATACGTTTGTGACCAATTTGTCACCACTGTCGGAGTTGCCCTGTTAACGAACAAATGTATTCGTGAAAATATACATACAAAATTAAAGATTCGTTCAAATATTTCGCACCACAAGATCTGTTTAATTATATTATAACTATGAAAGATCAATCTATTATAAAGTTAACGTCAGAATACTGTTACGATATATTAACAGCATACGATACACTACAATCATCTAAGTAGGTACTTTATATATATTACATATAATTATATAGATTTTCGCTTACCTCAAAACTTGTCTGCTTTTTTTTTTCAACAGGCTGTTTCATCTGTGAAAGAATCATCAGGCAGTGACAAGTATCGAAATAAATGACCGCTTATATGCTTCCTGCCGGAGCGTGGGGGTGTATGTGGGAGATAATGTGTGCATTCATGGCTTTGTTGACGACACCGTGAAATTATTTCAGCTCTTTTGTTGAGTAAACAATTCTTGTTTTTTTCTTTCAAAATACAAAATTTTTCTTCTAAACATAAATTGCATCGTTTTGGTCCTCCCGTGTACGAAATAGAATTTGCCAATTGATACTGAAATCCTTATTATTTTCTTTCAATGTCCAAATATATTTCGAAAGTTCCGTGTCATTTGCATGCTTTTTATGCTGAAAGGATTTAGCGTGGTTGGCCAATCGCTCTTTGAATGTGGTTGCAGTCATGCCAATTTAATTTTTGATCGTGTTTGTGTTGCTTACTGTGACTGTTGCCTTGTATACTATGTCCCTAGTCATGCATTGTTTTTGAAGCGGGCAAATGGTGTTTTCTCTACAACTGCAATTGGTAGTGTCCCTGTCCTGTGGCTTGTTATTCCTAGATATGCGTGCATTGTGTTTAGTGATTACTGACTTGATATTGTTCATGCAGCTATAACTTACTTTAACTGTATTTCTGTTAAAAATTTTATGGAGCTTGTGGTGCGGTGGAAAATATTTGTCAATTAGACTAAGGAAATTACGTCCTATGTTTGTGCTAACACTCTTGCTAAATGGTGGGTTGAACCAAATGATGTTGCTCTAACTATATGTTGTCGAGCACTCTTTGCGTTTCGTAGACGTCCTAAACCTACACGTATATATATATATATATATATATATATATATATATATATATATACTTTTTTATCTTTATATGTTTGTATTCTTATGTACCAATATTGGTATTCTAAAGTTCACTTAAACGCAATTAAAATGTTGCGCATGAGATCTTTATTGTTCAGTTTTGCATATAGTATACACTTTATTGGGTAAAATGGAAAAAAGTTAAGGACAAATACAATGTACGCAGAAAATTTACCCAAATGAAAGAGGTGCCGAACACGAGGTAAATAGTATAAACTACCCAATCATGCAAGGCAGCAACAAAATTCATGCAAATATAGATTTAACTAATTAAATACAATTAAAAAATTAGAATACTAATAGTAACGAGTTCATACAAGGAGACACTCAACTCCTCTGACAAGGACACTCACGCCATGTTTTTCATGTAATATTCTAGGAAATAGCACTTAAACACTGACAGATATCGATTTTGTAGGCGTTTCAACAATATGATAGCCTGCTATAGTCACAGGATTTAACATCCGCCTATATAGAATAATATATATACTAGAAATACATTCATGCAGAATCGCCTCGCCAGTTAGTCACCGAAGGCGAGGTAATTACAAGCCTATAGAGTATAGTATTCTATTCTATACCACTCACAAGTCATGCTCAGATGTGATTTAGGTGTTGGGAAATATTGGTCAGCGGACAAGACCAAGCTAGATAGCTTGGCAAGAGGAAGCTAAGGGCGACCCACGCGAATTTCGAGGGTTCCGCTAAACCAAAATTTTTTTATCTCCTTATCCGCTGGAACTGAGCACGAACTGAGTGGAATGCAAGAAACATGCATTTTATAGACGTCCTGTCGATGCTATTAGCACGTTCCGCATCATTCACTTCCTTTGTGGCCATTATTTTATCTTCGCATATCATTATGAGTGGTATGAATAGTATTCTATTCTATACCACTCACAATTCATGCTCAGATGTGATTTAGGTATTGGGAAATATTGGTCAGCGTCGGACAAACCTATCTATTGCAAACCCAGAATACCCCGCCTTTCTGTAAAAACCCCTATTTATTTCGATATCTCTTCCCAATACCTCAATAAACCCAAAACAAACAAAATAATAAAAACAATAAATATAAACCCAAAACAAAGGAGAGAACATACAAATTATTCAAAGTTTACACCGGCTCTGGTTCTTGACGTTTAGCTAAATTATCCGACGGAAAAGCACACATAACGTTCTCGTTGAAAAGATCCCGTAGAATGACGAAAGTATGAAGCAATGGAGACCTTGTTTTGTATCCAAGCCAACACTTCATATTGCCTATGCGGGGGATGCCTATGAGAAACTGCCTCCCAAAATGGGAAATTACGATGCAACTCCCCTGCACGGAAATCGCTTGGGTCTCAAAAGAGGAGATGGGAAACATCACCAACAGCCTCCTCAGCCTCTACCCGTGTGACGAACTGATGAGCGACGAGGTTAGGCGCCACCTCCCCACTGACCACGACGGGGTCCCCCGTACGTATAGGTAACCCAATTAACAGCTTGGGTCTGTAATGGACCACCCAGATTATTAACATAAAGGAGAGGGAACCCCGAGTCAGCAGGGAAGTGAACGCCTTGACCCAGTAAACCGGGGGGGTTTTGTTTAGATACCCCTTTTTCAAGACAATCACAACACTGCGACTCTAAACCTAAAACGTGAAAAGGAGGGAAATCTACTATACAGCGCACTATAGTAACATGACAGTTACAGTATAGTAACAATATAACAAGATTCTTATATGCATGAAATAACAAATAGAAAACAAATGCAAAGGGAAATATTCAATTTATTAAATCACGCTGTTACATAATTGTTACACAGCATTGCAAACAAATGTAAGACAGACAAAAACAAGTATATTTTACGAATATCCATTCTATAAATCTATATAGTCATACGATGAAGACTTGGGTTTTGAGGTGGGTGTTCGTCGCCCAGAAGTTCCGGTGGCTCTTCGCCTCAACATACAATGAGACTGAAAATGCCCAATCTTCTGACAATAAAAACAACGAGCATTCGCCCAGGAAGGTTCGCCCCGACCACGAGGAGAATAAGATGGTGTCGATCTTGCACTTTGCGGGCGTTGACGTGTAAAATGCTTGTCCACCTTCGATACAATTTCCGAAACACGCTCTTGTGAAAATACACCCACTGCGCAAAACAATCTGGTGAAAATACACCCACTGCGCCGAACAATCTGGTGAAAATATACCCGCTGCGCAAAGCAATCTGGTGAAAATACACCAGCTGCGCAAAACAATCTTGTGAAAATACACCCACTGCGCATAAACAACCTGGTGAAAATACACCCACTGCGCATAAACAATCTGGTGAAAAATACACCAACTGCGCAAAGCAATCTGGTGTGAATACAGCCACTGCGCCAACCAATCTGGTGAAAATACACCCACTGCGCATAAACAATCTGGTGAAAAATACAGCCACTGCGCCAAACAATCTGGTGAAAATACACCCACTGCGCATAGACAATCTGGTGAAAAATACACCCACTGCGCATAAACAATCTGGTGAAAAATACACCCACTGCGCATAAACAATCTGGTGAAAATACACCCACTGCTGATAACAATCTGGGGAGAATACATCCACTGCGCCAAACAATCTGGTGAAAATATACCCACTGCGCATAAACAATCTGGTGAAAATACACCCACTGCGCATAAACAATCTGGGGAGAATACACCCACTGCACAAAAACAATTTGGTGACAATACACCCCCTGCACATAGACAATGTATGGAAATATAACCACTGTAGATAAACAAGGTAATAAAAATACAGCCAGTACACCCACCGTGAGTCAACAGTATATATGGCCACACCCACCCGTGATAAATAATATACATGCTATAAAGGACAATTTGAAAGTAAATGTATGTGCATTGCAAACGAGTAGTATAAGAAACCAATTAAAAAGGCGAACCCGTACAGTTGTATAAGTCTGATACGGAAAGTTAATTGGGCTAACAACAAGAAGTCATGCAACAATAATGCAGTAGAAATTAAACAAATAGTTTCACAGCCAACTAAGACTAAGTTATACACCATGCATAGAAATGAAATAGAGCATAGCATGGCATTTCATCACATTTAAATTGGCCCAACGGGATTATCTTTGCTCACTAGACTGTTACACCCGAATTCGACTTCAGCGAACCGTCGAAGATGTCCTCAAAATAAACCGTTTAACAGGGGCTTACAAGAGTAAGCACAAACACAACCGGTAGAAACAGCTAATATCCTTGTTCATTGAACCGATTAAAGCAATCAAGGTGACAACTGTCAAAGAATTAATAAAAATACGGGCTAGCAAAACGAAAATGCCATTCGCAAATAAGGCGTAGTGTTGAAAGGCACCACGATGTATAGAACTTACAACAGACTATAAAACCATAGATACCTCCAATTCCGCCGGAGCTTCAACGAGGGCCGGAGGCTGTTGTTGTGCAGGCAGCTGCCGTGGTGGCTGCGGAGCTTGGCCATCATCTATTCATCTTCCGGCTCTGCCATGTTGTTCGTAGCGTCAGAAATTCGCGTGGGTCGTTGCTAAACCATAAATTTTTTTATCTCCTTATCCGCTGGAACTGAGCACGAACTGAGTGGAATGCAAGAAACATGCATTTTATAGACGTCCTGTCGATGCTATTAGCACGTTCCGCATCATTCACTTCCTTTGTGGCCATTATTTTAGTTTATTTTATCTTCGCATATCATTATGAGTGGTATGAATAGTCACTGAGGGAAAAACACAGACAGAAAGTTATGAGGCCAGTTTAAAAGGTTAATATACAGTACAAAATTCATGCAGCGCTTTATTTAATGGCCGGTTATAAACATGCCGGCAAAAACAATACTCACGAGTGTCAAAAATATATCGAAGAAAAACAAAAACAAACAAATTCGTGAGAAAATTACTTTGGAATGGCTCATATACAAAATAGAATGGCTTTAAAATATATCTAAGCTATATTTTTACTGCACATAACATTATAAATGAGGATAAAGCAAATAATTTACAAACTATAAGTATATAATCACTTGAGCCGTACGGAAAAAGTTTACATGTGTATTTCAACAGCGAGAAAAACGCTGCTTCGGAGAGAAAAAAAGTGTATTTGTTATCGCTTACCTTGAAAAATGTCAATAATATATCCTTCTTGAAATTAATGATTTATTTTTTTCATTAAATATTTTGAAATCAGGCTCAAAAAAACGATTTTTGTTTCAAACTCAGCAGCTTTTCTGTCGGTACTCGCGCATGCGCATAACTTAAAAAACCGTCCAACGTCCATGACAAAAAAAATGACGGACGACTTTGCATTCCACAATGTTTTCACATACCCGGGTGTAAATATCCGAGCGGAATTAGTACCCTCGCACGGCGCTTCGCGCCGGCTCGGGGAAAATAAAGCCAGAACGAGCCGAAATTGTCTACATATATTATTTGTTACTTATATTATAACGGTCGAGTAAATCTAAATATTGACGATGTGATAGGTGTAATATCTTTGTGTTTACTTATTAGAGATATGTATTTAATAAAAGAATACTTTGTACAAACGCCTTTAATCTAAAGTTCAAACCTCGCTCCTCGAATGTCTCCAAAGATAAACTCCTATTCTTTTTAAGTCCTTTTGGCATGGAGTTGTTTACCAAATAGCAATGTAACTATTTATAACTATATTTAGTTGCCATAGTATGAATCGAAATGAGAAATGAGAAAGTATTATATTATGATGCAAATGAGAAATTTGAGCAGAACTTGTCAAGTGTTTACACTTTTCTATGATGTAATGAGCAAATGAGACCTATATATTGTCACACAGTTGGGTAATTTTCCTGTTTGTTATGTATTAATTCAATCTCGTTGGTAAATATGGATTTTTGAATTAATGATTTGTTTGTAATAAGGCCTCCCATTTTCCAAAATGGGCAGTTCTAATTTTAAAATGGGTAGTTATAAAACTTAAAATGGGCCGGCAGTTCTAAAAATCGAGTTTTGGAGAGAACATGTTGAATTAGCAAACCCGTGAAGTGTCTAAACATTCAATATTTAATATGTTGTTTGAATTGGTCATTATGATCATATATACTTTCAAATACTTTTTACATTTTAACAAATTCCTAAAAATTTCTATCTTTGGGATAACCCTGTGACAGTGGTTGAAGCCAGGCTTAGCAGGCTAGCCAGCTTCCCCCTCCCACGCGAGGGCCGGAATTCGCGGCCCATTGCATGTTCCGCCGCCAAAATGAGCAGTTCTAAACTTTTGTTAGGATGACCCCTGAAGGGTTATGGTTACAATCATTGTTATTTTCTCTAATCTTTTCTGTCTGCATTGTCTAAATTGCTAGTTGCTGTAGAGCCTCAGCGAGACAGCACACTATTCTTGACGTGCTAAGGTTTCTCCAGAGTTCACTTGCCCCAGTCTTTTACCCGACCTATATATTGTCAAGATTTGGATTTGGCGTCGGTTTGGTGGATGGATGGATGTTTGTTTGTTTATCGTAATTCCGGAGCAAAAGGTCGAGCTTGAAGTCATTTTTGAAATTAGGGGGAGTGAATGAGATATTGTAAATTTTGTATGCGCACGCATGCAGGTTTCTTTCCATGTGTAATGTTTCGACAAGATTTTGGAAACTTTATATACGGATGCGAATTTAAGATCGAAATTTTTCAGAAAATCTTAAGTAAGTATGGCTCTGTTTCTTTCTACTGACATACATCAAGGCGATGAACTATTTAGCCGCGTTCAAGCTAGAGAGAAGAAATGTGCTTTCATAAGTTTATCGACTATTTTAACAGCCCAAAATAACCGCTGATCGATTGGTCAACAACAACATTAAATAATGTCTTACTGCAAGAAGACAAAATATACTTAAAAGCACTAGATAATGGCTTAATTATCCTAGAACCAGGTGTACAATTTTTGTCTATAGATAACTTACAAACAGTTGTTAGTGTTTCATGTGGTAAGAACATGTTTTCTTACGAGATCTGTGGATCTGTAATATCGCCTGTACAGGCAAAAACATGCAGCTACATTATCTGTGATGGCAACAAATAGTGATC
Organism: Trachythela sp. YZ-2020; assembly: GCA_016169945.1. Classification (NCBI taxonomy): domain Eukaryota; kingdom Metazoa; phylum Cnidaria; class Anthozoa; order Malacalcyonacea; family Clavulariidae; genus Trachythela; species Trachythela sp. YZ-2020. Next base: position 188,589 of record JADLSH010000307.1, read on the forward strand.
TACCTATTGTTGTAGAGTCGGCTGAGGCACTAAAAGGCATCGACCTGCCCGTTGAGGCACAAAATAACATTGATCTGCCCATTGTGGCGGAAAGTAACAACATTGATCTGCCCATTGTGGTGGAAAGCAACATTGATCTGCCCATTGTAGCGGAAAGTACTGTGACATTGATCTGCCCATTGTGGTAGAGCCTAAGAGTCCATAGAGGCGCAAAATAATATTGATCTGCCCATTATTTCTTTTTTTGTTATATAGTTTGGGGGTTTGGAATTCTTACTGAGCTTAATGTTAATCATTACACTGACTGGTACCATCTGAACAGCTGGATTACACAGAAATGTATATTTTTATTTTCCTTCAACAATATGGTTGTTTCAAAATAATATGGATATATTACATCATCTCTTATTGGATGCAATTTGCTATATGAAGAATTATGTATTTCCAACAGGTCATGTTGGTGTGGATCCTGTGTAATGTCTATCAAAGTTGTTTTGGAGAGAGACACCATTGTGTCGGTTTGCTGTATAGTCATGTATTTCGACAATTCACTGGGCAGTACAAGATGAACACTGATGAAGCCAAATGTTGATTAAATACATGTATGAAACATCTACAGATGGGAACAAAGAGTCAAAGACTGGTCTGACAGACTGCACATGGCAAATGCATTATCAATATTCTATGAACACAGACAACCAGCTAATAGGCAATTTGCATTATTCCAAAGCATCATGGGAAAAATGGTAACCTTCCACTTGCAAGGGAAATGGCCGCTGCGAAGCGAGCATTTTGCTTGCGAGAAATATTGCTTCTCTTATATACCTTTTACGTGGCGTTTGGTAATTTTAAAACAAGAAATAGCTTCTTAATACTATGAAGTTTGTTTCCTACAAAGAAAAGCGAAATCGGAGTAAAAATGAACGAGAAAATTCATACAGAAAGATACAAGGCGCGGGGGAATCGGCTCACAAAAGTCTTCGGAGAGGAAGGTACTTCCCAATGTTTCAAGGTGAGTACGCTTGCTAAACAACAATTTGCTCACCATTTTAGCCGACAACTATTGTTGTGTTATTGATCGACCTCTATCACTTATTTACACAGCGATCGAGTGTTTAGCAAGGATTTTTTTGTGCTTGTTGAAACCGATAATTTTAAGTCATAATGTTTGCCGATCGTTCGATCAGCATGGCACCCAAAGGCAATGTTTTTAAAGATACTTTAAATTGCTTTGGCGGGAAACAAAAGCAACCCAAACCGGTTTTCTCCGCTTCGGCTCTGTTACTCTGTGAAATACACCAAAAATAAAGCATTTTGCCTCTGCTCATCTGCTGTCGTTTGTTTTTTGCTTCCTTTGTTGTGTCGGCTCATTTCCTTTTAAAGTAAACAAGTAGGTTTAGTATAAGTTGTAAATATATTAAATTTTTAGCTATAACTTAGGTGAAACTGATTAAAATTACATAGTTGCTTGAGGTAAACTTAATTTACAATATTAATTTTAGTCTATTTTTCAAATTTAAAATTTCATAGCTTTATACTTAGTGTAATTTTTATCTATTTTAGTAATTAAATAAATATATTAAAAATACTCAGGCATCCTAGTATTAAATTTGTAAATACTTTTAAAAATATAAAATTGTTTAAATTTTGTTATGGATAATGAGCCAGGAACGTCAATGGAGGTAGCTAATAATTTGGCAGCATTGGGAAGTGGTTGGGCAAAAGGTTTAAATTTTATCCCTGAATTTTCGTACAAAAAATTGGAAGAGTATTTGGTATTGGACGCCAAGAAAACACCTGATGGCAAGCCTGTCGAGGCCTTGAAATTATTTAAAGCAGGTTATCCAAGGCAGTTTAAAGTCAAGCCAAATGTTCAAAAAGGAGACAAGACTGTCTATTTTCTCGTGCGGTGTAATGTTATGGCTAAAATGAAGAAAAACAATACCTTGTCTATGCACACCTCAACCAAAATTCAGGAGACATTGTATATGCAAAATGCTGTTGCCCTGCTGGTGCTGGTGGTCGTTGCAAGCATGTAGCGGCTACTTTGTTTCAGCTTTTAGATTATGTAGAACTAGGCCTTTTAGACATACCAGACGACAAGACATGCACTCAGCAATTGCAACAATGGCATGTCCCGAAGACAAGCAAGACACAACAAGCTCTACTCTTCGAGGACTTAATTTTCCCTCAAGACACGTATGAGAAAGACAAAAAAGGACGAAAAAGATCAGTACTTGAAGGCAAAAGAGAAGGATATATGGCAGCAAAAGAGAAAGCATTAAAAGGTGACCTGGAGCGACTAAAGGCAGGATTGGAAGAGGCGGGAAGCACTTGCCATTTGATTGGTGTACTAGGCGACACACTCAGGTTGCAAACCTTGTGAATTTAATGTGAATGAGTTACCATCAAGGCAGAGAATGATGAAGGCAGAGGAAGTGGGAGACAAGCTGGAAACGACAGAAGTTAGATCAAGTATTTTAAAAAGATTGAACCTGGCTTTAGATTGTACATGCATTCCTGTAGAAGAAAATTGTAAGAAATTTGTGAAAGATAGATTAGAAGTGGACAATGACGGATGCCGAGAGATTGAAAAGAATACACGGAAGTAAAATGAGTGCAAAGAGTGGTTTGAGCAAAGAAAGTGTCGGTTGACGTCATCAATGTTTGGTAGTGTATTGAAAAGGAGGTCGATTCACCCTAAAAGTATTGTAAACAGTATTACAAAACCAGGAGCAACAAAGAATGCCAGCTGCCAATGGGGCATTGATAACGAACATACTGCATTAATGAAGTATCACCAGTATAAAGACGACACCAAGGAACGTGTGGATCTTTGTGCAGCTTGTGGTTTGGTGGTGAATCCAAGATGGCCATGGTTGGGAGCAAGTCCAGATGCCTTAATTGCTGATGTGAGAGAAGAGTCATTGTATGGAGCTGTGGAGGTGAAATGCCCTGCATCCAAATGTGGGATGACTATTATAGAAGCATGTAGTGATAAATCATTTGCTTAGAATTAGTAAATGGAAAGCCTTGTCTTAAAAGACACATTTTTATTATTATCAATGTCCAGGTGTTATGGCTATTTGTCTGTTGAGTTTTATAGTTTTGTTGTTTATACTGTAAATGACATTCACGTTGAAAGGATTTATTCTGGTAAAGTAGAATGGGAAGAAACTACTTTACCTGAGCTAACTGCTTTTTATTTTGAATATTTAATGAATCTTGTTTAGTATTCTTCCATAATAACATGTGTTATCTGAAACATTTTTTCACTATTAGAAAAACAAACAAATGTACTTGTATAAGGTACAAAAATTGAATTGTCTGTTTGAAATAACATACAATAAGAACTCATTCTTCATGCTCATGAATTAATGGCCTAAAAAATAAAGTCAAATATGAGCAAACAACCCAAATCTTGTTGAAATCTGCTGCTATTGATATAGGCTTTTTTTTAGAATGCGGAAGCTCTTTATTCACTGTATTGCACTTTCTACATGAATCCGATGTTTTGCAATTCTTCGGGATTTAATTTCATCAGCTTGAGAAAATTGAGCCTGCTCGCCAAGAAAGGGAGGTATGTTTAATGAAACACCTGGTGGTAAAAGATCCTCAATTTCAAAGCCCCTGTCTGCCATTATTTCATCACCCTCTTCAAGCAGACTTAAAATACCACAGTCCTGTGTTAACTGTTTATCTGATGTATTCCCAGCATACAATTCTGAGTCAAATGTTAAATCACCCCTTGGGGAAATGCCAACTAGACCCTTACCAGTATTATGATTTTTGTAAGTTGAGAATGTTGCACTTTGGCTTCGTGGTTGAGAGGGTGTTTCGATAATTAGTTCCGTACAATCAAGTATAACTCTAGTTTTCGGAGAACTTTCCTTTAAGCATTGTGGCATTGTTCTTCTGACATAACCTTGGGAAGGCCAAATGGGGTTGGACCGTAAATATCTGTATAGGAAATCCAGCCAAGTTACCCAAATTCTTGATACCTGTGATGTGGATAAGTTGAATCTGTCAAACCCAATCGCAGTCTTGCAAGGCACAAGAATAGTTCTTCCTCAGGTGATAATATTCTCTTCCGACCACGCTTTTCTTTCCCCTGTCCCTCTGTTTCATCTGTTGCATTGCACGACCCGATATAATGTAACCTCTCACATGCAGGGCAAAGATAACTATAAAATGCTTTAAATGTTTTGTAACTGGAAAAGCCAGTGTAAAATTCAAAATCACTATCATTAATTTTCAACTTATTTATACATAAATTGCACTGTCCCACTTTTTCCTTTAGTTCTAATATCTCCTCTTGTTGCTCTTTCTTTTCCTGCTTTAGGCTCTGAACTAACTGTTCAAGCTCTAAAATTCTATCTTCTTTTTGCATTGACACATCTTTTATCTGGCTAGTATCCTGGTTTGCGACATTCCTGTTTCTACATTTTGATGCTGTTCTAGGCTTTGGTTGTGTGGGCAGCGATAGTTTTTCTACTACACATGGAACATCATGAAGACATGTCTTCTTACCACCCACAAAATGTTTCGAACAAACCCCGTGGTACTTGTTTGGAGTGAAATTAGCTCTGCCAATCCAATGTAGCCAAATCCCCATTGGGATTTGATAAAATGAAAGCTCTGGATTTCTTTTGGTGTTGCTATCGCAAGTTGGAATACAGCAAGTTGTTCCCCTCCTTTATATTTTTTTTCACAACATCTACCTCTTGCTTGTATCTACCTCCATTGACGTTCCTGGCTCATTATCCATAACAAAATTTAAACAATTTTATATTTTTAAAAGGATTTACAAATTTAATACTAGGACCTGCCTGAGTATATTTAATATATTTATTTAATTTATTTAACTAACTAAAATAGATAAAAATTACACTAAGTATAAAGCTATGAAATTTTAAATTTGAAAAATAGACTAAAATTAATATTGTTATAGCTAAAAATATATACATAAGTTATAGCTAAAAATTTAATATATTTACAACTTATGCTAAACCTACTTCAGTACTTGTTTACTTTAAAAGGAAATGAGCCGACCACAACAAAGGAAGCAAAAAACAAACGACAGCAGATGAGCAGAGGCAAAATGCTTTATTTTTGGTGTATTTCACAGAGTAACAGAGCCGAAGCGGAGAAAACCGGTTTGGGATGCTTTTGTTTCCCGCCAAAGCAATTTAAAGTATCTTTAAAAACATTGCCTTTGGGTGCCATGCTGATCGAACGATCGGCAAACATTATGACTTAAAATTATCGGTTTCAACAAGCAAAAAAATCCTTGCTAAACACTCGATCGCTGTGTAAATAAGTGATAGAGGTCGATCAATAACACAACAATAGTTGTCGGCTAAAATGGTGAGCAAATTGTTGTTTAGCAAGCGTACTCACCTTGAAACATTGGGAAGTACCTTCCTCTCCGAAGACTTTTGTGAGCCGATTCCCCCGCGCCTTGTATCTTTCTGTATGAATTTTCTCGTTCATTTTTGCTCCGATTTCGCTCTGCTTTGTAGGAAACAAACTTCATAGTATTAAGTAGCTATTTCTTGTTTTAAAATTACCAAACGCCACGTAAAAGGTATATAAGAGAAGCAATATTTCTCGCAAGCAAAATGCTCGCTTCGCCGCGGCCATTTCCCTTGCAAGTGGAAGGTTACCATTTTTCCCATGATGCTTTGGAATAATGCAAATTGCCTATTGCACCACAAAAATATTAAAAGACATTGCCTCTATAATTTCAATGTAGTTATTCAAGATGCCATTGACAACTTTGAAGTAAACAACAACTTCTATTCACATTTGATGTTGGTACCAAGAGTTCCATTAACAGTAGCACACTCAGATATCTTGCTTAATACTGTACAGTATATGCCATTTACAATAGTATAGTGTTGTAGTCACAGTGTTGTAATCTCAACGTTTTGACAACAAAATAAATCAATACATACTGTCAATAAACAGTGTATTGTTAGCAATTTCAATAAGTTCAATATTTAATACTAATTATGTTCAGTAATTTTGCATGCAGTTTGTGCGTCAAGACAGCACTCCCCTTGCGATAGTAACTCCTAGTATTTAATATATGTTGAAATATCCAAATTTATATACTTTTATATGCAAGAAATACCACATCTGGGGCCGGTTGTACGAAAGGCGTTTAACTTGACGGTTTTTAGCCGCTATCCAGGGGATAAATTTCCTATCCCGCAACGGTTATAGTTAACCGGCAGGTAAAATTGCGTTGTACGAAGCCCGTTTAGCGCCGCGTTTAACTATCCGTCGGATAACCTTAAAACTAACCGGGGAAAACCGGATTTTCCTGAAATTTCTTACCTCTACATCATCTGTTGCTAGGCATTTTTGAACATTTCAACTTAATTTGTATTCTTTGAAGGTCTATTCAACTTGTGAAATCCACAAAGCTTTAAATGCAGTAGAGATTTTTGCTGTTGGTTGGAATTTAGGAGTTTCATATCCTCTTTTCTGCATTTCGCTTCAAAGACTTTCGGATTCTTTATACGAGTGCAATAGCAAATACTGTGAGTTGCGTGGCCTTGTTTACGTTGATTCCGAAACTGTGACTGAATGTCTGAATATTTTGTTCCTTGACCTTGCACTAGATTCTGAATAGTTTTAAGAACATTTTCTCACAAGTTTTGATTGGCTTATGAAAGCCATTAAGCAAGCGAACAAAGATTTTTCGTCTTTTGGCGTCGCGTTGTCTGTTTATTTGTATACTTGTTTGGCTTTCCAATTCCAAAGGCAAAGTTTGAAAGTTGTGTCTTCATACACTAGTTCGTTGTTTGTTTTTTAAAATAACTAAAAGTTGGAATTCTAAGTACTGCTTGTTTTCAAAAGGAAAGGAGAAAAAAAGCCAGAATACTGAACTCGTATAAACCGACTGACACCGGCATGAAAATAAAATACATATTTACAACAAAGACATTTGAATTTTAAGACCATGAGGACTCAAGACAAGTCAAAAGTGAGTTTTTATGCTTATTCGATATAGAAAAGTGACTCCCCAACAGGGTTTTTGCATTTTTATTACAATCTGACCCCTCTTTCCTGCGAAATATTCATTGTTTTTCTTGACTGAACTTCGAATTTATCCGCCGGATAGCGACTTAAACGACCTCAAGATACCGTTTAAATTTATCCACCGTTTAACAAAATTTAACCGGTGGATAGTGCTAAACGGGCTTCGTACAACGCGATTTCTCGAGCGTTTAAATTTTATCCGGCGGATACGATAGCGAGTTAAACGGTGGATAGCGACTTAAACGCCTTTCGTACAACCGGCCCCAGGCCATTATCTGCTTATTTAATCTCTCGATGATTGACGTGACGAATATCGTGATGAGTGCTTGATTAATGTCGGTGATGATAGTCTTATTATATATGACCTCACTTCTGGATGATCAAATAGCCGCTTTAGTGTCTTATTAGACTTGCTACAAGTCGACTCGCATAATGACTGGGTTAATACGGACTGAGTTTACTGGGTTAATACGGACCTGGTTAATCGCGCGTGTCTAGTGTCTTATTGTCCGCAATGGAGTCGACTTGCAGCAAGTCTACTGTCTTATTTACTGCCTTAAATTTAGCGTTATCTGAAATAATCATTGATGGTTTTCCCCGAATTACAGTAAATCGTCTTAAGCATTTTCTAAAAGCCGGAGCAGACAAATCTTCATCTAATTCTACATGGACTGCTCTCGTTGCGCAACATGAAAATAGCGCTATGTAAACCTTCCGCATCTTTTTGCCTTGCTTGACGTACAAAGAACCTGCAAAGTCTACGGTTACCTTGTTAAACCGTGGTGACTGTCTTACACGGAATGGTGGTAAAGCTACAGTTTCTGGAGTCTTGTACTATATATATACCTATCAATTTCTTTCATACTTTACAGTTACCTGACAATTTCTTAACACATTGCCTCCCCCTTGGGCCTTGGGACCCAGAAACTAATGTGGCTCTCACACCACTGTGATAAAATAATCGGTTTCCTACTATTGACATCTAAATCAGAATTCAATAATCTGCCTTGACAGAGCAATATTCCTCCTTCGGTTTCCAACCCTAGACCTGTTACTAATCGCTGAAAATTAAGTTGTCTTTTCAACTCAGTTTGCGCAGTAGTAATAAGTTGCTCAGAATGAAGCAATTCTTAGCCGCATAATACCCCTGTCTTTTCATTCTGTTTGTGATTACAGCTTTCAAATTACTAACAAAGCGTTTTACCCATGTTGTAATTCGTACAACTTTCTCAAAACTATGTATGGTGGCAGTCTTATTCTCTTACTCGATACGTTGTGGAGTTTTCCTCCGATCTTGAGAGAGTTCCACGAGATTCTAAATCAGCAGGGTTCTCTTTCTCCGGGCACTAATGCCCCCATTCCGCCTTATTTTTTAGACGGAGAATCTCATTAACCCTATGTCGAATAAACTGCTTTCATTCACCTTTGTTTCAAATCCAGCACAATGTCGAGAATTTGCCTCCTCTCCTAACGTAATTCCCGACACGTCTCAATTTCACAAGTATTCAAAGTTCAGATAATTACATTTAAACAAAAAGTAACAAATAAATCAATGAATAAAATATTAAAGGTTCTCCCTTGTGTCCCGATTACCGTAACGTCCCCGACATATATATATATTTGCTGTTTGTCTATCGATTAGACTAAATCACTCTCGCTCACAACTCTAACTCTACTCCTTCGCTACGGAATAGTCAACTCGCTCCCACTCTCATTTCCGTTCGGTGTGCATGTCAACAAATCTTAATTAGATAATCATCGGTCAGTCCCGACACACTCCCCCATAGATCTCAATTGAGATATATGCACACTAAGGGACTGACCTCGTCGTAGTTCCTTATGGTCTACCTATATAAACAACTAAAATGTTAGTTAATAAATGTCACCAATCTTCTTCTGCCTCTTGTTGTATACGGACGGTTGCTGCAGCTGCCGCGTCACGTCTCGGTCTAGGGTTGAAGGTAGGGGCCGTCGGGTTCATACTTACTGGTGGTTCTCTGTCGCAAGAGAGCTCGAGTGGGTAAAGGTGTTGTACCGCTCGTTCGAGTTGTCCATTCGCCGTTCTTACCTTCGCTCCCCGTACAACGCCGTCACGTCCTCGAATTAACCCTTCGACTACACCTAACTTCCACAAGTTCCGATTCTTTTCTTCGCTTCCGATAACAACCGCATCCCCACGGTTGGGATTTGTCACTTGTTCGCCATTTTCCTGTCGATGTCGTTCTCTTAAACCTCGCACGTATTCTCTTGACCAACGTCTCCACATTAACTCTTTGCACTTTCGAAGAAACTTAGCTCTTTTACGAAGGTCTACGTCATCAAGATGGTGGGGTTGAATTTCGGGAATAACATTCGGGTTAATCTGCAGCAGTTTGGTTGGGGTGAGCACAGGTTATTCCACATCATCTTCTAAATAGCTTAACGGTCGATTGTTCAACGCTACTTCGATTTCGTGGGTCTCAATCAGCCCTGATTCCCGTTTGCTTCTCTCGTTCCTGCAGTTTCGAGCGAATCTCTTCACTAAAACACAAATTCGTAGGGTTTTGGGTAGTGGATACTTCCCAAGGAGCTTGTCCAATACGTTCTCAACTACTGATTTACCGCAACCATCACTCCGGCTGGTAGCTTTTCTTCTTCTTTGGCTTCCGAACTCACCACAGGGACCACTTCCGGAGGCCATTTTGCTTGGTCGCTGAGCCATTCGGGTCCATGTTGCCATGATACGTTGTTGGTGACAAGGCGACTTGCTAGGTCGGCAGGATTCTCGGTTGTCGGAACATGGTGCCATTTAATTCGCTCGTTCTCTCGGATCTTTTGCACCCGGTTGGATACAAATTGCCGATATTCGCCCAGGCCATTTATCCAGTACAGAGCGACTGTGGCATCTAGCCAACAGTCGACCGACGTGATCTTCTCGCTACCAATCGCTCGCTCGACGTTTGTCACAAGGTTTGAGGCCATGTGACCGACTACGAGTTCCAACCGTGGAATTGATAGATTTTTCTTCGCAATCCGAGACTTCGAACACACGATACCTTGCGTAATCGCACTCTTTTGCTTAGTTACTGCGTATACGACTGCCGACACTCCATCTTTGCTCGCATTACCGAATCCATGGAGGCATATCGATTGCACTGGCTCTTGGAGGGGGGTTAACTGCATAGTGATCAGGTAACCGCTCGTGCCATTCTTCCCACCGCTTCCTCAAGGGATCAGGTAATTCTTGGTCCCAACCAAGATGCTCTTCGCACATTCCACGATAGACTAGCTTCCCATGTAGGGTCGTCGGAGAAACTACGCCAAGTTGATCGTAAACACTTGCCAGTTGTGACAGGGCTCCCCTCGTGGTGGTTGTTGCTCTTCGTTCTTTATCCACCACGACACTCAACGTATCTGTTTGCCTGTTCCAAGACAAACCAAGGATCTTCGATCCAGAGCCGAGCGTCCCAAGCTGTTCTTTTGCGAAGGTTGGTACATCTATGTTATTAGTTTAGTCGTTCTGATGTATATCTTCCAGTTCGGCTACGTTAGAATGCCACTTATGAAGGTTGAAAGTCGCGTCTTGAAAAATCTCAGTCGTTGTCGCTTTCTTCTCCGTAACTTCTTCAACGCTCTCACCCCCCGTCATAAGTTCATAACATCGTCGACGTACAGGTGTCGGAACTAATGCGAACAATAAACTTTAGTTGAACTGCAGTATATACTAATATATTACTAACGCGACTAACCTTTGAACTTGATATTATTACGTAGCTACTAACCCAATTAATTTTAACCAATCATAGAACTTTATTTACATGTGCTTGGGAACTGATTTTAGGAGATGGATTAGAGTGTATAATGTGATGTGACTTGGAAAAGGGAAATTGAAATTTACTGTAAAAGACTTGTTGTTTTCGTTTATTAATATATTTTATCTGGGCAACGGATAATTCTCAACACGTGGCACCTCCGACACGCATGTAGTGATACAAGCTCGAACAAGAGCAAGAATTTGCGATCTTATGGCGAATTTAAAGGAAAAACAACAAGCGCTCGAAGCGGAACTAAAGCAACTCGTGATAAATCAAAACAAAACAGAGAATATTCTTTCAACTATCAACGGATAGAGCGTCATCTAAAGGCATTAAAAGATCTGGTAGGTATTGCTGATAACTCTAAACGAACAGTCGAGGGACTTAAAATCGCAAATAACGAGGACATTGACAGTATTACGGCGTGGTGTGAAAAGATAGAAAATACCATCGGCGAGGCTGACATTCATTTGGATCGGTTAGAAAATTGGATCACTCAAACGGAGAAAGATACCGCAGATAAAAATAGAAAAGTACAGCTCGAATTTGAGAAATAATTATTCGAAGTTAAGTTACATTATCAAACGCAGTTGGGAGCAGCGAAAACGAAGCAACAAACAAAGCTAAGTGAAAGTGAATTACCTGATACTGGGTCAAGTTCTGGTCTGGAAGTGAAACTACCCAAACTAGTTATAACGAAATTTGATGGGACATATCATGACTGGCCACGGTTCTGGAACCAGTTTCGGGAAACTATCGATAAGTCAAGTGTATCAAATGTGACGAAGTTTTCTTACCTGAGAGAGTTGTTGGACAAGAAAGTTAAACCAACAGTCGAAGCTCTACCCTTTACCAATGAGGGGTATAACCGTGCGAAAAGCATTCTTGAATCGAAGTATGGGAAAGAGTCTGAAATCGTGAAAGCTTATACCAAACAAATTTTGGAGCTACCCCACATTACTGATGTGGATGTGAAGAAAGTACATGAATTTAGTGACAAACTTGCCTATTGCGTGCAGTCGTTGGAGACCATGGGCAAGCTGCAGCAAATTAATGGTAATGTTGCGATGACCTTGGATAAATTGTCGGGAATACGAAGCGATTTGGTCCGGATGGATCCATCGTGGGAAGAATGGGACTTTGTCAAGCTGACCGAAGCCTTAAAGTTGTGGACTCGAAGAAACCCTGTTGATGAATCGGTGAAGAAACGACCGCGCGATAAGTTATTCCATGGGAAAGTAAGGGATCGTGGATGCGTCTACTGTGATGAGAAGGAACACAAATCGAGTGACTGTCCCAAAGTTGTCAACATCAAAGAGAGGAAACAAATACTGGCAAAGAAACGTCTCTGTTTTAACTGTACAGGAGAAGGCCACCAGGCGGCAAGCTGTGCGAGCAAGCTGTCCTGCCAGAATTGCAAGCGACGACACCATACATCCATCTGCGATCAACCGAAAGAGGAAATGACTGTGACAAGGAACTTATGACTGTGACAAGGAACGGTGAGGGAACTTTCCCTATCGTGACAGTAAAGGTGAACGGAGTCACCTGTAGGGCTCTGGTGGATTCGGGAGCTGGGAGCTCATATGCATCTGCCAGACTGGTGAATCTTTTGCATCAGAAACCTGTTGATGTAAAGACAAGACAGATAGATATGCTCATGAGTACGAAGTTAGAACGCCTCGAGACGTATGCGACCGAGATAGAGTCAGTAGATGGAGATTTCAAAATGCGCGTGGACTTAATCAAGGTAAATAAAAGTGAACTTTTGTCTGTCGACAACCCAAGCTACCAAGATCTAATTGACACTTACACTCATCTAAGTGGTGTCCAGATAAATGATGATGATACTAAGCCTCAGCTTCCAGTGCATGTTGTCCTAGGAGGGGGTGAATATGCGAGAATAAAGACAGGAAATTGCCCACGGATTGGAAATGAAGGGGAACCCATTGCCGAGCTGACAAGGTTGGGATGGTTCATCATGTCCCCTGGCAAAGAGTTTGATCACAGCCAAATGTTGATGACGCAGACTTCACAGCATGACTACGAGGAGTTATGTCGCCTTGATGTGCTTGGACTTGCCGATACGTCTGAACATGATCAAGGATCGGTTTACAATGAATTCAAAGAGCAACTAGTGCGGAGCGCCGAGGGATGGTATGAAACAGGACTTCCTTGGCGAGGGAATCATCCTCCCTTACCATCAAATAAAGAAGGAAGCCTTCGACGCCTCAACAACCTAACAAAGAAACTGGACCGTGAAGGGATAACAATTGAGTACAGCCAGATAATCGAGGACCAAAATAATCAAGGTGTGGTTGAGCTAGCCCCAGACCCACCCTCCGGCCGAGAATTCTATTTGCCTCATAAGCCAGTGATTCGAAACACAGCCCAAAGCACAAAGACCCGTATTGTCTATGATGCCTCAGCCAGAGCCAGTCGCAAAGCACCCTAATTGAATGAATGCTTATATCTGGGGCCCCCTCTCCAGAATAAGTTATGGGACGTTCTTGTCCACCATCGTTCCTTTCCTGTAGCCCTGTGTGGGGATATTGAAAAAGCCTTTTTACAGATTCGAATAAAGATCCAGGAACGAGATGCCCTCCGTTTCCACTGGAGGAGTGATGAACACTCTGAGACATTAGTCTATCGATTCACTCGCGCCCTATTCGGTCTGACGTCGTCATTCCTCCTTGGAGGAGTGATAGAGCAACACCTGGAAACCTGGGAGGGCAGGATGCCAGAAATTGTGGCTGAGCTGAAAAGATGTATGTATGTCGATGACCTGTTGAGTGGCGCCCAAACAGTGGAACTGTTGGAAATTATGCCTCACATCGGCTTTATAACCATTTATTAAATATCTCAAACATAAAATATACAAAATATAATCTCAGTCTCGCAGTCACATGTAGTTCTCCGTCAATCACAATGTTATTACACCCCCCTGTCTGGTTACAGGTAGCCCTAGCAATTGTCTCCGACACGCTCCCCCGATACAGATTTCCCGAAATATGTATGTTCAATTAAGGAGACAATACTCTAAGATATCAAAACATAACAAAAAATCAACACAATGTTCAGATACTAAACCGATTTAGCACTGTATGTCTCTTAGGAAAGTTTTTAAATGCCATTGTTCATTCTTTCACCATTTCTTTAATACTTCGTTCTGCTTCGATCGCCGCAACTCGCTTGGGTCGGAATGTTTGAGCTTCCGGGTTAAGATCTTCTCGTTTCGAAATTGACTTACTACAAGACAGTTCCAAGGGAAATAAGTGTTGCACCGGTCTCTCTAGAAATCCAGTTCCGGTTTGTAGTCTGACGGCTCGCACTATTCCATCACGACCGGGAAATACTTCTCGTACGATCGCTAATGGCCATTTACCACGATTCTTCTCGTCAGACTTTACTATAACGACTTCTCCAACTGCGACCTCGAATTTCTTACGATTATGGGTAAGATTATGCCGTTCTCTTAAGGCGGTCAAGTATTCTTTGGACCAGCGTTGCCATAATGCGTCCTTGCAGGTCTTTAGGTACTTCAATCTCTTTCGAAGACTTTTATCTTCCTCACGCCATGGTTGTTGCTCTGGTAGAAGGTTTGGTCTTTGGAACAGGTATGATGAAGGTGTCAAAACAGGAAGGGTTATGTCGTCTTCAACATAGCTCAAAGGTCTCCGGTTTACTTGAACTTCGACGTCAAGGATCACTTCGTTTAACTCGCTCCACGTCAGTGTTGCCCTTCCGATTGTCTTGTGCATCGCTTGTTTGACCACTCCTATAAGTCGTTCGAAGTGTCCGCCCCACCAAGGGGCGCGCGAAAGATTAAATTGCCATTGCATCTCGTGGTTTAGCAAATAGCCTTGCAACTTCTCATCTCTTCCGATTCTTTCGAGCCATTTTGCAGCCTTTACGAAGGTACCGCCGTTATCAGAATAGATTTTCCGGGGCCGACCGCGTCGAGCAATAAATCTCTTGAGGGCAATGAGGAACGTCCCTGTCTCTAGATTTGGAAGAAGCTCGAGGTGGACAGCTCTTATTAACCCGCAGGAAAACAAGGCTAAATAGGATTTACCTCGACTCTTTGATGCCTTTCGATAATAAATTGGCCCAGCAAAGTCCACGCCAATAACTTCGAAGGGGATCGCTCCCTTAGTGCGATCTTCTGGTAGTTGACCAGGTGGAGGAGCAGCTAGGGCCGTTGCTTGGAATCTCTTACAGCCTGAGCAACCACTTCTTACAGACTTAACAATACTTCTAAGCTTCGGTATCCAGTATTCCTCTCGAACAGCTGACATAGTAAGTCCAACACCGCCGTGTAGGGTTTCACAATGAATCTTCTCTATTAGCTTTCGTGTAAAAACAGCGTTTGGTGGTAAGTATGTGGGATAACGTCCTTCGATCCTGCCACGACACTCTAAGAGCTCCTGATCATTCACTTGTAAGTTAAGTTGCCCGCGAATCTGATCGAAGTTGGGTGATAGCTGATCCTCTTCTTGAATAAGCTTGATCCATTTTCTCTTTACTTCCTTGATTTCCTCAACCGTTAGAGGACCGTTTCGAGTTTCCTTCTTTTTGCACTTTTGAATGAATCTTGACATCCATGCTAGGATTCTCAGCGCTTTCTGCAGGTTGTACTTCTCTAGCAGCACATCTAAACTTTGATCACAGGAATTCTTCGTCATCGTAACTACTCCCTAATTACCTTAGCTTCGACTTCGGACGTTAAGGTTGGGTTGGTTACCAGATTGGGAGGCCACTTATCACTCTCGGGCAGCCAAACTGGTCCGTTCCACCACAACGAGGTCGGTTTACCCCCTCTACTTGCTAAATCTGCGGGATTTTGAGAGGTGGGAACATGTCTCCAACTGATCTCTGGATGCTGATGAATCTTGTTGACTCTGTTACTCACGAATTGCTTATATTCACCGTTCCCACAGATCCAGTGGAGCGCCACTGTGCTGTCTAGCCATACGTACATCAGGGGGCTAGGTAGATCACCAAGGGTATTCTTCACGTTAACTGCCAGATTCATCGCCATATGGGCAGAAACAAGTTCAAGGCGTGGAACTGTTAGACCTTGTTTAGCCAAACGAGCTTTGGCTGCTACCAGACGCTGAGTCGTTCCTGAGGGTTGACGGATCACAGAATAGACAGTAGCACCAACTCCTTTCGTACTGGCGTCTCCAAATGCGTGCAATTCACAACTCTTAATAGGCTCTTTATAATTCGCAACTGACCGTGGTGCTGTTACATCAATCGGCAGGGAATTCTTCCAGCAGAACCATTTCTTTGCCAGAGGTGGACTCAATTCATGATCCCACGGCATCTTTTGATTGCAGATATCACGGTAGATAAATTTACCCTCTAGAACCAATGGAGACACTAACCCCAATGGATCGTACACTTGTGCTAGGTGGCTCAACACATTTCTTTTGGTTGGGATAGACTCACAAGTTGGAAGCTTTACAGACAAAGTGTCTGTACTTCTGTCCCATGGCAGCCCAAGTACCTTCGTCTCGCTTGGTTCTGTTCCTAACTGCTTCTTAGCAAGGGTTGTCTCGTCACTCAGAACTTTGTTACTGTCGTCTTCCAGTTCCGGAACATTGGAGCACCATTTGTGAAGAACAAACTTGGCGTCCTCGAAAATCTCACTCGCTTTACCCTTTCGTTCTGTGGCTTGTTCGATGGTTTGTCCCCCACTCAACATGTCATCTACGTACAAGGACCTTCTTAGCTCGGCCACAACTTCAGGCATTGTGCTTTCCCACGTCTCAAGTGCTGTTCGATAACTCCCCTAAGAGGAAGGGCGAGGATGTTAACTTAAACAAGGCACGAGTGAACCGATAAACTACTGTTTCCGATTTCTCATCGCTTCGCCAATGAAACCGCAGTGCGTCTCGTTCCTGCTGTTTGATGCGGATTTGAAGGAATGCCTTTTCAAGGTCACTGAATACAGCTACCGGAAGGAATCTCTGATGGACCAAGACATCCCACAATTTATTTTGTAGCGGAGGACCAGGATATAGACATTCGTTGAGGGATGGTGCACTTGGGCTAGCTTTAGCAGAAGCATCATAGACAACGCGAATCTTGGTGGTCATTGCCGCTTCTCGTATGACTGGTTTGTGTGGCAAGTAAAATGTTCGCCCCGAAGGTGGATCTGGAGCAATTTCAATGATTCCTTTCTCTTCTTGATCCTTGATGATTTGTTGATATTCATTGGTTATCCCCTGTGCCACTAACTTCTTGCTTAGATTGTTTAGCCGACGTAAACTTCCTGTTCATTTGATGGAAGGGGAGGATGGTTACCTCGCCACGGAAGTCCAGTCTCATACCACCCTTCTTCACTGCGGACAAGTTGTTCCTTGAATTCACTATAAACCGATTGTTGGTCATGTTCAACTGAATCAGCTAATCCCAGTACATCCAAACGACACAATTCCTCATACTCTCTCTGTGTTGTCTGGGTCATAAACATCTGATGACGGTCAAACTCTTGTCCTGGCGACATGATAAACCATCCTAATTTCGTTAACTCGGCAACCGGCTCACCTTCTTCGCCTATGCATGGTCTGTTCTCTGTTTTGATTCTTGCAAACTCCCCCGATCCCAAAATGACATGTATGGGCAGATGAGGCTTTGTGTCAGAATCGTTCATCTTGACATCTTCCAAATGGGAATACGTGCTAATCAGATTTGCATAATTGGGATTGTCAACCGCCAACAACTCGCTCTTGTTAACTTTGATCAACTTAACTTCCATGCCGAAATCTCCGTCCAATGACTTAATTTTTGTCTTATATGTTTCCAGACGCTCATACCGAGAGCTCATTAACATGTCGACTTTCCCGCTCTTGACTTCATCAGGTTTCTGTTTCAACATACCCACTAGAGTGGCTGATGCATAGGAACTGCCTGCGCCACTGTCTATCAATGCGCGGCAAGTGATACCATTCACTGTTACGGTCACGACAGGAAATGTCCCTTCTCCTGTTTTAGTTGCAGTCATAATCTTCTTCGGCTCTTCTTTCTGATCACATACCGAAGTATGATGTCGACGCTCACAGTATTGACATGATAACTTGCTTGTACAGTTGGCAGCCCGGTGCCCTGATCCTGTACAATTGAAGCAAAGGCGACATTGTGCTAGTATTTGCTTCCTTTGACTGGTACTCACAACTTTGGGACAATCACTTGATTTGTGGTCAAGAAGATTGCAATAAACACACTCTCTCGACTGGCGGGTATGGAATAATTTCTTATGATCTCTATGCTCTCTGGATTTGTTGACTGGAGGGGTCTCTTTAGGGTTACGCCTAGTCCACCTTTGCAATGCATCGCACAACTTTACAAAGTCCCAGTCTTCCCACTGTTCGTCAGTTCTCACTAGATCACCCTTAATACCCAATAGCTTATCTAGAGTAAGGGACACATTCCCATTCACTTGATCTAATTTCCCGAGTGTTTCTAGGGACTGGACACTATACCGTAACCGCTCGTAAAAATCATGGATTTTGTTCACATTCTTCCCTGGGATGTTTGGTAAATCTAGTATGTCCTTAGTGTAAGCTTTAATAATTTCACTCTGTTTCCCATATCTATCTTGCAATATGCTTTTCGCCCGATTATACCCCTCAGAGTTGTACGGTAAACCCTCGATGCTCTTTCTTACTTTAAGTGACACTAGTTCCAATAAGTAGGTGAACTTTGAAACGTTAGGCATGCTCGATTTATCCACAGCTTCACGAAATTGTCCCCAAAAACGAGTCCAATCTTGGAATGACCCATCAAATTTTGTTATTACCAATTTTGGCAATCTTACAGGGGCTGCTTGGGTCACCTGTGTCTTTTCGCTACTCTCAGAAAGGCTTCCCGCACCCCCCTGATCGCTAGATTGCTTAGATTTTGAACTTTCAAGTTGGTTTTGATAAAGTAACTTCGTTTCAAACAATTCTTTCTCAAAATCAAGCTGTTCTTTCCTCGCTTTCGCAACATGCTCACTCTTCGCCTCATCAAGCCACTTTCTCAACTGTTCTACATCGCTATCTGCCGCTGCAATAATATCTTCGACACTAGTACACCACTCAGTTATATTCTCGATTTTCTCCCCTTGATCGATTTTTAACTCTTCAACTTCGCGTTTACGTTCATCGGCCGCTTTCACTAACCTTTTTAAAGCTTCACTGTGACGTTCAATTCGTTCAATGTCGTTAGAACTAACGATATTCTCGGTTTTAACTCTTGTTATCTTCAACTGTGTGAGTTTTGTCTCGAGGGCCTTCACTTCCGCGTCGATATTCTTCGCCATTTCTCGCTAAAGACTACGTTTTCTTGCCCTTGTTCGGGCTAAATTCACTAGATCCCGTCTCGGAGGTGCCACGTGTTGGAAATTATGCCTCACATCGGCTTTATAACCATTTATTAAATATTTCAAACATAAAATATACAAAATATAATCTCAGTCTCGCAGTCACATGTAGTTCTCCGTCAATCACAATGTTATTACACCCCCCTGTCTGGTTACAGGTAGCCCTAGCAATTGTCTCCGACAGAACAAGCCAAAGAAAGGAAGAACAAATCCACTGAGATTTTTGATGATGCAAAGTTAACACTCCACAAGTGGAACTCGAACATTGTTGAGCTTGAAGAGAGTAGCGTCGTTGACGAGTCTGAGAGTGAAGGAACCCTGGCTAAACAACAGCTAGGAACGAAGCCCAGTGAATCTAAGATCCTTGGATTACCATGGAATAAGGACGGTGACCTGTTGTCTGTGGTATTCCCAACTGATGAAGCATCACCAACAAAAAGAGAAGTATTAAGTAAATTGGCCCAAGTGTACGACCCCTTAGGATTTGTTTCTCCACTGACTTTGCAAGGGAAGCAAATTTATCGAGATATCTGCAGTGAGAAATTTCTATGGGACGTGAAGCTAAGCAAGCCATTAAGTGATCGATGGAGCTGCTGGAAAGAAAACCTTCCGTCTGAAGTCGTCGTACCACGCTCCATAGTTGGCTATCAAGAACCAGTCTCGGCATTAGAGTTAAATGCATTTGGTGATGCAAGCACTAAAGGTGTCGGTGCAGCTATCTATTCAGTCATACGCCAGCCATCCGGAGTTACGCAACGCCTTGTCGCGGCTAAGAGTCGACTAGCCAAGCAGGGACTTACTGTACCCCGTCTCGAGTTGATTTCAGCGCATATGGCATCAAACCTGTTGATCAACGTGAGAAATGCCTTAGATTATCTCCCCACTCCTGAAGTCTATACCTGGTTAGATAGTACAGTGGCCCTCCACTGGATCCTTGGAAATGGACAATATAAGCAGTTTGTCTCAAATCGTGTGAATAAGATCCATCATCATTCCGAGATCCAGTGGAGACATGTTCCAACGCGCGAGAATCCCGCCGACCTAGCAAGCAGAGGGGGAAATCTGACATCTCTTTGGTGGAATGGACCTGATTGGCTTGCAGATCGAAGCAAGTGGCCTGAGAACCTAGTGACAATTCCAACCATTACCTCCGAAGCCGAAGCGAAAGTAGCCCGTGAAGTGATCGCGGTGACCCAAGACCGACCCAGTGCAGATGAGTTCGACAATCTGTTGGAGAGATGCAGCCTATCAAAAGCTCTACGAGTGGCTTCATGGGTGTATCGGTTCATTCATAACTGCAGACAGCGTGAGAAGAGAAAAGGTTTCCTTACAGTGGAAGAAATTGAGGAGACGAAAGCGTCTTGGATACAGCGGGTGCAACAACGAAGCAAGTCAAACCCCACCTTTCAGCAACATCGCAAGGAACTCAACCTACAAACAAATGACCAGGGACTTATCGAATGTCGAGGGAGAATCGAGGGTAGATATCCGGTATATCTACCTACGGATGAGCTGTTTACGCACAAGCTGGTAGAGAAAGTCCATCGCGAGACTCTCCACGGAGGCGTAGGATTGACTATGGCAGCCGTAAGGGAAATCTACTGGGTCCCCAAGCTAAGAAGTGTCGTGAAGAAGGTCAGAAAGGAGTGCCGGGGATGCAAACGATTCCAAGCAACAGCTCTACATGCACCACCACCTGGAAATCTACCACCAGACCGAGTCTTCGGGGAGACAGCCTTTGAAGTGATTGAAGTCGACTTTGCGGGACCAATCTATTACAAGCGAGGTTCCGGCCGCCAAGCAAAATCCTACTTGGTCCTGTTCTCGTGCAGTCTTACCAGAGCAGTCCATTTGGAGCTTCTGCCGAATCTCGAAACTGCAACGTTCATACCAAGCCTGAAGCGGTTCATAGCCCGGCGTGGAAGACCAAGGAAGATCTATTCAGATAACGGTGCAACCTTTGTCAAAGCTGCGAAGTGGCTCCGCTCCCTTAGAAGCGACGAGAGACTCCAGGGCTACCTACAAGGTTATGAGATTAGATGGCAGTTTAATTTGTCACGAGCACCCTGGTGGGGCGGTCAGTTTGAACGCCTCATCGGAGTCGTCAAGCAAGCAATGTACAAAGCAGTTGGTGGAGCTAACCTCAGCTGGGATGAATTGAGCGAAGTTATGTTGGATGTCGAAATTCAGATAAATCGAAGGCCTCTGAGCTACGTCGAGGATGACATTCAGTTACCAGTTTTAACTCCGTCATCATTCCTATGTCAAAGATCGAACGTGATACCCGAACCAGAACCATGGCGTGAAGACGACGAGAATCTTAGGAAGAGAGCAAAGTATCTGAAAGCGTGTAAAGATTCATTATGGAAGCGATGGTCGAGAGAGTATGTTACTGCCTTGAGAGAGCGACACAACATTAACCACCAGCGGAAGAAGTTCCAGGCAGCAGTCGGGGAAGTGGTCATTATAAAGTCGGACGAAAAGAATCGTGCGAGATGGATTCTTGGAGTTGTGCAAGAATTATACCCCGGAAGAGATGGTGTGGTTCGAGGAGTTCAGTTGAAGACAGCGAACGGGCATTTGGAGCGACCTGTACAACATCTATATCCTCTGGAGTTGTCGTGTAACGAGCCACCTGTTACGAAAGAACAAGATCTGAATCCGGAAGTAAGACCATTCCGACCCAAGCGAGCAGCAGCAGAGAAAGCAGCCGAGAGAATAGCAGAGATAGCGAACTTAGAGACGGTGTTAAGCTGAGAAAGCAGACCATTGAAACGTTATGGCATTAGTTCCTTTTTAGTGCATGCATTTTATAAGCGGAAAGATACATGGGGGGAGTGTGTCGGAACTAATGCGAACAATAAACTTTAGTTGAACTGCAGTATATACTAATATATTACTAACGCGACTAACCTTTGAACTTGATATTATTACGTAGCTACTAACCCAATTAATTTTAACCAATCATAGAACTTTATTTACACGTGCTTGGGAACTGATTTTAGGAGATGGATTAGAGTGTATAATGTGATGTGACTTGGAAAAGGGAAATTGAAATTTACTGTAAAAGACTTGTTTTCGTTTATTAATATATTTTATCTGGGCAACGGATAATTCTCAACACAGGCCTTTTTTAATCTCTTCCACCAAGGCTGGATTTTTTGTCTCCCATGCTGTCAGGTGTTCGTTCAACACTCCTCCAAGGATGAAAGGCGAGCTAGTGAGGCCAAACAACGCTCTCGTGAATCGGTATACGACTACTTCGTCACTTCCTGGAGCCTTCCAATGGAATCGGAGCGAATCACGTTCGGCTTCTCGTATTCTCACTTGCAAAAACGCCTTTTCCAGGTCACCTGTTAGCAGTATTGGATAGAACCGCGAGCGAACAAGAACGTCCCACAGATGGTTCTGAAGCGACGGTCCTGGGCTTAAACAATCATTTTGAGAGGGTTGAGATGTGATCTCTTTGGCTGAAGCGTCATAAACGATACGTAATTTTGTCGTCTCGGCGGTTTCTTTCACGACAGGCTTGTGGGGGATGTAGAACTCTTTCCCAGTCGCTGTTAGCGGCGCTGGCTCGACGATCCCCTTCTCTAGTTGATCCTGGATAATGCTGTTGTACTCTTCGTAGATTTCCTTACGCTCGAGACGCTTCACTAAATTGTTTAGTCTTCGTTGGCTTCCTTGCTCGTTCGATGGGAGCTTTGGATGGTTCGATTTCCACGGCAGGCTGGTTTCGTACCAGCCCTCTTCACTGCGAGTGAGGGTTTCTTTAAACTCGTCATAGACCGGTCGAGGGTCTTTCTCTGAGGTATCTTCGAGCCCGAGGACATCTAGTCGACACAACCGCTCGAAGTCAGCTTGCGAGGTGGTGGTTAGTAGCATGGTACTCTGGTCAAATTCGACACCGGGACTCATTATGACCCATCCAAACTTCGTTTGTTCAGCTACGGGCTCCCCATCCTTCCCCACGAGAGGCTTGGTTCTGGTCTTGATCCGCGCGTATTCTCCAATCCCTAGCACAAGATATATGGGAAGGTCGGTCTTTGGTGTCACATTCGTCCATCTTGACTGAGTTTAAGTGTTTATATTGTCTTACTAGTTTATCAAAATTTGGATTGCATGTCTATGCGTTGGCGCTTTATCTCACTAGGTTTTACTTCTAATGCGTTGATAAGCTTCGCAGACGCGTATGAACTCCCGGCGCCGGAGTCAATGAGCGCTCGACACATTACGCCATTAACTTTAACAAGTACAACCGGAAATATTCCGTCTTCACATACTCCATCAGTCATCACCTTTTTACCACCGGATGGGTTTTTATCATCTTTCGCCTCATCGTGAACATACCTGTCATCACGTTTATTATTGTACTGTTCGCAAATTGATGTATGGTGACGTCTGTTGCAGTGCCCGCAGGACGTCTTACTATTGCAATCGGCGGCGCGATGAAATTTCGTAGCGCAGTTAAAGCACAACCCTTTCCTCGCCAGAATTTGTTTGCGTTCGTTTGAATTTACAACTTTGTGACACTTTACAGCCTTATGGTTAGGATCTTCGCAATAAACACAGCCCGAAAGTTTTTGTTCGTCTCGTTTTGCGTGAAACAATTTTCTTCGATTTTCTTCGTGTCGCAAATCATTACCGGTAGTTACAGGGTTGCGCTTTACCCATTGACGCAATGCCTCGGCCAGTTTACTGAAATCCCACGACTCCCATTCAGGATCAGTTCGAACTAAATCACCCCTAATCCCTGCCAATTTATCTAATGTCATCGAAACGTTTCCGTTGATCTGGTCAAGTTTTTTGAGAGTCTCTACTGCTCTCACGCAATACGTTAATTTCTCACTGAATTCGGCAATTCTTCGGGCATTACTATTCAGAATTTGGGGTAAATCGAGAATTTCCTTTACGTAACATTTCACGATTTCAGATTCCTTCCCGTATTTATCCAGAAGGATCGCTTTAGCTCGGTTATAGCCCTCGGGGGAAAAGGGAAGGGATTCCACACACATTTTGACTTTTGGACTCAGCAGTTCTAACAAATACGTGAACTTTGTGATAGGCGCAATAGAACTCTTGTCGATACCTTCGGTAAACTGCCCCCAAAACGGGGCCAGTCCATGTACGAGCCTTCAAACTTTGATATTACCAGTTTAGGCAATTTTGCGCTTTGACTAGAAAATTCCTGTGTTTCCGGTTTTGATTTAGCACTGTTCACAAGCTCAGATTGCATGCGTAATTTCTCTTCATGCAATTTCAATTCATTCTTAAACAGCTCCTCTTGGGCTACAGCCTTAGTTTGGCGTTCATTTTCCGAAAGCCAATCACTAAAACGTGCGATTTGAAAATCAGATTCTTCAAATTTCGACTCAATATTGTCATTCCAATTACCAATTTCATCCAAGCTCGTTTTACTCGCAATTTTCTGTTCTTCAACCAAGCGTTTGCATTGGTTTGATGAACTGTTCACTGATTGTAGCGTTTCGAGGTGCCGTTTTATAGTTTCACGCTTACCTGTTGCCAAGATATTTTCTGACCTTTGGGTACCGCTAACTTCAACTGCGTCAATTTAGTCTCTAGTTCCATTTCTTTCGGATTCATCTCCGTCTTTTCCGCCGTCTCCGTCTCTGCCATACCGTTCTTCGTCTTTCGCTTTAAGGTTCACAATCCCGTCGGAGGTGCCACTATGTCGAGAATTTGCCTCCTCTCCTAACGTAGTTCCCGACACGTCTCGATTTCACAAGTATTCAAAGTTCAGATAATTATATTTAAACAAAAGGTAACAAATAAATCAATGAATAAAATATTAAAGGTTCTCCCTTGTGTCCCAGATTACCGTAATGTCCCCGATATATATATATTCGCTGTTTGTCTATCGATTAGACTAAATCACTCTCGCTCACAACTCTAACTCTACTCCTTCGCTACGGAATAGTCAGCTCGCTCCCACTGTCATTCCGGTGCGCTGTGCATGTCAACAAATCTTAATTAGATAATCATCGGTCAGTCCCAACAACAAAGCAGTTTTCCAGACAAAATTTTCTACCACTTAACTATTTACATGCTTACTGTTACCGGGCTATTGTAACCTAAGGGATCATATAGACATGCAGACGTGAGCAGACGTGAGGAGTCGTGAGGAGTCGTGTAAATTTTGCTCCACTAACTATAAACGAGAAACATATTCTTACAAGTCATGGCACATAATCCTATGGAAACGAGTAAAACCACAAATCCGCTAGTTGTTCTTAACAGTGGGAAATTTAAGTGGGAAGGCGATCTTGATTTATTTCAAGAATTTGTCAAAGATGTATTAAAGATAAAGGGAAAGTGGACTGTTCCTCGTGGCGGTTGCAAGCAAATAAAAACGAACAACATCACCATACGACTTTATGAAAATGGAAGCGTATTGCTAGAATGACCTATGCTTGAGGATTACAGAAAGATACTAGAACAA
Organism: Trachythela sp. YZ-2020; assembly: GCA_016169945.1. Classification (NCBI taxonomy): domain Eukaryota; kingdom Metazoa; phylum Cnidaria; class Anthozoa; order Malacalcyonacea; family Clavulariidae; genus Trachythela; species Trachythela sp. YZ-2020. The sequence continues at coordinate 214,264 of JADLSH010000307.1, forward strand.
ATAGTAATAATTTCTTCGGATGGCGAGCACAATATGGGTGTTGGCGATATTGAATCTACGCCCTCGCATATGCCTTCGCTTCAGAATAATTATCTTAATAAGTTCATTGCGAATTCTCCTTTGTCATCCTTAGACGTATCAGACTTGTCAATGGCTCGGTTGGTGGAATCGGATGGCTCTCACAACAACTCTAAAACCTCTGACGACTTATGTCCTGACGAGTCGACCAAAAAATTGAGCAAAGGCAAAGCTGCGAAGAACTCTCTCTTCGCGATGTTACAAGACGGCTGGACTCGCTGACCCATCAATTCGAAAGGCATCAAACCGAATCATCACTCGTCCTAAATGAACTTATAAATACACTCGAAGTCTACAAAAACCAGAATGATACAGATCATCTAGTACAGGAAAATACTTCACTGAAACGGGAAAATAAATCGCTCAAAGAAGATTTAGATGGCTACAAGAGTTTCATTTCTGAGTTAAACACGAAATTAACAGCTGCTGAAAATGATAAAGCCAGTTTATTGACAGCCATCCGTTTGTTGAACGAAGACCGAGCATTCATCCAATCTAATGTAAATAGTGCACACAACACAAAAGAAACCAACCAAGTGGATCAAACATCAAACTCTTGGCGTGCGGCCACTTCAACTTCTATAAATAAATCCAGTCATTATCATCCCCCATGTCTGAAAAACAAGTACTCTATTCTGCATATAGAGGACGAGGAAATACCGGAGACGAACGTAGACGTAGCTGTTAATTTAAGGAAGGCCTCGAAGATAGACAACCTATAGATGATAAATCAAGTTCGAGAAAATCGGCTGCTGGCAGAAAGGGTGGGCATAATAAGAAAACAAAAAGTAACACGGTTATTGTCGGTGATTCTATGACCAAATACGTGAAAGGCTGGGAGATGTCAAGTGCGACCAACCGTGTTACGGCTAAATCATTTTCCGGCGCCAGTATCGAAGATATGACTGACTTTATAAAACAAATTCTTCGAAAGAAACCTGATAAAATTATTCTCCACATTGGGACTAACAACTTACGTAACGATGAAGCCACGACTGTTGCTGATGGTATAACCAATCTTGCACATTCTATTGAACAACAGTGTCCAGATATTGAGATCATTATTTCGGGGATCATAACAAGATCAGATGATATGTCTGCCTCAAGCAGGGTAAGAGAAACGAATAAATTGGTCAAATCTATGTGTGACCAAAATAATTGGTATTTTATAGCAAACTCTAATATTAGGACTACACATTTAAATGCCAGAGGATTACATTTAAATCACTCTGGCAGTTTGCTGTTACAAAATAATTTTAAGCTTGCTATTGCAAATTGACAGTTTGAGAGTGTGAGTACTGATTCTGGAGAATTTATCTCAAATTTAAATCCGAATTTAATTCCGAGTTGTCTTAATACTAGGAGGTTTAAAATGGCATTACTTAATATAGTCAGTCTTCCGAAACATGTTGATGAATTGCGCATATCTAGACTCTTTCTCCATTTGATCTGCTTGCTCTGAATGAAACTAGACTGGTTTCATCTATCTCGGATGGTCTAGTCAAAATTCGTGGCTACCATATCGTCAGAAACGACAGATCACGTAGAGGGGGAGGTGTTTGTATCTACCTCCGTAGTACTATCAGTTATAAAATCCGAAATGATCTGGTCCCTGATGATATTGAAGCAATTTTTTTGGAAATTTCTAAACCAAATTCTCGAAACTTTATCGTTGCATCCGTTTATCGTCCACCGAGCTCTACATCTGAGTTTTTCTTAACATTTGAAAAAATTATTAAAATGATTGATGACGAAAATAAAGAACTTCACATCCTAGGAGACCTAAATTGTAATATGTTGGCGAATATTTCTAATCAACCAACTAAAACACTTAAAGGAATTCTTGAAACATATCAATTATCTCAGCTCATTACTGAGGCTACACGAATAACGACTAGTTCCTGCACTCTTATAGATCATTATATAACATCTATGCCAGAAAAAATTGTTCAGTCTGGAGTAATACACACAGGAATTAGTGACCATAGCTTAATCTATGGTATTAGGAAAATAAATCCTGTTTTAAGTACCCGAAAAAAAAGCTAAAAAGGTCGAAGTTAGAAACATGAAAAGATTTAATGAAGAGCGTTTTAATGAGGATCTTCTTACCCAATCTTGGGAACAAATTGTACTAAAGTCAGATACAGATTCTATGTGGGCCTGTTGGAAGGAACTATTTCTGGAAGTTCTTGATAAACATGCCCCAATTCAACATATTAGAAAACGGTCGTCTAGTGTCCAGTGGGTTACCGCAGATATTAAAAAACTTATATTTGAAAGAGATAAAAAGAAACGTAAAGCAATGATTACTAAACAAAGTACCGATTGGGATGTGTACAAAACATCCAGGAATCTGGTCAATATTGCTTTACGACATGCTAAGGCTGAATATTATCGTAACAAAATAGCTCAACAAAATAATAATCCTAAAGAGGCATGGAAAACAATCAATGATTTATTAGGCCGATCTTCTAATGAGACCATTGTAAATGAATTGAAGATTAATGATTCTAAAATTACTTCTAATGAAGAAATAGCTAATGCCTTTAATGAATACTTCACCAATATTGGCCCTAGCCTGGCTAATTCTATCGACAAATCCAATACCTCGCTTAAAACATTTGTGAAATCTGCTGAATCTAAAATGGATCGTTTTAGGCTGGTGTCAGTGGGTAAAGTAGTTAAGCTTTTGAAAGGCTTATCAAATTGTAAAGCAGCTGGTCTTGATAAAATATCTGGTAAAATTTTAAAAGTTGCTGCTAATACTATTGCCCCATCACTTACGCATATATTTAATCATGGCTTGATTTCAAGTTGCTTTCCATATGAATGGAAAATGGCAAGACTTGTACCAATTCACAAAAAAGGCCCGCGGAATTTAACAGAGAATTATAGGCCAATTTCAATTTTGCCTTCAATTAGCAAAATAATGGAAAGAATAATGTATGACCAGATATACCAATATCTTAGTGACAACTCTTTACTTTCTGAACACCAATTTGGCTTTCGCAAATTTCACTCCACTGCTTCGGCACTACTAGATAGTACGAACAGTTGGTATGTTAATATGGACCGGAAAAAGTTTAATTTGGTTGTTTTGTTAGATCTTAAGAAGGCATTTGATACAATCGACCATGGTATTCTGTTGAGCAAATTAGAACTTTATGGCATAACGGGAAGTGCTCTGTCGATGATACGTTCATACTTATCTGATCGTAATCAAAAATGTCAGTTGGGTGACCTTATGTCAACTGAAAGGCGTGTTACATGTGGTATTCCTCAAGGGTCTATTCTTGGCCCTCTCTTTTTCCTTGTATACATAAATGATCTTCCAGAATGTTTAAATCAGGCTACTCCTCGGCTGTTTGCCGACGATACTAATCTTACAGTAGCTGGTGAAAGTATTCAGGAAATTGAGTTGAACATGAATAGTGATCTTGCATGCATAAATGAGTGGCTTTTGACCAATAAACTGAGCCTTAATGTTACAAAAACAGAATTTATACTCATAGGTTCAGCTCATAAACTAAACAACCTTGTTACACAGCCAGATCTCAAAATTAATCATAAAAAAATTAAACAAGTCTGTAACGCTACCGTACTTGGAGTAGAACTTGATGATAAATTATCTTGGAATAGACACATTGATAAAGTTGCTAAAAAAGTTACCTCGGGAATAGGAGCTATCAGGAAAATTCGTGATTTCGTTGATCGAGACACTTTGATTTCTATCTACAATGCCTTAATTAATCCTTATTTTGATTATTGCAGTGGGGTATGGGATACCTTGGGTGTCGGACTTTCAAACAGGCTTCAAAAACTCCAAAATAGAGCTGCTAGAGTCATAATGAACTTTGGAAATGATATTTCTGGACCAGAAGCAATAAAAGCGTTAGGATGGGAAACTTCTTGAGACTCGACGAGCCAAGTCCAAAGCAAAAACAATGTACAAGGTTTTAAATAACCTGGCTCCGAGCTCGCTTGCGGAACTGTTTGAACAAAAGATAAATATTACTCAATACGACCTCAGGGGCTCTTCTACCTCGCTGCAGTTGCCTCAACCAAAAACTGAAAAGTTAAAGAAAAGTTTCCCATACGATGGAGCTAGAGTTTGGAATTCTCTACCTGCAGATGTGCGTAATTCGGATACATTGACAATATTCAAAAACGGAATTCGTGCTCATACCTCCTAAATTTTTTTTTCTAAATTAAATTCTATTCTTCTGTAATTCAATTCTTAAATTTATGCATGCCTTATTTGTCATACTTGTGTTCAGTATAGCGTATCGTAGATGTGGTTCATTGTACTATATAATATGTATGTAATGTATATAATTGTATAATATTATGTTCTTAAATATGTTATTCACACGCCCCTCGTGGAAACCAGCTTTAAAGTTGACGAGGCTAGCGTGTGGCTTTTAAATAAAGTTTTACTACTTACTACTACTATCCTCCGCAGAGGCGTTTATATGCGCGCTGGTGAAGGACGAAAACAGAAAAAATCCTCTGCCAGACTTGTAAGCCAATATGGCATCAAACCCTTCCATCGCAAAGGAATCACGTTAAAATATATAAATAACGACCTCAACACAATTATATTGGTCACAAATATCACTATACGTAAAACCAAAACGAAAAACGAACGAATGGTTAGAATATTTGAAGGATCACAAAGGATATCGCTTGAAATCTGGTAGTCTTCGGTTCCCCTTCCCTCGCGCGTTTTCCCCTCTTGATAAGTCTAACTCGTTCCTCTAGCTCACCTCTAACTCGTTCCTACAAGACATGCAAATAGACTTAACATTGCACGTTTTGTTGGTACTGTGCTCACGGCATTCTTACTTACAATTGTAAGATCGAAGCTAAGCATATCTGTTTCGCAATTCCAAGCTACTCCTAAAACCTTTTGTCGTGTTTTATTCCCACGCACAGCTAAGAAGGTTTTCTCGGCATTTTCGCCCACGCATTCTTGTTTTGCGTCACCAGCTATAGATATCTTATCTCTTAATTGTGCATCATTCGTCAGCCCCCTGCGTTAATTAAATTTGTCTTGCGCAATCCGATCCCTAGCCCTTTGAAATAGCGCGTAGACCTCATTGCTTGAATTCTCACCTGAAACTAAACCATCAACATTGATTTTTTTACTATATTTCTTCCAATTTAACAATTTTATTGGTCTAACACTAAGAAAATATCGTGACCTTAAACATGTACAATCAAAGCGTGGCCTTAACATCAGTTAAAGGACTGGCGATATCTGCAAGAATTTTTGGGGTAAACGTTATTTTTAGCCTTATTCAAAAGTAACTTAACACTTACTCTTACTCTAAAGCAAACCGCCATTAGCAAACTTTCAAAATTCATTGTGAAAAACAAGCTTTGGTGGCGCGATGTCTCCCCTCTCTCAGTATTAGACGCCATTTTGGCAAACGTTGAAATGACTACGGTCACTTCAATGCTGAATATCTCATTGCCTAGGGATCACCGGGAGCATTCCAGCATTATTAAAGTTTAGAGATTTGTCTTGACTTTTTCGCAAAAATTATGAAAATCGAATTATCGGAATTCCAGATTATTTAGTTTGAAAATTGTAAAAAGGCGCGGAGTTGAGTTAACACGCAGCGACGACATGACCAGCTTTAATAATCAAAAAGAATATTTAGAAGACTTAGGAGTTATTGAAGACTTAGGGTTGGTGTCTTCAGTATTGTCTTTGACTGACGCCCATTGACCGTACTTTCATTTTTTTATACCCTGGGCATTTATTTGGAATGGAACCTAACCATTTATTACTGCACTGGATTAAATGACCGATACAATGACGGTTCAATCCAATCCTTGACCCTCTAGCTGTGGGGAAGGACGGCTGGATCGTGTACGTATTTCCAGAAGAGCTGATCCTGGGGGTTTTGTGGCAAATCCGGAGCTGTGATCCCTCCACGAGGTCAACTGAGTGTTAGCATAGGCGTACGGGGCCTAACTTTTAGGGGCGAGGGCAGTGAACATTTTACCCAACTGACACTGAAAATGCCCGACTATTAATTAAACCTTACTCCACCCATCCCGCCTTGCCCATATAGGTTTCAGTCATAGATGATTCGAGTCTTCACGGCGAATTAATGTGATTATGTAATTGGGAATGTTTTCGTTGTGTTGATTAACAAAAGAGTAATCGTAATAGTCAACTCATATAATTAATAAATTATCTATTAAGTTACATATAGTTGAAATTATCTATCATGCACAACATCGGAGTGCGCACTAACCAATCAGTGCCGTTTAATTGTATCTAAATTTAATAGACAGTATCGAATGAAACATATTGTTCAAATTTTAATCACAATAGTTTACAAGTGCACAGAATAACAGCCTTGTGTAAGTTTAGTAACCACAGTATGTTGCATCACTTTGTCTCTCTATGAGTTTGGTGCAAGGTGGAAATTACACATGTATGTACAAACTCTCGTCAGATGATCACCATAACAATAAGAGAGGTGAAGTTTATGCGTGTTTTCTCTGTTGGTTCATGATTTAATGTCTGTTTATTGGAATTAATATTTCACTAGTAATAAATAAAAATTTACTTATGTACAACCCATAAACATATACAATATTAAAGCATTGTCAAAAGAAGTATGATTGTCTGTTCTTTCGGCTTCCAAAAATGTCAATCATACTTTCCATGTCACTTTCTACAGTTCTGTTCGTATATGCGCGTTCCATGCAGAGAAGCGCTAGGCCACTCAAAGGCTCTTGGCCCATGGTAGAACGTGTGTATTTACACGACGTAAACCACTGAAAGACCTTTCCGCAGAACAGGAGGTGGCGAGTATTGTAGCCAAAATAGAACACCCTCGGTGAAACAACGGGAGAACTTCGTGGAGCCCAATTTGATACATCTTCACCGCGATTGTTGCGGCATTTTTCACCTTTGCAGTATCCTTGGCTGTATCATTGGTTATTTTTTTCTCAGCCGGTGGTCATACCCCTTCCAACCATTTTTTCTCAATTTGCTTGGCAGGAAATAAATTTTCCTATTTTTTGAAAGAGCATGGTAATGGCAATTAATTAGTATGAAAATATTTTTTCTCAGTCTCATTCAATATGCTAATTAGCCAATATGGCCGACGTCAAATTAGTGAAAATCCGATGTGGTTTCGGTATCACTCTTTAAATGTGCTTGCAGTCATGCCAATGTAGCGTTTAGTGTTGTTTGTGTTGTTTGTGGTGACAGTTGCCTTGTATACTATGTCCTTGGTCGTCCACTGTTTCTGAAGTGGGCATGCGTTCTCATCTCTGCAGCTGCAACTGTTTGTGTTATTGCTAAGTGCCTGTGCTTGGTTACTCCTAATTATGCGTGTGTCATGCTTAGTGATTATGGACTTGACATTGTTCATGTAACTATAGCCGACCAGCCTCGTTCCCAGGCTCTTTAATGAACTTCGCGGGGAAAACGCTAAGCGCGCGCGGGTGCTTGGGGAGGTTGGAAGACGCGAAGAGCCTGGCAGAAAACGAATCCAAGATGGCCGACAATGCAAATTACTTTCATGCAAATGAGGTAGAAATCGGCCATTTGTTGAATACTTTCGAAAGACCTATTCATGAATCGGTACTCTCGGGAAGAATACTTTGTGCGAAAGATAATTGTATTGCTCAAAGAGCTTTTTTTCATGAAAACGGCATCGTGCATCATTTCCGAGTCAAACACAAGGACGAATTTTCCTTCTCTGAAAGGGAAAAATCTTTAAGAACACGAAGACAGCTACACGAACAAGAGACACGGGAATGTGTTGAAAAGATATTTGAACATCGCACGAGTAAGGTGGGTAACATGTGGGTTGTTTGAATATTTATACTTTACCTTAAAATAGTATTTTAGTATAATCAGTTTTTGCATGTTAAATTTTACTAGAATGAAGTTGAATACCTTGATGTGAGAGTGACATCTTGTGGCCGTAATTTAGAATGTGTGGTACATTCTGAGCGTGAGGCAGTGCAGTGAATGTGCTTGCTATTGTATCATGGTGGCACTTTAAGTCCATATAGCAAGGGAAACAAGCCATGTGATGTTGAAATTGCTAGACAGGGATTACATGCAAAATTTCACTGTTGGTATATTGACCCAAAGGACAAGTATACCGTATCTTTTCAGACAGAATGTTTTTTTGTTAAACGGGTAAGATTAGTTTATAATTTTGAAATATTTCAAGCTTGAGTTTAGCTGATTTATTGTGTAGATATTGACTTGTTTAGGTAATCGTGAACCAAAATCCACTCTCAACTTAATGCTGTTTAGCTGTTACTCTGAATAACAGCACACAGCTTTACTCCTCAATTTAACCCATTAAGCTCCAGAGCTTCCCCATTGACAAGTAAAATCGTCTGGCGTTTGTCAAAAACAAAAAAATAAGGGCGCACTGGGGTGCATTGCGACTTAATGTGTTAACTAGAGACATTGTCAAATTTTGTGGTTAATCCATTAAGCTGCAGAGCTTCCCCAGTGACAAGTAAAATCGTCTGCCGTTTGTCAAAAAAAAAGTAGGGCGCACTGGGGCGCATTGCGACTTAATGGGTTAATGTGTTGACCATTAAGGTACAATATGCCCTACTTTGTTACTTACCCTGCATAATGTGAATTTTTACTCGACGGAATTAACTAATAAACAATCTCTCTGCCAACTAGTGTTAACTGCCCTATCTGCCCCCTGGTAACCTATGTATATGCAACTGATCTTTAATTAATCCATGTACATACAATACATAATACAATTTATCATGTTATTTAAGGATCACAGGTCTGACATAACCACATCATTTGGTGACCTTGGTATTGTTGACCAGACAGCATCTGATGGAGAGTTGCAACAAATGTCTGAAGACCCTTTACTGGATATCCTTCAGAAAGTCTTTCATCACGAAAACTTTAGGGGTATGCAAAGAGAAGTGATTGATCAAATTATGGACAATAAAGATATTCTGACCATCATTCCAACAGGAGGAGGAAAATCATTGTGCTATTGGATTCCTGGCATGGCAACCCTGGGAGTAACAGTTGTAATTACACCATTGATAGCACTACTGAATGATCAAGTTGCAAAACTCAGGAATCATGGAATAAATGTGTGTTGCATTAGCTCGTCTATGTCATCCGAAGAGAGAGACCTCATTTTCATGAGCTAACCAAAGAAGTTCCATCTTTCAAGCTTTTTTACCTGACACCTGAATCTGCTCTTTCACCTCACGTTACAGCTTGTTTTAAGCAAATGGTAGCAAACAAAACCCTTGCTCGGTTTATTATTGATGAAGCACATTGTGTAGACACTTGGGGACAAAGCTTTAGACCCTCCTATGGTTGTCTTCATGAACTCAAACAGTTTGAACGACAATGAAGCTCTGAAGCAATTTAAGCTCTGGAGCTTAATGGGTTAAAGCAAAGAGAGTCCATAATAACATGCCTGCTTTATATAGCTATAAAACTGATAATTTAATAGTTATATGTACAAATATTTTCACTATTTTTGTACCGAATGATATAAATATTTGTATTGGCAAGTTTACAAAGATCAACTCTTTTCACAATAACCTTTGCCTTGGGGAATATATTTGCTTGGTTCAAATAGGCGAGGGGATTCTGCTCGGGATTCTGCATGAATGTATTTCTAGTATAATAGCATGCATAACCGAAAAAACATGCATGGAACAATATCATACATATAGAGGTACCGGTATACTGTATCATACCCATTTATAACTTAACCTTTTCATGTAAAGTCATAATGGGTTAGAGTTAGTAAAATAACTGAGTATATGGTACATTACAAAAAAAGTAAAGCAAAAAACAAATTGTCGGCTGGTCATGGTTTATGGTGCATTTAATACAGTGACAATAATCTGTACTGTCCTACGGTAACTTTATTTGGATGTGGTAGAATATGAAAAAATGAAGTATTGTCATACCTGCAAATCTTTTGGGCTTCGACTCCGCTGCAGCTTTGGAATCTGGTGTTAGAGCATGCTTCTCCGGTCGACTTCTAATTGTACTGTCATATATAAAGTCGCCTTTTGGAGAGTGTGGTGGTGTAGATAAAGTATTGCCATCATCAGAGTCTGAAAATTTGTTCATTGAAAATAATTTCAAAAATCCATAAGTAATTTAAATGATAATTATTTAAGAATTCAGATAGTTATATTCTTTTATATAGTGCATTTTATTATGCCTGCACATCAGAATGTAATTAATACCATATATATAAATTATAAAATGAACATCATATTTAACAATACCTCCAACATCAAGTTGCTGAAACGACGTGTTCAGTTCTTCGTCAGCTGAGATTACTTCTGCAAGGAAAGGGCACACGATTTAGAAATAAAATTTACAACTTCAAAAACACGTGGTGTCGATCAAAACAATGACATCAAAGCATATACACTCCAGCGATATGTAAATTCTACACATATAAATAAAATTACCTTCAGGCGGTTCTTTGTGGAAAGATTCGTCAGAATCATCCATGACAACATAAACAACAATCACGGATAAAAAAATTCCCAAAAACGCAGCTAAAAATTTACAAATTCTTCGATTTGTCAGATATCGGTCGAAATTCACCAGATATCGGTCAATTTCTGCCAGGCTCTCGCGTCTCCCGCTCCAACCTCCCCAAGCACCCCCGCGCGCTTAGTGCTTTCCTCGCGAAGTTCACCCGAGAGCCTGGGAACGAGGCTGATAGCCGACCATGACTGTATTCCTGTTAGAAATTTTATGTTACGTTGTTTGTGGCTGGATGGAAAATGTTTGTCAATTAAACTGAGGAAATTGCGTCCTATATTGGTTCTGACACTCTTACTAAATAGAGGATTGAACCAAATGATATTGCGGTGCCTATATTTCTGCGTTTTTGTTGAGATGCTTGCTGCATGTAGCTAAGTGTCTGGTTAAAATCACTGTGCCTCATAGGCGGATTTTCTGGGGGGGTGCGGGGGGGTGCACACCCCCCCAAAAATATTTTGCACCCCCCCAAAAAGTTTTCCCACCCCCCCTAGAGAAATTTGCACCCCCCCAAAAAAATTTAAATGCTCATTGGGATAAATGACAGTAGTGTGATTGAAATAAAGATTTTGAACTAAGTAAGACTAAAAACAAGGATTTTGAACTAAATAAGACCAAAAATCTCAAAATTTTCTGGGGACTTTGCCCCCTTACCCTGTGCCCCCAGACCCCTGCTGCAGCTTGCTCGGCGGCGGTACGCACCCTGTCGCTCACCTCCCCCTCTAAATTTTTGGCACCCCCCCTAAATTTTCGGCACCCCCCCAGAGCAAAATCTGAAAATCCGCCTATGCTGTGCCTTACTGCATCTTGATAAATGGGTGCTGATTCTCGAAATGTGTCCTGGTCAGATGAAAGAAGTGAAATGCGCTTATTGATTTATATTGGTATAGTTGTTTTGCGATGCTTGGTGAGTGGTTTGAATGTTTATTAATGTATAATGGATCATCATTGGGCTTCCTATACGGTTTGTATTTTCCGTTATTAAAGTCGAAAGTAACGTCTAAAAGTTTACTATTTTTAAATTTATTTCAGCTGTGATTTTAGGTCAAATTGTTCGAAAATCTTATGGAGTACTTTTCTCGTTTTATCTGCCTCTTAGACTTGCCTTTCATGATTGCCAATCCGTCGTCTCTATACAGGCCAATGTTTTCTTTGCCAAACTTTTTTCCTAGGTGTTTAAAATGAAAGGGCCTACAAGTTCGCAAACTTCAGCACAGTTATAGCTACCCATGGTAACATCAAATAGGTTGCTGCTTTCTCTCTTTAACCAAGGTTTCCGTTGTTGAAAAGGAGTGATTTTCTCGCATGTTTTATAATTGAAATTCCGTCTTTGGAAATAGTTGTCAAATTTGAAGCCCAAGATAATGCTTGGTCAAATTGATGGACAAAAATCAACAATGTCAAATGAAATAAAAGTGTGCCTGCTTTTTAGTGAAAGTTTCACTTTGCAACTATTGTGATTACAGGGCAAAAATTCACATAAGTGACTCAGATAGGCATAGATGTATAGAGTAAACAATCCGAGGGGAGCTTACACTTGATGTTCTATATTACAATTTATTATATGGATATGTGTGTTTTACCGGAAACTAAAACACTCATATTTTCCATATTTCACTATAGTGAAATATGAAAAAAATATGTAATGCGTGTGTTTCCTCGCGCGACCCGTCCTAGAGCGGTTGTCAAATAAAGACTGTTCTTATTGAGTTTCTTTTCATTTTTGTTCATATAATAAAAAAACATACACGGCGGCTCAAAGATATGAATATTAATTTCTCGTGTTAAAAACAATATTTTACCACTCGAAAATAATATTCAATCTTCTCGCCACCGTGTAATATCCTCTATATATAGGATTCAAAGGCGTAATATTGTTGAGACATTGAAACATTATTTTAATAGCTACAGTTGTTTATTTAATGTTATTTTTCTATCAGTTTAATGGGAAATTTCGAAAAAGTTTGATAAATTGTCGATCTAAATTGCCTCTTTTATAAATCGTAATTAACTCTGTCTTTCCCCCCGCAACACCCGAATCCCCATAAGAACGGATAATCAATAGTTCAATACACAAATAAACATGGCGATGTACGAGTGGGTGTCGAAAATTGAGAACAATTTTTCGACAAGATTGGGCTGCAGCAGTAACGTCTAAACGATATTCTATTTTAGGGTATTACTGTGCTCAATTTGAGCCGCGACTTTCGCCACAAAACCGATGTCAATTTCATATTTTGACAATTTCAATATATACGAGACAAACAGTTTTCATTGTCGAATGCGTTGCAACTTGCCGTTGTCATTTTGTGTGATTTTGTCGGCGATCTTTATAGACTTGGTAGGTTGTACGATTCATAAACATTTTATATTACTGACGTGAGTTTTTATAGAAACTACTCGAATCTGTAATGAAACATTCATATTTGCATATGCAATCAACCTACATTAGTCGTTACAAACTTATTTCATTTTCTTCGCTATAAATTAATACCGTATACAGGTTGCTTGTTTATGCAAGGTTATTAAGAAGGCAGATTCTCGTATTAGTTAGGAAACTGATAATTGTATATGTAACTCTGACACATCTGTTCATACGAATGCGGTAGAAATTGTTTATTTATTTGTTGTGAAATACTAGGCTTGTACTTTTGAAGATTTAATACACTTGTTTACACTGCAGTCAATATACCCTGAAGTGCAGTTGTTTGTATACTGTATATTTATTAATATAACATAGCCATAGCTAGATAGTGCATCCCTGATATAAAAGTTGAAGCCAAGAATTTCAGCGGTTTCCCCCATGGGAACAGACGGCCATATTGGGAATTCTCACTCTTTGATATTTATTATATTGTGAACTATAGATTTGCGTTGTTAAAACTCTGTTAAATCTTTTTATCAAGGAGTTTTACCTTAAAATTTCAAAGCGGGACAGTTTGCGGAAACTACGTTGTTTACATGCAGATCTAGTTCTCGCCTTCGAGTTGGATTTTGATACTAATTCATGGAGCGTATATTTGTGTGTAATTTTTTCTGTCTTTCATCGCGAGTGTTTCTCGAAAGTTCGAAACTTTATGATGAGCATGTCATGCAGAATACGGACCCAGCTTTAGAACAAACGGTAAGTTAGCATAAATTTGAGTTATGTCTGCGTCAACGATACATTTCTTGCCTAAAACTTGTTGTGAATTTAACTTCATACTGTACACAAACCAGACCAAAACAGCTGACTTATAAATGTCAACATGTTCCTTGTATCACTTGTTATATTTTGTCTTATAAATACGTTCATTTGTCCAGACTGACCAGACAGTCATTCAATCATTGGTGGTTAAAGAGTACTAGTTTGTTCAAACACTTCACACACTCTTCACATACTGTAATTACACTTTGGGATGGCTTGAATAGCCCGCCACGATCCTTTAGAGCCAGGAAACTGGAAGGCGCATATGTGCTTTCTGAACCAAGTGCCATGAAACATTCACGACAAAGAGTACTGCCTTTGACTTTCTTTGCTACATACCCAGCAAATATGGCGTCGACGTCGACCTTTCGTTTATTGAGCTCATCAACTCTTTGTATTTGGTTCGTTTTCTTTACTCTTTGGTTACTGGTTTCCCACTTTAAAAATATACAAAAGCACAGTGAAACCGTTCCTTCTTTAAATTATGTGTTTAAACCTCGTTATGCGGTGTTTCGAAGCCGTAAACATAGACCGCTATCGACATTCGTCAAGCATGGTTTCATCTATTTGGGACTTTGTTCACAGATTTCGCTACTGCGATGTGGAGACGTCGCTATCAATCCCGGGCCGGAGAAGCGGCCAAAATCTGTCTTGAACTATTTTTTTCAAAATGTGAGGAGCTTGAAAACTATATCTAATGATCGGACTTCGAACGAATGCAAGATGTTGATATTGCAAGATGTAGTTTACAGCCGTGACCTTGATATCATATGCTTAACTGAGACATGGCTGAATGACTCCATAAACAATTGTGAAATACTCCCATTTGGTTATAACGTCTATCGTAAAGACCGTTCAAACAGAGTCGGTGGCGGAGTCCTTATAGCTGTGAAATCATGTTATTATTCAAGTGAATTGCATGTGGCTTCAGACCTAGAGGTTGACCTTGTAGAAATGGAATTAACACGGAATAGAAAGATTCTGTTAATTAACTGCTATAGACCACCCAGTTTAATTGATTTTGTTCCTAAATTATCTTCGCTTTTAACATCGATATCATTTTCGTCGTATTCTGGTGTCTACATTGTCGGCGATTTTAATTATCCTGAAATTAGATGGATAAACGGCTCTGGATTTGCAAACTCTACAACTGGGGATAATGAATTATTTGCCAATCTAATTTTGGATTATAATTTTTTTTTAATTTGTTAATCAACCGACTCGTAATAGCAACCTATTGGACTTAGTATTTACCAATTAGATAGATAGATAGATTTAATAAAATCTATATTTTACATCAAATACTACGACAATATGTATAAAAAATCTATAACAAGGTTTATCATGCAAATGTTTAAAAGTTAATTATTACTCCCGAACTCCTATTCAATATTGAAACTGGTCCATATTATACTGGACTTTCCTCTGATCACTGCCCAGTAACGTCTGAAATTGGCGTTTCTCTTAAATTTAAGAACTCCAGTCAGAGATACCATTTTGATTATTCAAAAGCCGACTACAATACAATGAATGAGCAATTTACTATGCTACCATTGAGTAGTGGAGTAGACAATGTTAAGTCCCAAGAGGAATTCGATTCAGTCTGGGAAATTTGGAATGATCTCGTGTTCTCTACACTAAATGATTGTATACCTAATTTTCCACCTTGGATTCGGAAAGACTTGGCCAAGGCAATCAGAAAAAAGCGGACTCTATGGAAAAGAGTCAGAACTTCAAACGACAGCAATTTAAAAGAAAGATTTCGTAAAGAAAGGCAGAGGATAAAAAATTGGATTCGTTCAGAGAGAAAGAGATATTTGGCTGACATAGCTAATGAAGCATACCTAAATCCAAAACGGTTCTGGTCCTTCTTTTCATTTAAACATCGTCAAAATTCAATCCCCGACAAAGTCTCTTACAATCGAGTGAGTGTTACTGATAACTATGCTAAAGCAGAGACGTTTCTTCATTTCTTTCAATCGGTATATACTGACCATGAGTCATGTTTTCCGGAAAACGTTGAAAGTAGTGCAACAAATTCAAGTACTAACTATCTTAATTCCATTCTAGTCTCAACAAATGAAGTCGAAGAAATGCTACTTTCACTTGATTGTTCTAAGGCTATTGGCCCAGATAACCTTCCTTCTACTATTTTAAAACATTGCGCTTCATGATTAGCCCCATCTATTACTACGTTTTTTAATTGTTCTTTTACAAACGAGTATTTCCTCTCGGTCTGGAAAAATGCAAATATTTGCCCCGTTCACAAAAAGGAGAAAAAAGATGAAGTTATTAACTATCGGCCTACTTCGCTTCTATCCATTTTATCCAAGGTTCAAGAAAAATGTGTTCTCGAGCATTTCCTATCACATATCTCAACTTGCTTATTCAACAAGAAACATGGTTTTACGAAAGGCTTATCATGCACTACCCAACTAATTGAAGTTTTCCACGAAATCGGCTGCGCCCTTGACAAAGGCCTTGAGATTGACCTTATCTACTTGGACTTTTCTAAGGCCTTCGATTCCGTTTGCCATGGAATTACTGGTTCATTATTAAAGTGGTTTGCCAGCTATTTAACCAACAGAAAGCAACGTGTAGTGATAAATGGTAGTTTTTCCTCGTGGACAGCAGTTCAGTCTGGAGTACCTCAAGGTTCTGTACTTGGACCCATACTTTTTCTCCTGTTTGTCAATGACATGCCTCAAGTTTTAAATTCTGCTAAATTGGCAATGTTTGCTGACGACTCCAAGTGCTATAAAATAATCAAATCCTTGGCTGATATTACTACCCTTCAAGTTGACCTAACTTTACTTCATTCATGGTCAATTGCGAACGAACTTCGCTTTCAACCATCCAAATGCCACAATTTACGCATTAGCAGGAAGAAGAACAGTCCTGAACGTGTTTACATTCTCAATGAAACTGAAGTAGAAATAGTTAGTAAAGAAAGAGATCTTGGCGTCATTGTAACAAAGGAACTGAAGTGGGATGAACACATAAACTTAATTGTGTCTAAAGCTAATAAAATGTTGGGATTTCTGAAGAGAAACTGTTTCATTAAACTGAACAAGAATACCTTAACGTTGTTATATACTTCACTTGTAAGATCTCATTTTTGTTTTGCTTCAGAAGTATGGGCTCCACAATCTACGATTAAGAACATATTGCTAATTGAGAACAATCAAAGACGAGCCACCAAGTTTATATGCAGTAATAAAAACTACAGCTATAAAGACCGTTTAATCTGACTTAATTTACTCCCGCTTAACTATTGGTTGGAGTACCTGGATCTGGTATTTTTATTCAAGTGTAAGTCTGGATTGATCCATCTAGATCTAGACAATTATGTCTCATGCTGTAGTACAAATACGCGGCGGGGTAGTACTGCCCTGTATCTAATGTCCAGCATTCAAGAACAAGTTTGTTTCATGACTCTTTTTTTATTCGAGTTGCTAATCTTTGGAATGCAATATCAGACACTATTAAAGCTGAAACATCGATAAATATATTTAGAAATAAGCTTAAATCCTTTTACTTCACTAGACTTCACCAGGTCTTTGATGGCGACAATATACGAACTTATAAACTAATATGTCCTAAATGTCGCCAAATTAACACTATGTCTGTTGTACTTGTTAATGTTTTATTACCTCCGCCAGGAGGTTATGTAATCATCTGGGTTTGTATGTATGTGTGTGTCTATGTGTGTATGTGTGTATGTGTGTATGTGTGTATGTGTATGTGTGTATGTGTGTGTGTATGTGTGTTTGTCTGTGAGCACGATAACTCAAAAAATACCAAACATATTCATACGAAATTTTTTGAATGTATTTCCCATCGGCCAAGGAAGAATTGATTAAAATTTGGTTGAATTTGGTTAAAAATTGAACGAGAAATGAACAAAAGTTTGTCTTGCTTTTCCCGGTCCATTAAAAAAAACTCACTGAATGCGTAATTAGGTCGTGTATAATTTATGCACGAAGTATACAGGGTAGATAAAGGTATAGAAATAATGTAATTACCTCCCCCAGAGGGTTATGTAATCATCTTGTTATTGGTATCTTTTTAGATTATATACAATTGTAAATCTCACTTATATAAGTGAGGCTGCTCTAAAATCGTGTGCTTTACAACGAGTAGCGGGCGGAGGTATGCAGTCTCTGAATGCCCTCTAGTTGTGTATGTGTATTATAGCTATATGGGTGTTTAATGCCTTGTAACGGACGTTAATGTCCTATTGCATTTAACACCTGCCATTTGGTAAATCTTTAAATAAATAAATAAATAATATATGAGATTGCGGCTTTCTTGTATGGAGAAATTGTAGACACATTTGGACAGTCAGAGTAATCTTCTCTTCCATCATGGTCCTCCACCTCCAGGTCGTACTTTCTTTTTAGAGCAGCATTGGTAATTGTGACCTCCTTGCCATTGACATTGCTCGAATCTTCAAGGACAGAAAGAATGTCTATTGGGTCACGTTTCTTGCAGTTACAATTTTCCCTTCAATATGGCTTCGTAGTAATAGCCGCTTGTAAGCTGCAGTAAATTGCAGTGTAGTAGGATTGTTGTTCAACCCTCCACAAGGTCGAATTCCACCAAAGAACAATTCAAAATTATCCTGACTCATTTTATAAGTAAGCAAATACTTCAGTGGGCCCGATTCGGATTCGACCAAATCATGAAACATCTGCGTTATGCTTAGAATACCTGTGAGGAATCCCACAAATCCCGTCTTTCGCTTTGTCTTGCACATTAGTTGACCAACAGTGTTTTCAAACCAAGAATGTACTCGTATGCATATGTATGGAATTAATCCCATGTGCTCTTGTTGGTTAGACGTAGTGGCGCTTTATAGCCTTTAGCAAGTGGGTTTCTGGGGTTGAGAATGTCAAAAAGTTGATCGAAATTCTTGATAAATGCCACTGTAGCTTCACACCTTTGAAATTCTGGTAACTTTAAGTTATCACAACAAAATTTTAAGGCGTCTGCCACACTAGAACTGAAAACTTGGGCAGCTAAATTTCCTTTCATTTTTTGCTGTTTCCAATTGATGTGTGCTTTCTTCAGCTTATTTCCAAGCCTGAGCCCTTCTTCATCTTGCAACTTTTGTAGTATTTTGAAGTATTCCCATTCAATCTTTGTACCGTCTTTATCAATTATTATCCCATATTCTCCAAGAGTATTTCTTACAAGCTTGAACATATGACAAATGTCCAGGAATACATAGATTCGCTGACTTGGATCTTGAGGATGAATGAGGTATGTTAACATGTTGGAAGGATCCAAACGTGCACCAAGAGCTGATAGCATACTAAAATGGTAGGATGGTCCGTCACATGTGAGAGAGACGACTCTGACTCCAGCATCATGGAGGCGTTGGATGCAAATTTTAACAAGTTTACCCGCTCCTTACTACTAAGCCCGTCAAAAAAAAATACACACATGGTACCTTCCATGAATTTTCTAAGCTCACAACCATAAATACCAGTGCATCCTTTGCAATGGGTAGGGTGTCATCATCTTTGCCACTGCCAAGATCTACATACCCTTGATATTTTTTTCCATCCCATGCAATATGCTTTTTAATTGCCATTTCATCTAACATTAGAGAACACATTATTTATTTTCCATTCTTCTTTGCTTTTTCTACCTTCAGTTTTAAAGCTTCAAATGCTGGCTTTGTGAATCCAGGATCAGCTGGGACTTTACTGTACCATCTTCGGATTTGTGATTGACTGGGTAGGGCTAAGTTGAATGTTTTCCGAACGAATGAATATGCCTTGGCTGAATAAAATGATTTCAATTCAGGAGAGTATTTACATCCTTTTTCCGATTTCTTCTTCGACGCCATTCGTTTTGTTATAGCTAAAGGTAGTCCTGAGAATGTTTGGTCAAGCATGTCCTCACAGTCTGAAGAGATCAGATCTTTTTTTCTGAGTTCCTTTGCAATTTCTTTTAAGGAATATACCTTTTCCTTCAAGCGACGTGAACGTTGTTGTGATATTTTGAGCTTTTTCTTCAAGGATTCAATCTTTTCCTCTGATTTATTTAATTTTTCTTGCAGATTTGAACTTGTCGCCGTAGGTTGTACATTACTCTCCTGATTTGGTTGAAGAATCATGTCTGCTGATGAGCTCTGGTTATCACTTATATTGTGTGATGTCATGATAGTATTCTTACTACTCGGTTGATCTGCTAACAGGCTTTCTTGAGGGTTATCTGGAATGGTTGGAATTTCTTGATGTAGGGAATCATGTGCAGATATGCTTGCTTGATCTTGACCTTCATATTGATTTTCACTAATGATTGCTGATTCTGGAAACGTTTCCAATTCTGGTTCAGATTCACAAATCAATTTTCTTGGCAACTTGCGGCTCTTGGTAGCCTGAATAACAATTATGATAATAGCGAACTTAAGATCTACACAAACACAGAACACCCTTCCTCAGGAAGTTAGAAGGGCCTTTGTTTTTAAAGTGAATGTTTACTTCATTTTTGATAATAGTTACAAAATACACAGAAGTTGTATTATGTTTAAAGCCACCTTGGCAATAATTGTGTTTCACAGAATTGACTATACATGGGAAGGGTCATACAGTATAGTCATAAAGTGCAGTCATAAAGTACATACAATAATTTTTTAAGGGTAACATTTTGCTTCCCTTTCATTTTGACTATGCCAGCTTATTTATCTGTACAGTACATTCATTTGATAGCATTATCGTGACTGTTTAAATTAAGAGGCTTACATTTCAAATTTTATTAAACAAAACAACATGCCTTTTTGGATGACTTGGAAACATCTTAAATCTTGTTGGTTCAGCATCTGGTCTCAGGCGGACAGTTTGCCCAGTTCTATCAATGAATGTTTCCTTAAAGTGATCCGAACATATGCACGATGACTTTTTTGGCGACCAATCTTGGCGTCGGATATTATGCTTCCACTGCTTTCTCTTCAGTAGATCTTTAAGTAATCTGTAGATGTTGGATAAATTGGTTGACTGTAACTGTTAACTAGTACTTTGAGATTGTTGAAATTAATCAGTCTAGTATCAATAAAGGACTTGCAAGGTGTATATTACGTTACCACCACAACTCCTCTCTACCATTTTGGTAAGACAAATTTCTTATTCTATTTACATGTAAACTACATATAGATATAGATGTACTATACTTAATTACATAATGGTAAACTAAGGTACAGGAACTGTAATATTTGATGAAAAATAATAATTTTAAATTATATTTTAAACTAAGCTTTTTTTCAATGTCAGATTTTTTTCTCTGAAACCTTTATTTCTCCTGACTCACATGTAGGGTGTGGTACATTCACATATGTTCAAAGTTTGAAGTGCCCCGACCCTTAATAATATCAAAAATACAGTACCGTAATTTCTGTATTTAGCCCCCCCCCCCTCTGTTAAGCCCCCTCTCTAATAAGCCCCCTTTTCCCGAAACAGAAGATACACGAGCCTGCTTCTCTTTTAAGTCCTCCCCCCCCTATGCAATTATTATTTTTAAATCATGTCTTTTAAAATTAATACAGTATTTTAATTATAATATAGTGCAGCGGTAAGTCCGAAAATGGACATTTTGTTTCGTGTATTTAGAATAAGCCCCCTCTCTATTAAACCCCTTCCTCCAATGATGCTTGATAAGCCTCCCAGTGACTTAATTAATACAGAAATAAGGGTATACAAAGAAATAGAATCACATGTTCTAATAACTGTTGTTGTGCATCAATTTTGAGTTTCTTAAAAACCTACCGGTGAAATGTTCTCGGATATTTTCTCTTAGAGTATGACTCTTCATCACTTTGCCCCTCACTATCACTCCTTAAACCATATCTTTCATCACCAACCTTCACTCTTTTAGAACAGCCAAATGCACAGCATTGCGAACCTCTCTTAACTTTCCCCATGGCTAATAAATTTGAATTAAAGGCACTATTCCACAGGTATCCTATGGTCCTAACATATACTACTTTATTGGCATGCATGCTTTAAATTAATTGCAACCACTGGAAACAAAATAAAGTCAAGGACAGTTTTAATGCACTAATATACAGATCATGCATATAGAGATTGAATGCATGTTAAGTCATGTGGAGATAAAAACAGTAGCTTGCAAACATTTTCTATTATAAGACAATAGAAAACAGACAAAATTGTAGAAATATAAACATAAAACAACTTGAACAAAAATATATTTTTCAAAAATCCTTATAACAATGGTTGATTACTTTTCAATTACAGGATTCACAAACAAATCTAATCATCAAAGACAAAGCTGTATTAATGCTAGATTTTACACCAACTTTCATATAAACATCAAAGACCAAGTCACTGAAGTACAGTGATATATTTAATATTATGAAATGTCCTTCATATATTGATTCCATGCTTGCTTCAACTGAAACACCAAGAGGCAAGACACTAGGAGATATTAAATATGAGTAGTATTATTGTAATACAAATATACTTTAAATAAAATAAAACATTAACAGGTTTCCAGCTCAGTGATTATTTCTAGCCCAATGCAAACATGTTTTGAAAACAACATGATTTTCATATTCGTCATTGGAGTGTAAATAATGTGACCGGCAGCTGCATGGGAAGTATTTTCAAGATTATAAATTGTACTTCGATTATAAATTATGCTATTACCTAGATGCTGTTTTAAAGAATATATAAGTGATTTGCATTTTGCATCGCTAAAGCGTAAAGAGGGGAAATCTTATCGTAAATCGCATTAAACACTTGTTATTAAAAAACATGGCCAATCTGGCCACTCCTGAGTACAGACACAAACGTAATATTTCGGGAAATTCGTATGATTTGCGCTCACCTTTTTTATTCTAAATGTTGCTCTGAATATTTGCCATCTTGCACAACAAATTTCTCGTCTAAAAAGATCAAAATCCATACATACATTATTCAGCTCACTCCCCATTGGGGCTTTTCAGTGAACGATTACATCAAGTATCTCGCTTACCTATATTATGTACTTAGCCTACAGTATCTATTTTTACAACAATTGTGATATTACTTTCCGCTAATCTGTATATCCTAACCCACCCAGTCAGCTTTCCTTATGGGAGGAAACCGGAGTGCCCGGAGAAAACCCACGACTTTCGGCAGAGCGTTGACTTACTCTTTTCACATGAGTGTGATGAGTAATGTCCTCAGCGAGAATCGAACTCAAGACTCAGAGGTGAAAGGCGCGTGCTCTGACAACTGCGTCGATTGCGCCATACCAACCATACAAATTTTCTCGCTCCTTGGGAATCTCCAATATGGCCGCCGGCAACTTTCTGCGACCACGAACTGGCTTCAAAAACGGGCC
Source organism: Trachythela sp. YZ-2020 (assembly GCA_016169945.1). NCBI lineage: Eukaryota > Metazoa > Cnidaria > Anthozoa > Malacalcyonacea > Clavulariidae > Trachythela > Trachythela sp. YZ-2020. Next base: position 237,435 of record JADLSH010000307.1, read on the forward strand.
GCCCGCCCACCGGGATGAACTATCTAGTCTATAATTATTATATCTATGGCTGAAATACACAACGCTATTTATAGACAAGCGAAAAATCATAGCTCATGCAAAACAAACGCAATGCAGTCTTGAAACTTTGCACTTAGGATCTCTGAGTTTCTTTTATGTTATCAAACCATTCGATTACTTTTTGCGTACTTCTCCAGTGGTTTACGTTTAAAGTTTCTCTTAAATTAGAATTGATTTTACAAGATTTTATTTTACTGATTTTTCCGGATTCACTTTTAGCCGGGTTAGTTGGATTGTTTCCGAAATATGTCCTTATGATCTTTTACCTCAAGGTATCCGCTACAGCCTGTTTCACGCAATGTGCGATCATCAAGGCGGAGAGGAATATTCGAAAATCAAATTCTGTATTTATAGTAATGGTCGAAACGTGGGCCTGTGGGCGTTCAATCCTCCATTTAGATTCTCCATGCGTTTTAGTTCATTGTCAATCTTATCTATGTTGCCCTCTGATCCGCGGTGTTTATATGTTTTTGTAAGGTCAGCTATAGTTGCAGGAACAATGTCAAGTGCAAAGTTACTAAACATAACACACGCATAAATAGGAGTAACCAACCACAGGCACTTAGCAATGACACAAACAGTTGCAGCTGCAGAGATGAGATATACAAAGCAACTCTCACCACAAGCAACGCAAACAACACTAAACATTGCATTGACATGACTGCAAGCACATTTAAAGAGCGATACCGAAACCACATAAAATCTTTTCAACACAAAAAATACTCAAATGATACCGAAGTTTCGAAATATATTTGAAAAATAGAAAAAAAATAAACATGATTTCACCATAACATGGTCAATCATAAAACATGCAATTTCGTACACGGGAGGATAAAAAAGATGAAATTTATGTTCGGAAGAAAAATTCTGTATAATAAAAGAAGACAAACAATTTTGAAAGTCGGAAAAGTTGGAAATAGTTTCAACATGTAAACACAAAAACAGATTTCGAATAAAAATGGAATGTTTGAACGCGCACACGCCAACGTTTCGACCATTACTATAAATACAGAATTTGATTTTCGATATTCCCTCCGCTTTGATGATCGCAGGTTCTAGCGGTACCTTGAGCTAAGCGAAAAACTACATAATCCCATCTAGACTGCGTTACAAGCTGCACTGACGAGCCGTTGAACGGCGAAACATGCATGTCTGCAGATTTGACTATATATATATATATATACGTGTAGGTTTAGGTCTACGAAACGCAAAGAGTGCTCGACAACATATAGTTAGAGCAAATTATAGTTTTTCGCTTACCTCAAAACTTGTCTGCAACAGGCTGTTTCATCTGTAAAAGAATCATCAGGCAGTTTACAAGTATCGAAAATAAATGACCGCTTATATGCTTCCTGCCGGGGCGTGGGAGTGTGTGTGGGAGACAATGTGTGCATGCATGGCCTTGTTTGCGTTGTTTACGCGAAATTTGTTACGATGACGACATCGTGAAATTATTTCAGCTCTTTTGTTGAGTAAACAATCCTTGTTTTTTTCTTTCAAAATACTAAATTTTTCTTCTAAACATAAATTGCATCGTTTTGATCCTCCCGTATACGAAATAGAATGTTTTAAAATTTGCCAATTAATACTGAAATCCTTATTGTTTTCTTTCAATGTCCAAATATATTTCGAAAGTTCCGTGTCATTTGCATGCTTTTATGCTGAAAAGATTTAGTGTGGTTGGCCAATTGCTTTGAATGTGGTTGCAGTCATGCCAATGTAATTTTGATCGTGTTTGTGTTGCTTACTGTGACTGTTGCTTTGTATACTATGTCCCTAGTCATGCATTGTTTTTGAAGCGGGCAAATGGTGTTTTTCTACAACTGCAATTGGTAGTGTCCCTCTCCTGTGGCTTGTTATTTCTAGATATGCGTGCATTGTGTTTAGTGATTACTGACTTAATATTGTTCATGCAGCTATAGCTTACTTTAACTGTATTTCTGTTAAAAATTTTATGTAGCTTGTGGTGCGGTGGAAAATGCTTGTCAATTAGACTAAGGAAATTACGTCCCATGTTTGTGCTAACACTCTTGCTAAATGGTGGGTTGAACCAAATGATGTTGCGTTGCCTATTCCTGCGTTGTTTTTGCGGTGTGTGCTGAGTGTAGCTAAGTTCACGATTAAAGTTGCTATGCCTAAGTGCGTTCTGATATATGGGTGCAGATTCCTGAAAAGTTTGCTCATCTGATGAAAGAAGTGCGATGCGCTTGTTAATTGATGCAGGTAGTTGCCTTGTGATGCTCGGTGGGTGATTAGAGTGCATATTTATGTATAGTGGATCGTCATTGGGCTTCCTATAGGGCCTATGTTTTCCATTGTTAAGGTCGAAAGTTACATCTAAAAAGTTTACAATACGTAAATTTGATTCGGCGGTAATTTTTAGGTCAAACTGCTCGAAAATTTTGTGGAGATCTTTTCTTGTTTTGTCTGCTAAACGTGCTGATTTACTTTTTATAATAGCCAAACCGTCATCTCTATATAGGCCGATGCTTTCTTTGCCAAATTTCTTACTCAGGTGGTTTAAAATGAAAAGGCCTACTAACTCACAAATTTCCGCGCCGTCGAAACTGCCCATGCTGACGTCAAACAAACTATGGCTATCTTTTTTTATCCATGAAATTCCGGTATTGAAAAGGAGAGATTTTCTAGCGTGTTTTATTATTGAAATATCGTTTTCAGGTATAGTAGCCAAATTTGAAGCCCAAGATAAAGCTTGGTCCAATAGTTTTTCAGAAATAGATGGGTAGAAATCCACAATGTCAAACGAAATAAAACTGTGTCTGTCCTTATCTTTTATATTGCCAAACCACTGAATAACTTGTTTTGTATTCCTCCATTGATTTAAATTCAGTTTTTCTCTCAAATTGGAATTAATTTTGTCCAAAATAACTTTGCTTATTTTTCCGGATTCGCTTTTAGCGGGATTAATTAATCGGCATTTTGGATTGTTTTCGAAATTTTCTTTGTGATCTTTTAAAGATATAAATGCTTCGCGTTTTTTCATTTTTTCAATTCTGTCGCCGATTCCTAAATTGTTCGAAATGTTTTTTAGTTCTGAATCAATTTCATCTATAGTGTCCTCGGATCCATGCTTATATGTTTTTGTGATGTTGTCATGTAAGAGCTTGTTGTATGTGTCGAGCGAGGTTTCATAAATATTCCTAGTTTTGTCTGCAAAAATGAAAATGTTGGGAGACGAATTGATTTTCTTTAGATCGTTAGTCAAAGATTTCTGAAATTGGTTCCTATATGGCCGAAATTGTAAATTTTCGATTAATTTTATAAGGTCGTCTTCGAAAGGTTTCATTTCCGGAATAGAAGGAGGTGTTTTGTTGGATGCAAGGCCGAAATGGTTGTTTTGCAAGGCCGAAACGCGAAGCATTTATATCTTTAAAAGATCACAAAGAAAATTTCGAAAACAATCCAAAATGCCGATTAATTAATCCCGCTAAAAGCGAATCCGGAAAAATAAGCAAAGTTATTTTGGACAAAATTAATTCCAATTTGAGAGAAAAACTGAATTTAAATCAATGGAGGAATACAAAACAAGTTATTCAGTGGTTTGGCAATATAAAAGATAAGGACAGACACAGTTTTATTTCGTTTGACATTGTGGATTTCTACCCATCTATTTCTGAAAAACTATTGGACCAAGCTTTATCTTGGGCTTCAAATTTGGCTACTATACCTGAAAACGATATTTCAATAATAAAACACGCTAGAAAATCTCTCCTTTTCAATACCGGAATTTCATGGATAAAAAAAGATAGCCATAGTTTGTTTGACGTCAGCATGGGCAGTTTCGACGGCGCGGAAATTTGTGAGTTAGTAGGCCTTTTCATTTTAAACCACCTGAGTAAGAAATTTGGCAAAGAAAGCATCGGCCTATATAGGGATGACGGTTTGGCTATTATAAAAAGTAAATCAGCACGTTTAGCAGACAAAACAAGAAAAGATCTCCACAAAATTTTCGAGCAGTTTGACCTAAAAATTACCGCCGAATCAAATTTACGTATAGTAAACCTTTTAGATGTAACTTTCGACCTTAACAATGGAAAACATAGGCCCTATAGGAAGCCCAATGACGATCCACTATACATAAATATGCACTCTAATCACCCACCGAGCATCACAAGGCAACTACCTGCATCAATTAACAAGCGCATCGCACTTCTTTCATCAGATGAGCAAACTTTTCAGGAATCTGCACCCATATATCAGAACGCACTTAGGCATAGCAACTTTAATCATGAACTTAGCTACACTCAGCACACACCGCAAAAACAACGCAGGAATAGGCAACGCAACATCATTTGGTTCAACCCACCATTTAGCAAGAGTGTTAGCACAAACATGGGACGTAATTTCCTTAGTCTAATTGACAAGCATTTTCCACCGCACCACAAGCTACATAAAATTTTTAACAGAAATACAGTTAAAGTAAGCTATAGCTGCATGAACAATATTAAGTCAGTAATCACTAAACACAATGCACGCATATCTAGAAATAACAAGCCACAGGAGAGGGACACTACCAATTGCAGTTGTAGAAAAAACATCATTTGCCCGCTTCAAAAACAATGCATGACTAGGGACATAGTATACAAAGCAACAGTCACAGTAAGCAACACAAACACGATCAAAAATTACATTGGCATGACTGCAACCACATTCAAAGAGCGATTGGCCAACCACACTAAATCTTTTCAGCATAAAAAGCATGCAAATGACACGGAACTTTCGAAATATATTTGGACATTGAAAGAAAACAATAAGGATTTCAGTATTAATTGGCAAATTTTAAAACATTCTATTTCGTATACGGAGGATCAAAACGATGCAATTTATGTTTAGAAGAAAAATTTTGTATTTTGAAAGAAAAAAACAAGGATTGTTTACTCAACAAAAGAGCTGAAATAATTTCACGATGTCGTCATCGTAACAAATTTCGCGTAAACAACGCAAACAAAGCCATGCATGCACACATTGTCTCCCACACACACTCCCACGCCCCGGCAGGAAGCATATAAGCGGTCATTTATTTTCGATACTTGTAAACTGCCTGATGATTCTTTTACAGATGAAACAGCCTGTTGCAGACAAGTTTTGAGGTAAGCGAAAAACTATATATATATATATATATATATATAGTCAAATCTGCAGACATGCATGTTTCGCCGTTCAACAGCTCGTCAATGCAGCTTGTAACGCAGTCTAGATGCGAGTGACTTCGTATTTATACACCATACTCTTGCCCTCACCAAGCGCATGTGGTACAATAAATATATATTATACGTGTAGGTTTAGGTCTACGAAACGCAAAGAGTACTCGACAACATATAGTTAGAGCAAATGGAAACGTAACTGAACTTAGTAAACATATTTGGCATCTCAAAGATCAACAAATTAAGTATAATATCGAATGGCGTAAAGTTTAACAAGCTAGTCCTATACAAACGTAAACAAGAAATGCAATTTATGCTTATGGAAAAAATACTTTATAATTTGAAAACCAATTATGGCAACTCCCAACAAAGGAAGTGAACTATTGTCAAGCTGTAGGTTGAGCTGATTGGTTGATCTGATTGGTTGAGCTACTCGCCGTATATCAGCTCTTATAATATAGCCAGCCACAATGCTGCAATCTGATTGGTTGTCTACTAGCAGGATATTTTGTGATATCCTATTAGTAGAGCAATATCCTACTAGTAGGGAAAAAAACAAAATGGCTCCCAGATTTGTAAGCATGAATGATGAATAAATTGGAGTTTTGCTTCAAAATAGCACGCCTAAGAACACAAAAAAGGCAACAAAATTTGGAATGAAGGTTTTTGACGGTAAGCCAAATGTAAATATCCGACTCGAGCTCATATAATATTTCTTACATATACAGTGAGTTGCAAAAACAAAATGGAGCACAAAAACTATAAGAGTTTTGCCAACCCGAAAACTTGGAGACTTAATAGAGAAAAAATAGCACGAAAAAACTTCCAGCAATTGGTTACAGGTTAGCAAATGGATTTATAATGTAGAAACTAGTTTAGATATAAGTTTCTTACAAGAAGTAGCTAGTACCGAATTAAAGAGCAACGGAAAAACATTTTCAGAATAGAAATTTTTTTGGAGAAAATAGCAAGCAAAAACAAATAACTTTGCAGTTAAAAAGCACTAAAAAGTTAGCCAATTGAAATAATAAATAGTTTCATAACTTGCTAAAACCTAACCAATTGCAATACCAAACAAATCACAAACAACTGTCAACGCACACGGAAGGTCTTCCTTAGCACTTGAGTCTCCCACTCACCACGTCTCTATCCACAATTTTTGATGAAACTCCATTTTTAGGAAATCTACCATATACTTGATATGCTCAATGTGCTGCAATTAACAACAACTAATGTTCATTTGTAACTTTGTAACTGTATAATATACCATGTAATATGTAATTGTAAATTGGGACCGCAGTAATTGGCGTAAGCTGTTGCGTGAACCCTGCCACATATTCTTTCCAAGTAATTTTATAGTCCTATATCGTTGTTATGTTAGTGGCAAATCTAAATAAATAAATAGCGATTGCACTTGGATCTGTTGGATTCAATGGCTCCGACCTAAGTTTAACTTTCACTGAAATGTTTTGTTGAAGAGCCTGAAGATGCCTGTTCCAAATAATGTTTGTAATTATTCTCATGAGCAGCACCGATGCATTTGAATGGTAAAGAAAGGGTGATTTCTTCATCCTCATCGCTCTCATCTTCATCCCTTTCGATGTCATCTCTTTCCGCCTTATCAGTTTCCTCTTGGTCACATGTTTCCTTATCACTTTCATCTCGATTAAGTTCAAGATCAGCCAACCAATCAAGTAGATCTCTTTCTACAAAATCATAATAAGAAAATTCTTAATTTATACTACTCTAATCTCTAAAATTGGAATTCTTAAGCTAAACTGTACGTAATCTCTAAAATTAGAATTCTTAAGCTATAATCTGTAATCTTTATAATTAGAACAACACGCAAACCCCTGTTAGATGAAATTTGAGAATAACAAACTATAAAAATCTATCAACAATCAGATACAAACACAAAAGATTAAACAGCCATTATACTTTAGCAAGGAGTTAAACAATCTCGTACCCAGGCTTTTCCCTATCGGGTAGGAAAAATCCTGGTTACCGCTGGCCACGTGTCTCTTATTATTGCCTAGGGGGTGAGGGAAGTGTATCATATTTCACGCTTGCAGTTGAGAACTTTACACTTCTATATAACGTAACCAAACAAAATCGTCTGCTTTGAAGCTGTTGTTATGTTCTCTCAAGCGCTGTTCTATATCAAGGTCGTCATTAATATTAATTGCTGCCGTAGGCAGCTACCTATTCTTGACGCCAGAGTTCACTCGACCCAGTCTTTCGCGCGATATATATATGTTTGCATGTCAAATCTCGATATTATTTCAGTTTATCGCGTTGTCTGTCCACAATTTCCGGGCAGAAAGTCGAGCTCAAGGAGAATTTTTCAAATGGGGGGAGAGGGCGAGAAAATATTGTATTGCGCGCTGCAAAATATACAAACATTTCCCGAAGAAACACAGGTAAGTATGGCTTTATTTCTTTCTGCCGAATTCATCAAGGCGATGAACTGTTTAGTGTTCATTCTAGAGGAAAGCAATGTGCTTTTATGAGTTTATCGGCGCTTCTTTCAGCACGAAATATTCCATTTTCCGCGTGGTCTAAAACAACATTTAATAATGTCTTAATAAAAGGAGACAAAATGTATTTAAAAGCTCTGAGTAATGGCTTATTAGTCCTAGATCCTGGTGTAGAATATTTGTCTATAGATAACTTACCATAACAAGTAAATATACCATAATTTATCAACCAAATTTGGTTTTCATTTTCTGCCTCAACAGGCAGATGAATGTTACTTTGTCCACAACTGGCCCTGTCACAATGGGCAGATCAATAATATTTTGTGCCTCAACGGGCTCAAACATGCTTTCTTACAAGATATGTCATATGTCGGTCTGTGATTGACACAGTTAATATATCGCCTGTGCCCCATCTATGATGGTGACAAATAGTGATCTAGCTGTAGTCATAGAGCCTGTACCTGTGATCATAGCACAAAATATCAATCTACCTGTTGTGGTAGAGCCCATTGAGGCACAAAATATTGATCTGTCCGTTGTGGCAGAAATCTACCCATTGGGCTATTCCATTTAATACCGTACCCCCCCTATGGAGGACCCTGGAATTCTTCAGGGGTAAGGGGTCATTTTGCCTTGGAATTCTTCAGGGGTGTGACTATTTAGGCTTGGAATTCTTCAGGGGTTGAGTAAAAAAATTTAATTCTTCAGGGGGTTGCAGTCAAATTCTTCAGGGGTAATAGCTGTAAGACAGGAATTCTTCAGGGGTAGGTGTTGTGAATACAAAATTCCTCAGGTGAGCTGTTGAAAGTCAGGAATTCTTCAGGGTTATAGAAAAACCCCTGTCCTCGATAGAGGGGGGGTTACGGATTTTAAATGGAATAGCTCATTGTGATAGAATCTGTGGAGCATGTTGAGGCACAAAATATTATTGATCTGCCCATTGTGGCAGAGCCAGTTGTGGCACAAAGTAACATTGACTACCTGTTGAGGCAGAAAATGAAAACCAAATTTGGTTGATAAATTATGTTATATTTACTTGAAAAAAATGGTTGTTACAAACTTACAAAATAATATGGATATATTACATCATCTGTAATGGGATGGAATTTGCGATATAAAGAATTAAATATTTCCAACATACGTCATGTGGATCCCTGCTCACAGTTGTTTTGGAGAGATATACTATTATGTTGGTTTGCTGTATAATCATGTATTTTGACAATTCACTGGACAGTACAGATGAACACCGATGGAAGCTAAATGCTAAATAAATACGAAATGAAATATCTACAGATTGGGAACAAAGACTGTTGTGACATGTTTGTTTAGCATGTGTACTTCTTATATATTATTATTTACAATAATCACAGTGTTGTAATCGCACTGTTGTAATCTCATCGTTTGGACAAGAAAATAAATCTATACATACAGTGTGCCATTAGCAATATAAATACGTTCAATATTACTATTTGGTCGAGGAATTTTGCATGCAGTTTGGGCGTCAAGGCAGCACTTTCCTTGCGATAGTAACTACTAGTTATATCATAATGTGCCATAAGATTTGTTGTTGTTTGCAATAATTTATAAGTTTGTTTCGAAAGGCTCTTTGCGGCCTCTCGTATACCGGTGCGTGTTTTCCTTCGCACGTCTTGATATCTATTGAAATCTGATCCAACACCTCACTTGAAATGTAATTCAACACTAAATAATATAGTGGAAAGTCACGTCATGAGGAATATAAACTTCTAGGAGTAATTCTTTCACGCAAATTCACATTTTATCACCGTTAAGGAGGCTCCCTACAGTTATAGTACAGTTTAAAACGCGATCTATATAGATCAGACGTCAACCTCGCGTGGAATCTTCGTGACACGGTAAATTTTGAACAAGCCGTGGGAAGTTATTTTCGAGACTTATCTGCGAATAAACCACAACTTTTTTATTATAATCGTATATCTTTGAAATTCAAACAGTACGCATGTTCTTAACCAGTTTCTAAGCTTTCTTTAATTAAGTAAGTTTTTTTACGTATTTACGTTCAGTATTATCTTTTACAATGTCCAAAATCGTCGACTTGTTGCAGACTAAAAATTCTAAAATGATATTTTATACTCTCAAAAATGATATTTTATAATCTCTCTAGAACTGTCAAAGTAATATAATTTTTTAAAGCAATCAAAAGTTTAAAACCTACTGCATACAACTACAGTACAGACAGTTACGACTTTAATACGAGTTGTCTTATGAACTTCGGAATTATTTGAATGTTTTGAAAAGTTTTCCTACCGATTTCAACAATAAAAACAAATTTAAGAGACGTTGGATTAATTCAATGCGTAAACCACCGACAAACCAGACCAGAAAGAAAGACCACCAACAAACAATCTTGTGTCCAACAAGCCAAGGGTAACAAAAACGAAGCGAATTTTGCTCGCAATTGTAAACCATTTCGAAAAAAACACTCGAAATGTTTTACAGCCAGCGAGTGACTCGAACATGCGCCCGCAAACACTATATCGTGATCGGTCAGTATTTGTTTTAGGCATTGCATGTTTTTCTCGAGCAGAAAATCGCATTTTGAGGTCCTTTTTTCTCGTTCGTTTGTCCGGTGACCATATCTCAAAATTTGACTATGTATTCAATGTAGTAAGTTCTATTTTCTTAAATTTAAGAAAAATCCGTAGTGCAGTTTTTGTGATACTAAATTTTGGCTTTTAAAGAAAATCTACACTAGACATTTTCAAAAAAATTTCTGAGGAAACTCAGAATCTCATAATGATTTACTTTCTGCAAAAAAAAGAGTAGGTCACCGACCTTATTTTTCCGCCATCGTACCTTCTTTGGCTAAAACTGCCAAGATATATGATGACGTCATGCCGCCATGGCAACGTCAAGTGTTGAAATTATTGCTTGTTATACGAGGAATAAAGGGCTTACCCCAAAAATTTAGTTTTCCAAGCTTATAAACTTTCAAAGAGCTTTCAATTCAAAACACTGATATCTATTGGAAACTGTAGGGAGCCTCCGTAACTATGACACATAAGTTGCAAATTTCTGAGGACAACAAACACGCTCCTCTACTACCCTTCCCTAAGTATATTTTCAATTTATCTAATAAAATCTGGAAGGCACGTGACCAGCGGGAACCAGGGTATTATCTCCCCAAGAGATAAGAGCATGGGAATGAGGTTGGGAGTTTAACTCTATTTAACACAAAACAAATATTGTATCACACACACAATACCTTCAGATTCATCTGAGAACCGATGTTCATCATCTGAATTAATTCTATTTGCTCCATCAAGGTTGTCTTCGTCTCTTTCATTTGGTTGTGGAGAATTTCCTCTTTCAGAAGTTTCATCTAGACGAGGCAATAAAACCTTATGAGTACCTGGAAAGTTAGAACAGTCGCAACTTACTTCATTTTTGTCCAGCAATGGGGTCCCATCAATGTCGTCAAAATCAGGGATAACTGCAGCCACTACACTAGTATTCGCAGTCAATATATGATCCACATCAAAATCCCACACTAACAGTAATCGCTGAATTTCATCATCAACAATCTCATCAGAGTCAAACTATATGTTAAATATACGAAGCGTTTTATAGTAAATGAATTCGACATTTATTTTACAACTTACTGTATTAAATACAGTAATTCTGTACAAGATTAAAAGAAGGAAGCGGAAAAATTTTGACAACGTGAAATACTGTGCTTGCTTTCACATTGATGATACATGGGGACTTACGACCATCCAACTTCGAGACAAGTGCCTTGCTGTTGGGAATAACACAATTCTTCTCTCAAACGGATTATTAATAAAGCTAAAATGACAAAAGATCCCATGCAATTTTAAAAACGGTAAACTGGAATAGTAAAACAAAAAAAAACAAATAAGGAACGCAACAATAAAGGTATATCAGGCTATTTTGATCAAGTATCGTAGCCTGACAATCGTGTCTTTTAAAAGCGTCCATCTTGCTTTAGCCAACTAGAGAGATCTTTACTTCGCGTCAGTCAACGCATTAATGAGGGCTCAAGTGGAATCGGACGCTCATTACCCATGATGCTTTGCGGCCTGTTGTCCCCTCCTCTGGGTTGAATAGTTCTATTGAAAGCAATCTCTCTGCTAATTGCTCCTTGGCAAGAAAGCGTGGGCGCATAAGCGCGGGCTTTTCATAATTAGGTAACCAAGCCTGCTTATATAGAACAAGCTCTGAAATTGACTGATATCGATATATCGATTGGTGCGCATTTCACAATTAGTCTATATAGTCAATTTGAGGAAGAGACTGGCTTGAATAAATACCGAAAATATTTCATCATGGGATTTAGTTTTTTTTTACCATTTTTAATTGAGAAAATTTTACGTAGATCTAACAGAAAGTTACAAGTTACTGCAAAATTGTTCTGCTGCAAGTCTAAAATATTTGGTTGGATATTTTCATTATCTATAATTTCTAAGGCTGGTTTAGGACTAATTAGCCTGGATAGCTTATCATGAATAGTCAGAATAGACCTCATCAGCTTCGTACGCAAATTGCCTATAATTTCAGAGAATGCGAAGTTTTTCATCTTTAATTAAGTATATTAAAATGTTTTTCGAATTTGAATATATAAAACACACTGACTCTCGTGAGTGTTCTTATGCCTCGAATAGCACTCGTTTTTCCGATTCACTCTATTTTGATAATCCGTAATCCAAAATATGATATTACCGACATCAGCCTTTACCTTTATCCATTTTTTCATCCATAAATATAAAATTCATTACAATAAAGAGCAATAAAAGCTGTTAACAGCGCATTGTCTGAAACCGGAAATATGCATAGGCAGCCAAGGAGATGGTCCAAATTTCAGAATATCAAACAATTCGTATTCCAATACCTGGAAAGTTGTGTGCTGGATATTAAGTATTTGTAGTGTTTGTCTAACGGATTGATACAGAAAAAATTATTAAAATTGTTTTCAACTCATTGCGTTATTCTTGTCAATTGCTTTGTGCAATTCGCTCTAAAAAGCCACGCCCCCAGAATATTACGGCCAATACAGTGTATGGTCCATATGAGTTGTTAAATCCGAAATAATGGCATGGACCAGGCATGGACAGTTATACTTAATATGCCGTATTTTTATTAAAGATACCATGCAGTAATGAAACACTTTGATACAAGATTCTAACCTGCATTAGAAGATAATTAAAAAAATTATCATATATTAATGTAAAATAAAATAACATTAATATAAAATATTAATCCTTTCAGCAATAAGCTATCCGAGGTTTCCTACAACCAGCCTTGGAGTAAATAGTTTTGATACAATTTCTTACTTTAATTTCCGGATTACATATGCGTACACCTATACGCTTAAAGATGATATTATTATATTTTACAATATGAGCCTCGTATCCAGGCGTTTTAGCACCGCCGCACGCTCGTTCAGCTTGGATTTTTATCTTTCCCCCTAAAGCACCTGGGTACGAGGCAGTTAGAATTTAGAATTCCCTGATTACAAATACATGCACCTATGCTTAAAGATAATATTATTATATTTTAAAATACTAAAATTCCCTGATTATACATAATTATGCCTACATCTATGCTTAAATCTAGATTCAACAAATTAAACTACTATAATATAAATAATGAAAAGTTAAAATTGAGGTCGACCGAGTTATTAACATCAAACATCTGGATCTAAATATATGAAAAGAGGAATATTTATATGTGTCGCGGCTCTTTAAAATAAATATATTTAGTGTGTCGGATTTAGGGCATATTTGATGGAGGAGTGTGTTTTATGAAGGTTGCGCTCTGTAAAGATTATTTTATTTGTAAAAGACACTTTGTCACTGGACAGGGGAAGAAAAGGTTCAGATGGACTGTTAAAATTCCCTGATTATGCGCCCGATTATGCGTTCAAAGTGAACTGAACACAAAATGCAGGTGTATGTATTATTAGGTACGCTTAGAGTACATGTATCTGCGTCAAGTTGTCGCAATTGTTGACTGCAGTTTTCGTTGCATTTGATGAGTTGTTGGTATTAATTCATACATACCTGGTTATTAAAAACAAAATTATCCGGTCAATAACAGAGAGCCATTAAGGCATAATCATTAAAGACAGGAAATCTGTACTTCACGGCCATGACGATAATAAATACTTTATGTAAGAACAGGGTTTCAGACTTACAATATCTATTGTGTAATAGTAATGTAGTGATTGAGTGTGACTGTGTCCGGCAGTACCAGTGTAAGCGGCAAGTGAGGTCAATCAGTCGATGAGGGTGACATTGCGTACCAGGCTGTAGTAGAAATATTTGCTAGGTCAATCAGAGTTAGTACCAGTGAGTGCCATTCACCAAAGTTATCATAAAGAACGAAGTGCATGTTAGAGTTAGCATTGAGCTTAGACTTGCTCCAAGTCTGCCTCTTAAAGGGTTTTTTATTGGGGAGTTATGAAGGATTGGGGAGATAAAGGATTGAGGAGTTATAAAGGGCGCACGAAAATGCGGGCGGGAGGAAATTAAGGCTGGTAGCGGGCGGGCGGGAGACGAGAAAATTGGGAGAGGAGAGACAATTTTCTCCCCTCACGCCCGCCCGCCCGCCCGCCCGCCCGCCCGCCTTAATTTCCTCCCGCTCGCATTTTCGCGCGCCCTTTATAACTCCTCAATCCTTTAACTCTCCAGTCCTTTATAGGACAAAAAGTTAGTTAATAAGTTTTTTACAGTTTTTGGTTTTCTCTTTTCGTTTGTGAGATAAACGACTTTAAACATGGCAAAATGGGCTATTTTTGTAAAAAAGTCGCGGGCAGGAAAAGGACAGGAAAAGGCCTGGCGACACTTGTGTGACGTAGCTTAAGGGACGGAAGCTTTACTTTTACTGTGTTGACTTGCATATTATTGCTTCATCAGGAAGGCAAAACATAATTTTACTGAGCTGAAAAAGGAATTGCTTTGGCATTTTAAAGTGATGACCAGATCACAGCCCAGCAGAGATCCAGTATGAGTGTGGACTGTACTGTGTGTAAAAAAACAAAGACCTGTCTCGAAAAGTAAACATTTTCATTTCAAGCGGATTGTATATATTAGAACTGTCGGACAACACCAATATGTTTGAAAAAAATGTGTTAAATACGTTGATCTAAGGAAATAAGAATGCACCTTCTACTTTTCGCAGTGACTGCGTCAAATTTTCGCAATGTATGCCTGTACAAAACGTACACGATAAGCTGTATAGCATAAGCATGATCCCGACAGATCAGTCTCGCACGGGGTTCGCAGCTACTATAGAGAAGACGCATCATTTCTATGTAAATCATATTACATATACGCAGTCAAAAATAGTTCAAGGACGCGTTAAAATGGCACAAACAACGACTTGTTACTATTCCAGACAGTTATAAAGTAATATAATATGCGCGCGGCATTATATTTCAGCCATTTATTGTTATAACCATACCGGGAGGCGAGTGTTCTACAATCGTTTCGTCGTCTTGTCGTTCACTATACTATGGAGAAGCTAGAAGCTAATTCTTTCCCTAGCCCACCGCAGAGGAGGTACGGTCTGCAAATTATTGCCAACGATCTAACAGTAGGATATGCAAACAAGCAGACAGTTCATATGGCATTCATTGCAACTAAAACGTTGGCTTGTATTTGGAATGTTTGTCGTAGTTGGCGTCGCAAATATTCTACGTTATTATGTTGGCCTTTTCTGATCAGAATTTCTGGATATATATTTTGGTTATAGTTTGTAAACATGTCCTCGCCTGCGAAGGTTTAGCACAAATAGACGAAGGCAATTGTGTGCGTCTTGTCTGCGGTACTTAGGCCATATTTGCGACTGCTTAAGCATTGACAATGTAGTCGTTTAAATTCTGCATTGCAAACTCCAGTCACATTTTGTACACCTTCAGAGCCTTCTGGTATATTTTGTGGGCGACATAAAGGTTATCTTTGATGGAATAATATTTATTTTTAGTCCCACTAGCAGTTTTCCCTAAGGAGTAAGCCAGATAAGTCAGTACATACAGCGCGTCGTAAACAAGTTCCTTAAGGTACGTTACACAGGCTCGTCCCAGACTCTTGGTCGATTTGCGACTTTTTTCACGAAAATCACCATTAAATGCATATATCTGGCAAACGAAAAGCGAAAATTAAAAATTAAAACTGTAAAATAACTTATTAACTAACTTTTTGTTCTCTATTTGAAAATCAAAAATTATTTCTTGTGATATAAGCACTTTAAGAGACAGACTTGGAGCAAGTCTACATTGAGGTTTGAGTATCTACTGTTAAATTGAGTATCCGGGCGGTTTCCTTTCGGGGTGGAGTGATAAAGGGAAAAAGGGGCTAACACAAATCTTTCCGAAAGAAGGCAAAATAACGATTAAATGCGTTTAAGAGTCATCGAAATTACATCGAACGGGCGTTGATGTAACATTTTTTCTCGACTTCCCTCGCATACAAATCTTCCCCTCTTCATGGCCTAATACCTTCGGCTCCCTTGTTATTTGTCTTGAATAAGTCTGGCCTTGATTATATTACTCATGCATGCCTGTTAGATCACGTGTTACAAAACACATGGACAGTGAAGTTGTAGTTGATTCATGTTGTGAAATAGAAGAGATATTATATCCCCCCCCTCACTTACTTTTTTATTTAATGCGCTATTATCCTTTAATTGAGAAAACAACATTAATTGGAGAGGGGGAAAAAATAGTTGAAAGTAGTTGTGGCTGTCGCTGTATGGCTCCAAGACAGTGCTTAATTACCCAAATTTACCTCAGCTTGCCTCAGCTTAACTGGGCAGAGCTTCTGGCTAGCAATCTGGAGGTTACTGGCCCAGTAACAAAATATATAAAATACTTACAGTAACCGAACGAATAGCCTCGCGTACTTAGAAATTCAAACGCGGCGACAAGGAGAGCATTGTCGTATGCATATGAAAATCTTATGTATTTGGCTGGATGTCCATGGTTATTTTCCAGAATGTTTTCCTGAATTGGGTGGTCGCCGTTCAAGTTTGTGAGCAAAGCTTTCACGACAGATTGGACAGCGTGTACTGTGGGAAAGAAATACAGAAAACTTTAGTATGTTTTTAAAAGTCGAAAACAGGGCTTTCCAGAGGTGGGAGCGGTGGGGGGCGAAAAGGTTAATTTGACCCGGGCCCCGAACTAAAGGGGGCCTCAAATATGGATATAAATTATGTTATTGCAAATAGTTTCTCAGAATGCAGGAAATTGCTATCCAGAGACACTAGATCCCCTGGATCCCCTTCCAGTACTGAATGCAGATTGAGAATGTTATTTAAAACGTTAGACTACAGAATGTAGTCCAGAAGTTCAAGGGTATGGAAATCAGTTTTCTGAACAAGCATATGACACAAAAGGTCTTTGAGGATGTAAAATAGCTAGGACCCCAAAGCTATAGAATAGAATAGCTATAAACGTCGAACGTGTCAGTTCTAGTTGAGTCAGAGTAAAGGTAATATCTGAAATGTGGAGTTTAGGCAATGTTTAAGAGCGACACAAGCGGAAATTTTGGGCGACACAGCGGGCTGTTTTCGTTTAGGTCTAGTCCTAGTTGAAAAATATAGAAAGACTTCATCGTTTCGAAAGAAAGCCACATATGGCAGAGAAAGTTGAACGACAAGAAAGGTATATGACAGCAGTAATATATACGAGCGCGTTAAATTAGTGTAAACAAACAGTTCCACAACCCCAAAACCTATAGTCAGTGCTCACACAAATTCTGTACATCAGATTACTGTAGGTAATCAATGTGTACTGTCTCTGTATGATATACTCGTACCTAACAAGTTTAATTAACATCTCCATATTATCAATATATAAGTACTCACATTCCGCTTCGTATCATTTGAGTTGCACATTCTTTGTGCACTTTATGAGAACATGGAAGGATTTGACATCCAGTGAAAGCATCCTGCAAAAACATTAAGAATTACTTTAGAACTCGGTTTAAAACAGCAAACCTGTTACAGCTTGTTTCAACTTCAACCCTTTCGTAGTGAATTGTATAGCGAATTTCATCGTTTCGGAAACTCAACGGTGGAAATAGTGATATTGGTACAAAAGAGAATGCTCCAGAATCGTGCGATTAACATAAAAAACAAGCTCTAGTAGTCTAGAGTCCAATAGACTATTAAGCCAATTACCGGACGTGACTTAAACTTAGCTACGCCACAAATTTGATAAAAAACTCCTCAAATTTAGATTCTACCTCCAAACAAATGCAACATTCATCATGGGCAGAGCCTTCACGACATTTGTGATTTCCACGAAGTTGAACATCCAAGCAAACACCACAGATATCACAATGAAATGAACGATCTCCATGAATTCTAAAATACAACAAATGATAGAGTATTTAATTCAGTCTATTTATACTGTCGGGGAAGCTCCATCAGTTCTAAACTGTTTTCCCGGGCTTTACTGGTCCAGTAAAAATCCAACCCTTTTTACAAGAAATTGTCGAGGATGACGGTCTATGGCACTTCCTGCATTGTGATTGGTCGAAATTGGTCGTCTCTGATGTTGTAGTCACAGGCTGCCTAGTGGCTATAACACTTTTTTTAAAAAGTGCTTTTTCTCTGGGTGATGAAATGAAAACGAAATCGGCTTTTCTGAGCATGATTTCAAATTTTAAATTAAGAAAAATTCCACTCAATTGAAGAAGGATATGTTATCAATATTTTCAGACCCTTATGGATAGCAGTGTATTTGTTACTGAAAAGGTTAGTGTATCCTGTTTAAATAAAGTCTCCAAACTAAACTAACTAAACTAAACTAAACTAAACTAAACTAAACTAAACTAAACTAAACTAAACTAAACTAAACTAAACTAAACTAAACTAAACTAAACTAAACTAAGTTTGATGGATAATCGAAGTGAGTAGAAATATACACAATTTAAGACTTAACCAGGAACGGTTGCGAAAAATGCAACACTAGCTCCTCTGGAAGGAATTGAACACACGGCGTGCGATTCCGGTGCAGCGCCAACTGAGCTACAGAGGCAAGTTGCTGAGCTGTAACCGTAAGTTCTGTATATATCGGGTGTGCGGGTTGTGATAAGGTAAACTCCAATCAAGTGATTTTTTTGCACTTCACTTGGTTGAACTAGAATACTGGGTTTGGTGGATAATCCAAGTGAGTAGAAATATACACAATTTAAGACCTAATCAGGAACGGTTGCGGAACCCAGTATTCGGAACCCAGTATTCGGAACCCAGTATTCGGAACCCAGTATTCTAGTTCAACCAAGTGAAGTGCAAAAAAATCTTTGAACTTTACCTGATCACAACCCGCACACCCGATAACCTATATATACAGAACTTACGGTTACAGCTCAGCAACTGGCCTCTGTAGCTCAGTTGGTTAGAGCGCTGCACCGGAATCGCAGGGCTGTGGGTTCAATTCCTGCCAGAGGATCTAGTGTTGCATTTATCGCAACCGTTCCTGGTTAGGTCTTAAATTGTGTATATTTCTACTCACTTGGATTATCCACCAAACCCAGTATTCTAGTTCAACCAAGTGAAGTGCAAAAAAATCTTTGAAATTTTCCTTATCACAACCCGCACACCCGATAACCTATATATACAGAACTTACGGTTATAGCTCAGCAACTGGCCTCTGTAGCTCAGTTGGTTAGAGCGTTGCACCGGAATCGCAGGGCCGTAGGTTCAATTCCTGCCAGAGGACCTAGTGTTGCATTTTTCGCAACCGTTCCTGGTTATGTCTTAAATTGTGTATATTTCTACTCACTTGGATTATCCACCAAACCCAGTATTCTAGTTCAAACAAGTGAAGTGCAATAAAATATTTGAAGTTAAACTAAACTAAACTAAACTAAACTAAACTAAACTAAACTAAACTAAACTAAACTAAACTAAAGAAGGTACGTGTATTACTACTACATTACTACATGTGTATTGCATTAATCAAGCGTTTTCACAGAGGTGGAAACCACATTTATTAACTACATGAATCATGGCATGAACAACCCTATTTGTTTTAATAAGGTATACTATATTTTCATGACATGGATCTAGAGAATATAGTAATTAAATGATGGGTTGGGTCAAGGTTATGTGTTATCATACCTACAGATCCCACATTTCTCGCAGTGATATTCATCCCTTCCGGTTAGGTGTTTACACAGACGACAGTAATAATTGGCAAATTGTGCACCACAATCGCAGCAAAATTGACCGAACTAAAAAGTAATAATTTTTTATAGGTTTTACATAAATTTACTCCACATTTTGGGTAAAATAACAACTATGATTCAACTCTTTACACAAATCATGCCAAATGGTTGAGTCTTGTTAAGTGCGATGGAACTACAACACATGTTAAAACACTACTCACATCGGCAGGGGCTTGCGAAGTCTACAATTATTTATAATTATTATATAAAGTATAGTGCTTTATAGAGATTTCGAGCACTGATAAAACTGATAATCTCACATGTGAGATTATTTATGATAATCTCACATGTGAAAATTATCGGTTTTGAAGTTTATGAAAATGGATATTTTATTTTATTTTGTTTGAAAAGACTGTCCTTTATGTTAAACAGAAAAATACATGGATGCTTGGAAATACCAGATTAATTTCTCGTGTTGAACATGTTCAACACTCGAAATAAATCTGGTATTTCCGCGCACCCATGTTATTATTCTCTATTTAATCTTGCACAAAGTTTTGCGAAGTTTGAAAACTTGAAGGAGATGCGGTCTCCAGCATTATTAGTTTAGTCTTACAAGAAGATTTGAAATAGTGGGGATGTAAAGAATGAAGAAAGGAGAAAGTCGGAGCACATTCCTACTTTCCACTTGTGTACCGCGCGCCTCAAGATTCGATAAACTTCGTGTAAGACAAAATACAAAAACTCGCAAGCCTCTGCGGTTGAGAATGTAAAGACACCGTGACAAACCTACTTAAAAGAATATAATGAAGGCAAGTCCGCATTTGCCTGAAGCATTATTTTCACAAATTTGCATTACCTGTTGCACTTTATTACAATATAGGCACTTCACCATCTTCGTGTCACGTGACTTAAGCTTCCTTCTGCCGCACGAGCTTTGGTTGTTATGACAACGATGGCATGGCCAAAACTTCTCGCAACATTCAAATTTGACGTAACAATGTCGTTTGTAATGATTGCATAACCAATTATCTTCTTGGTACAGGAGATGGTTTCGAGAAGCGGCAGGAGACTGGGAATTATTGGCGTTGCTCGTTCTGCCTCTGCACGTTGGAACTTGGAATGTTTTGAACCATTGCTACCAACTGTTTGAGTATTTCTTGCTTTGTTTTCCACTGATGGATTTGTTCTGGTTGTATAACTACTTGCCGTTGCTCTTCTCTCGTCTGTTTTACAGATAATGAAAATATATTATTGGAAACTTATATTTAAATCTTCTACAAGATAGCTGTATGAGTTGTAAAAAAATTCCAAAGGCCTGGTAAGGACAATATTGCCCAAGTGTCACTGCAGACCGAAACATAAACTACATTTTAAACTAGATAACTTTGAGGTCCCCTTCAACCCCGTGTTACTGCAGAAGGAAAGACCCACAGAACAGCTTTTATAATGTTTTAGAACAATGGGAAATTGGTACAGTATACAGCTAATTCAAATAATCGAACTCAATTATATAATTACAATATACATTTGTTATAAAATGTCCATTTCAAAATTGACTAAATATTCATATATTTAAAGTGCCTATACCATAGTCAGGGAAGTTGCATATTTCGATTATTTGGGTTTTTCTAAGAATTTTTGTAATATATTTTAAAATTCCAAAATTTGATCTCCATACTGTAAAGTTTTGGTTCCTCAACTTTGGCGATTCTTCGTTTTATTGTGCAAAAGCAACAAAGCTATATCGATATTTTAAGGCTTTTGTGCTAAAATCGAGTTTCAATTGAATTTTTTCCAATTTGTTTTTTAATTGGCTTGAATTTTCAATGTGTGTTCCAATTCTTAACCTTAACTGGTTTAAAAAAGTGCCAGAAACGTAGATACTGATCTCTTAAAAACATAAAGTACACCTACTTGTAACAGGACCATCAACACGAATTACATCAGACATTCTAGCGGGAGTAAATCAGTTGGTTGCTCATTTGTCGTGGATTGGTTTTCATTGGGAGATCTAGAGGAGAGTTTTGGATTGTTTTTGATAGAGAAATTTGGGAAGCTGCTTTTTGTGTTTGTTGAGGATAGATGTTTGTCGTCCAGTGCTGTTTTCTGGTTTTCTTGAAGCTGCTGGATTTCGGGCTTCACTGCTTTGTGGCGTTCCGCGAGAAGGCGAGTTGACTGAAGACTGGCCGTTGTTCAATGTATTGAAGACATTTGGATACCTTGAAGTAGTGCCATTCTGAGGGTTTTGTGGCC